>KZ505852.1:679812-692087 GCA_002844005.1 Limosa lapponica baueri
AACCAGCTAGAATCTTTCATTTGAGAGTAGAAAATTCAAGAGGCACAAATGAGACAAGCTCCTTTCAACCTTCACATGAAATATTCTTGTCGAGGTTCGTTGGGTTTTTTTTTTAATAAAAAAAAAAGAGCGAAACATAAGCAGCAAGAAATAAAAGCACAGAGGATGCTGAAAAAAATTCATAGACAAGGATGGAATTTGACTTACAAGCAGGTAACGGGACTTTTTTAAATCTGAATAAAGATGTAGCTACTATCTCCAAAGTACTCCATGGCCTACTTTCTCTCTTTATTTTAAAGTCATGCCAAAAGGCCCAGACACCCACCCTACCCTCATTAAATGCATTTCCCCAAAGATCATGCATTAAAAGTCTTCTATCAGAAACACGCTCCATAACAAAGGCAATGACACAGAAACCATGTCTAACTGGTGCCATAATAAAAACGGAATGTGTGCTAAGGAGCCTGCCAAACTACAAACCCCGTGCTGCAAACAGACACCATCCTTTCATTTCTTCACTGCCATTTCTTTTCTAATTTAATTCACTTTTTCCCAGCATTTATACTGTTTACCTTTTGCATGCCTCCCAAATCAGGTAATACAATTCAATTTTTACAGTCAGTTTTACATTCCTATTCCCAGTGATGCAATGACTACATTGAAAGTATTACAGAGAACTTAAAGAACAAGGTAATTTTGGCAACAAAAATGTCTACATAGAGATTTTTGTATTCATCTTACACAAACATAAATTTGGGGGCAAAATTGGGTTGGCAACATACTTTTCACATTTTTAGTCTGGTATACATTTTAAACAGGTATACTGTTTTTCTAAAATAGTAACTTTGTTTCATTTTTGTTTCGAACAACGTCAACTCATTTATTTCCAAGCAAACCCATAGAGGGAATTACATCTTGTTTATAGGATGTACTAAGTACATGTGTCACATTAATAATGAAACAAAATATTTAGATTTTTAGCCATGTAACAGAAACAAGCATTTCAAACTATCACATTAACCGTTTCACTTAAAAACAACACTACAGAGAAAGTAAATAGTCTAACACCAAGATTAGTCTTCTGCTTGTGATGCGTCACCAATTACATTATGGGTTATATAATGCATTATATGTTTATTCTGGCTCAGATTCTTTCACCTGTTCTCCCCTGGCATTCCTAGCACTACCAGATGGGTCCACTTTAGATTTAATTAATTTACCCCCTCTACTAGGATTTCGAAGAAATAACACACTGACAAGAACCCTGGTTCTTTCCTTTCTTGGATACAGAAAAAGAATCTAGACACAGAGAGATTTTCCTTTTAAGAGCAGAATACAACATTCACAAATAAATATCTGGGGAGAACACGTGTTGTTCAAAGAAGCTAAAAATAGTACAATCAACAAGCATATGTTTAACTAGGAACCTTCCTAGACTGTAAAAGTAACATTATTCTTTAAACCCAGTGTGGGTATGAGTACGCAAAAAACCGCTTGGGTTTTTTTAATGGCAACGGAGCAAGAATATTCAAAATGCCTGCATATAGATAAAGTTAATTCAATACACTGCATACTGAACTACACAGATTTCCTTCTTCTTGTCTTCCCTTCACCATGCTATTTTTCTATTCTTACAAACTCCTCAACACACTACAGCTAAAATATCATTTAATCCAAAATAATTTATTTTTTTTCCCTTTCATTTTCTACTTATGTAAAAAATAAATCTTCAAGAAGGGAACTCAGTATAGCACAGCAAGTTTTAACCACCTGTAGTTCTTCAAAAATAGTAACTGTTCTAACGGACTTGCAAACCGTGTTCCCTTTGTAAATCTAACAAACCGGGTGAGTGGATGTACACTAATTAAATCATTTGCTTATCCTGATCACTAGGTTGGTTTATATGGACTGGGGCAAACCAGTTCTTTCACAATCCTCTCCTCTCATGGCTTTCTCCTCATTATCTGCTTCCAGATCATAAGACGCATGAGGCAAAGGATCGCCCCTTTGTCAAAGCTGGTAATAGGATCCGGCACAACTAAGCCTGCAAAAACCATGTGGCCTCTGAATACTACAATAATAAAAATTGTTCAGATAGGCCTTTTAAGTCGCTAAGTCCAATTTTGAATACATAACCCTCCTTGTATAGAGTGGAACATTTTAAAACCATATCCTAGAACCCAAGTAACGAATTTTCCCACTTGCAGAAAATACAAAAACCACAAGCCTTTCAGCCCTCTTAATGGGACTTAAATGGTGCAGAAGCATTGACATACAGTACAGGAAGGAGCTTTACTTCCAACTTATCAATATGAAACACAAATGAGCTTACAATGAGTGCTGCCACTTCTCCAAAGCCTGTCTCCATTATGGATACACTGCATCTCTCCCGCTATCGAAATATTTTCATGAAGTTTTAACTCCAAGTGTCACACAGCTACACAAGAATCTCAGGTTTTCACCTTCAGAAGTCTGGTGACACACTTAAAGAGCATCAGCTCCAGACTACAAAACTCCATCAGAATCCTAAGGCTAGAATACAAATAGAAACAACTCAGAATTAAATCCTGAAGAATCTAATGATTTATTTTTTTAAAAAAATACTTTGCATCAATATAGCATTTTCTACAGGATCTGCAGTGAATACAACGAATATTTTAATTTAATATCATTGTTGTTTTTTTTAATAAAAGAATGATCTAACACTTTAGTTTAACGTGATTTTTTTTAAATTACTTGAAATTACTCCAAATAAGCAGATCATGTAAAAGCAGACATCCAAGAACCAACATCAATTCCATTACAGGGGTGAGAAACACACTACTTTCACTGATATTAATGGCCAAAACACTGTTGTGGTCTTAAGACAGAATTTTTCCTGAGATTAAGTGAACTGTTATTTCCATCAGCTCTCGGAGCACATTCTCATTTACTTATAACCGTTCGAGCCACCAATTTTAAAAGTCATGGGCATTATACTTTTTCTCTAGGAGTTACACAGTAGCCTACCTTTACATACCATTTAAAATCCAGAGCATTTTACAAACCTACAGTCTTACATACACTGCTGAAAACAATCCATTCCCAGGACCAAAACTATTTGTCCCAAGAAAGAGACAACTCAACCTGAAAAACACAGTTATAAAAAAAAGCCCACATTTTAAATGGTTTCTCCACTTCTTTTTCATAAACGCTTTTTACTGAGCTGAGAGAATATAAATACACGAGACAATCTTTAGAACTCTGTGTATATTGCCAGAAGCTTTTCTAGAACTTTTACCTTTAATGGAAGCTATCACTATCTTTCCACTTCTAATAAAGATTTTGAAAACAAAAGCTCTGCAGCTCAAGTTCTCAGTGATAGGAAAAACACCCTAAAAACAGTCTGGGCACAAAGCTCTATAAACTGTTGTCTCAGACTAGACCAAATAGGCAACAACTGCTTTAAACAACCTGTCCCAAACCCATTTTCTTCCCCCTCTGTCAGCACAAATAGTAATATCTTTATCCATACAGGCTTCATACACTCACCAAAATTCTCAGAAGATCAATAAATAAAAAAAATATATATATAGTGTTGGAATAGTTATACTAAAATTAATCAATAATTGTCACAGCCCAACACCTGTGGTGTTTTAAAGCAGTAAGATATTATCCAAAGGCACAGTCTTACCGTCATTGCTAACCTGCTGGTTCACCATCCCATCCTGAGCAGCCAGCCCAGGGCAACCTGCCAGGGCCACCACAGTGCGGGCACCAACAGCCACAAGCACAAGCTGAACGCTGAAGTCAGAGTTACAGCACAGTAAAAGAAAGAGCTCTCTGAAAGAGCAGTTATATGAAACTATACATACACTGTACACTAGTTTAAGAAAAAAATAAATGGAAAATAAAGCCAGAAGCTTATAAAAAAAGCTTATCTGGGATTTGTCCTAAAAACATATCTAACTTTACCTTTACAAGGAAGGAGGTGCAGTAAGAGAGCATGAGGCCCACCTGCCCCCTACTACAGCACTTTTATCCTCAAGACTAATCTAGAGGAGCTGTGGGGACTGCAGCCCGTTAACAGGTGCAGTAGATCAGGTGTGCTCCTGGAGCTCATCTTCCTACATAGTTTCACCTGACAGGAATCCACTTCATCATGCTGGAAAAGCTAAGAGTTTACCTTCAAAATTGCATTCCTCATCCAGCCAAAATATTGAAGTGAACAAAACCATATTCACCAAAGGACACCATGAAATAATATTTAGCATGTTAATAATGAAACAACCTCACTGTTAAAACTTTTCAGTATTCCAACTTTTACATTTGAAATCCTCTCTGCTCAGTAAAAATGTCTAAAACCACTTATAAGGGTTTAGGATCTGGAACTACCACCACCTGGCAACCTCAGCCTGACCTCAACACAGCTCAGGTACCTCACAGCGAGCCTCCTCTCAGACTTTAAAGTTTGGATTTATTAGCACTGTCAAACCATCACCTCAGGATGGTAACTCCAGTTTTGGAATCACAAACGCTGCCAGCCCAAAACACTGAACTTGCTCTGACGGATTAAATTTGTTTTTTAAAAAGTGGTAAGTGATGTAACTTAGCTTCAACAGGCATCAGGCCGGATCCGGTAGGGTTTACACCACCTTCACTTCATCCCAAGTCATAAAGTAGATGTAAACACCGCAGAATGTGGCCCAGGCACCTTCACAGAGACAATCATGCAATCAGGCGTGCTCTAAACCACACTGGCATTCCCCTGCCATCTCAAGCACACGCAGGTGCAGCGCAGTTAAATGCTGACTGACAGCCCAGAGCTCTATCCACCATGACCCCATCCCTGCCCCTCACCCTCCAACACACCCACCCACACCCCTTAAATCAACTCCCTCTGTAATGAGACCCAACAAGACTCAGCAATACCCTACCTGAGTACTAGCAAAGGATTTTAATAATTAGTAACTCAGCAGGTTTATTCTCTTACTGCACCCGATGCAAGGCTGGAGTCTTTTCTGTAGTAGCCTTGAGCTGATGGAAGCAGAAATATTAGGTATTTCAAAACTGAATATTCCATTTCTCTGTGTATAAAAACCCAACAGACAAGCCTATGAAATTCTGGGTTCAGAATTTCATTTTCAGAAGTTCAGTTCATAAACTTTGTGGTTTATAAAAATAAGTAAACGTTTCACCCTAAAGGTTGAATTATTTTCCACCTCTACAAATCATGAATATACATTCTCTCATTCAACCGCTCTTTAATAGGGAAGAAAGGTCTCAATGCAATTGCAAGGATACATTTTACTTTTGTACACAACTGGCGTAAGAGCAAGATTAAGATCTATTCACTTTAAGCCATTAGCATTTCTCACTTTAAAGAACACAAATCCAAAGACAAATAGTCACCTGGACAGTCAATAAAGGCAAAAGTTTATATACAGCTTTATTAAAGCAATTGTAGCCATTGAAATGAAGAAATGATAACATGTTCTGATTACCCCCACAAGTTCAATATGGGAGCATGAAAAATTTATTTTTAACTTATTGTTTATTAAAGTTATTTCTAAGAGCAATCAACTTGAAATAAATATTTTTATTAGGGGGTGTGTATCAACCTCTTAGGTAAAAGAAAATTAAAATTAGAATATTCAATGTTAAAGCAAGAGACACTGCTGCTTTGAAGAGCTTTAAAACTGTGCAACTTTACAAACACTGAGGTACCTTCCCCTATGTTTATATATACAGAGAAAAGAACCCAGGGGATTAGGTAAACCCTACTCACGTCCAGAATATGTGTAAGGTTAACATCAAAAGAAAAAAAAAAAGGTACCTGGGTTTCAGCTGTTATGTTAAACATCTGTTTAGCTGTTATGTGATGTTAAACATCTAAATAAGGAAACAAGTTTTCAAGAACAAGAATACCTCTTTCTGAAGCCAGCTGAAATTATCCCTGACTCTGAAATCAAACCCCTTATTCAGATCTTAAATATAAATTTTGGTGTCTAAACAGTTGGTTTGTGCAAGTGTTGACTTAAGTTCCACATATTAACCTAAACTGTTGTGTGAGTTCTCTTTAAAAGTTATGCATAACTTAATAACAAACACAATGCCATCAACTGGAAATCAAAAAAATCAAATGTTTTTTTCTTCCGGTCCTGGAATCACATCTTATCGTTCAGCTGGCAACAAAAAGATACGAAGGTTTTCCTATAGTACATATCATTTTAAGTGAATATTAAAATTTTATCACATAAATCATACAGGCAGTCAAAGCTCTATAATTTGGGCAGTATTTTGTTGTTTTACTAAATTAAAGCTTCATTATATCCTAGGGACACATTCCAGCAAAGCAGCTAAAATTATTTTTGCAAGTATCAAAACTGCAAAGTTTTTATTGTTGTTTTCTTTTAGGAACAACAGATCTATAATATGAATTCTGCTCTTCTGACTCATGGAAAGACAACACCATAACTTACACACATAAGGCAGAGTCAGAGGAGGAAAATCAGCATTTAGTCAGGTAAAATTTCATACGGTCTTAAATCAAAAACCAGGCCCTCTCTCAATCGAAGAAATCACTCCTTAAGCATATAATCCATGTCTCTCTATAAAAAGCTGAACATAACAAATGGTGACTATAACCTTATCCTGCAGACAGCAGAAAAATAACATTACAGTACAGGATGCAAGGAAACAAGTAAGCTTTATTGCTGAGAGCCTTGAGTGACATGAGAAGAATGTGAACAGAAAACCAGCAGTCCCCCCGTTTCTGATACTGAAGGAATCAGAAGCCTTTGGATATAAACATATTGGGAACAGAAGAAAACTAACACAAAAAAAGCTGGTAAAAACTTCCCACATAAAATCAATTTATCAGAAGTGTATAATCAAACAATTAAAAAAATTTCCTCATGGGGAAAAATGTTTGCACCACTATAGACAGGCCCTGCAATATTTTCTCCTAACTAGGCTGTTCTTGTGATTAAAGGGAAAAAGGAGGGGTTTTTTTCTTCAGCCCTCAAAACCCAAGTAGAGTTTATCAGCTTCCTCATGAAACAGTATTTATAGTACAATAACCTAGAAGACATAAAAACATCAGACAACAGCTGCCTGTTGATCAGCAAACTCACTTTCAAGAAAGTGATGTCAAATCACTTGTAGCCAAAGGATTCTCCATGATATTTGAAAGCATCTGAAGTGCTCTACACCAACAATGACCATTACGGGTCAAAAAAGCCAGTAACATGTTCCAAATAATTTCTGTCCAGCAGAATACCTGTGCATAATAACAACTGAGTTTAAGAGTTCATACTAGAAAAAATTACAAGATGCTTAAATAATGAATCATTATCTAAAATATTTCACTTTTTTTTTGTAACATTAAGGTCACCATTTGCAAATAGTTTTTTAGAAAGCTGTATCTATAATACTGTTTCCCCTATACTTAAAATAGAAAACGAATCCAGCACAAGTAGTGCTAATCTCATTAATAATAGCAAATTTAGAGTGAGTCACCTTTTTAGTTTAACAAATAAGAGATAAAGCATTACATAAAAATGTAAAAGATATCACGAAAAATGAATGAAATATTACAAGAAAGAAAATGTCAAATATTTAGTCGGCCTTTGCTTGGACAAAGGGGAACAAAACTGTATTGTAAATTTATTCCTGGGTGTATAAAAAGCAACACAAATGCAACACGGTAGACCTGCATCTAACAGTTACAGTGACAAGCCACTCAAATTCTGCCTGTTGTCATGGTAGGCTACAATTGTTGACGATGTTACAGTACTTCTCAACACTCTTCTGGCCTGGTGATGAGATCTGTCTTTTTTTCTCCACTAGATGTTAGCAGTTCTGATATTTAAATGAGGTAGTGAAGTTAAGGACATGCAAAGGGATTTCCAGGACGCAGGGCTGCATCTCTGTCCCGCAGATGATCCATGGGGCGAGGGACCTTCGCCACGTCCACTAAAGGTGCACTTACTGTGGCTCTACAAAACCAGAGCCAATATTTGCCGTTCCCCATCAGCTCGCAGGAGAGATGCCGTGATAGGATATCCTCAGTAGTTCAAGCACCCACATTTTGATTTCCAAGGGGGGCCTGCCAGAAGGTGTAAGTCTTAACTGGAATGGAAACATACCTTGTGTGATTTTTAAATATTATGTTTCTAATGTTGAAATCCCAGACATAATGGCCAGAAGCCAAGTAAATACACCTCACTACAATAAAAGAAAAAAGCTTTTAAAAGCTTAAAATGTTAACAGAAGAATCATTTGACAAAAATATCTGATTCATCTAGAACACTATGAACATCTAGGCCTGAGTCCAAAACCATCGAAGCTATTAGGATGGCCTCCCTCTATTTCAACAGGCTTTGGATAACGCTCTCTGTTTCTGTAACTCTCAAACAGACAAATACATGCAATATATCATCTCAAAGCAAACTGAACTCAACACATTTCAGTGGCAGCACATTCATTTAAACAGAGCCACGCATACTATATATGGGAATAAAGTGTTCCTCTCAAAGATGCAAACCCGATGTATTCTCTGGCTATAAATACCACCAGGATTCAAAACGGGCCCTTCCTGACCAGTACATCTCTGACAGGCGTGGAAGATAGGTATCTTCTCTTCTTATTTATCCATCCAGCTATATCATTGGCAAAAGCGCTAACAGACTTCTACTGGATGTCCACCTTACCTTGTCACCCAAGATGACCTATGTGTCATTAAATAGGGTACTCGCACTTACAGACCATGAGGTCTAATCTGGAATCTGTGCATTTAGCCCTGTGCAAAGTTGGTATAAATGCCAGCCTAGTCTTGTGACCTCACAGCATTTTCCACTCACTTCACAGGGTGGGTGGAAGAGTCGGGCATTAAACCTTCAACCATGTAGTAGCATATCAACTCATTACAGAAACACAGCATTTTTGGATAGCTTTTTTAAGTCTAGTCCCTTTCATTCTGTCACTGAAATGATATGTAGGGGAGAAAAATATTTTTTACCTATTAACACCCACACATAGTATTTCAGCAACCTTTCCCCTCAGAAAAATCCCACTAGTTGTACTCACTGTGTCCCTCTCAGACTTCTGGTAATTTGGTAATTTTCATACATGTAAAATACATAATGTGACAGGGTATAATAGAACCAAAAGGATAACCCATCCCCTAATTGCATCCAGAGTTATTTTATGTTTACATCTCACTAGGTTCTCTGGAACTTCTGTCCTACAATCTCACACTACAGAATGCCTCGCTGCTTCCAAATTACAGCTGGATCTTGCTGAGGAATGATTACCAGCCAGTCTTGAAATTCACATAAACTTTTGTCAATCTGAGTCAGATCCCACCGGATAGCAGAGCCAATCTCTCAAGAAACACTGACCATTGCTCTGTATTCTTCCTGCCGACTACTGATTGCTGCTTCTTTTTAAGATTTGTCCCAGTAAGGACAATCAATGACTAAGATTCACAGTCCACTTTCTTGCGATAGTACCGGACAGACATGGAACATCATTGGTTTTTAATTATAATCATTAGTTCCTGTCCCTACAGATATTATACTTAGGACTAGCGCTCTCTAAATTTTCAGTGTTTTTATCTCTGGGGCTGTAAGCTGCCCTCATTCTGCATTCAGAAATCCCACCACATCAAAACTCACCACAAAATCTCACCACATCAGTATAATCATTGTTATTTAAAAGCTTGACGTTCCCTATTACAGGCATTTCTTCTATTGAGCTAACCTGGAAAAAATTGTGAAATCTAATAGTTTCCAACCAGGATTTACAGATTTGCAAACGTGTGAGAGTTGCAAATGCCTTCTGAGCACAGATTTTCTCCTTAAATGTATGTGTTGCAAAGCCTTGAAAATAAGTATGATACTGTATCAAAATAACATTTTGGTTGGGATTGTTTGGTTTACAGTTAAATCCTTGTCCATACATTTTCTTTTCTGCATGCATAACCAATTTTAGCATGTGTTTATAAAATGTGAAATCCATTATGAGCTCCAGAGAGCTGAAAGTGTCATCTTTTTCACAGCGCAGAAAACAGCAGCACACGCCTCTCCGTATCGGTGCCTTTTTCACCCGTAGAAACACGACCTGCAAAGAGCTGCGAGTACCTTTGCCTTCAGTCCTTGACCTCTCCACCACGTCCATCTCCCAACTGGCAACCCGTCCGGTGGGACGCTCGCGGCGTAATTACGCGCAGACCACCTGACAGCCATGAGACGGGAACGACGCAGTGCCTCGAGCCAGGCTGCGCATGTGACTAACGAGCGAAAGGCATTACAGTCCCCTGCTAATCCCTTGAGCCTTCCAGTTGTTCATACGCTTCTGCTCGGTACATCTTCGAGAGAGTCAAGGTGAGGTTTCCACACACGGATTTAAATGAAGGGATCTCCTGCATTATGTGTCCATATGCACCTTCCAATTCACTCTCATACTTTTCTCAATATATAGTGCCTTGTTTTGAGTTTGTTTCTTTACTTTTATTTGGAGAGGAAGCTTATGCAGGTGTTGCTAGGAAATCAAGAAACCTCGCTGTATGAGAGCTAGTTCGGTAGGAACACTTCTGTTAGGGAGAACTGAATTTTTTCACTTACAAATTTTCTCAGGCCTCAGAGGTCTGGGCAAAAATTCTTAACTTGCCAAAGAAGACTTCTGCAAGTATACTTCCAGTAAAATTTTGATTTTTCTGTTCAAAACAAATCAATATGTTAGAATCATAAAATAGTTTGGGCTGGAAGGGACCTTTGAAGGTCATCTAGTCCATGCCCCCCTGCAGTGAGCAGGGACATCTTCAACTAGATCAGATTGCTCAGAGCTCCATCCAACCTGACCTTGAACATTTCCAGGGCTGGGGCATCTACCACCTCCCTGGGGAACCTGGGAGTACCATCCTCAGTGTAAAAAAAATTCTTCCTTCTATCTAGTCTAAATCTTTCCTCTTTTAGTTCAAAGCCATTACCCCTTGTCCTATTGCAACAGGCCCTGCTAAAAAGTTTGTCCCCATCTTTCTTGTCGGCACCCTTTAAGTACTGAAAAGTCGCAGTAAGGTATCCCCAAAGCCTTCTCTTCTCCAGGCTGAACAACCCCAATTCTCTCAGCCTGTGCTCATAGGAGAGGTGCTCCAGCCCTCTGATTGTTTCTGTGGTCTCCTCTGGACCCACTCCAACAGATCCATGTCTTTCCTGTGCTGAGGGGTCCAGAGCTGGATGCAGTACTCCAGGTGGGATCTCACCAGAGTGGAGTAGAGGGGCAGAATACTGAATCTACCACTGTATACTTTATTAAGTTTCAAAAATATGTAGACCAATATTAACGAAGACTATTATGACTTGACATTTCAGGTTAGCAACTTCCATCTATAATCATAATGTAAATCCATTTTATATGTATACGAGTCCAGGATTGTCAGTGGGAAAAACAATTTAAAACAATTAAACCATTCCAACAGGAGCATCGCAATAAAGAAACATTCTACCTGCAAGAGCCTTGAAGGCATAAGGTAAAAAAGGGTACCACTTTGGGGGGAGACAAGGAGCAGTAAGTATCACACTCTTCAAACGGGTACAAATTTCACTTCATTCTGCACTGGCCAGCTTCAGGAGCTCTTTTAGAAAATGCTCTTCTGAAGCAGAGAAAATAAGGTAGCAGATGCATATAACCAAAAGAACTACAGGCTGTATAATGCACATTTAACCACTGTGTGTACTGTGTACTTCACCATGCATATTTATTTTATTTTTCTGTTATATTCAGAAATAAAAGCAACCAATGAGGAGAGTCCAGCCCACTGAATTTCAATCTCACATTCTACTTTTCGTGTACAAACAGGAAGGAGTTGGTCAAGGGACAGAGAACGAGCAAAGAGAAGACAAGTTCTTTAACAAAATCTAAGCCTTCCTTAAAATGTAGATATAAACCCTGAGCAGAAAAAACAGCATTTGTTCAGTCTCTACAATATGACTGTAGCTAATTTTGGAAGAATTACATCTAAAATTGTATACTGTATTAAATAAATAAAGGAATGCAAGGGTTTCAATTGTAATGACTCATTTCATGAAACACAGGTCAAGATTTACATTCTTCTTTTGGCAGATTTTAAAAAAAAGTCACATCACAAAGAAAGCATGGAGCATAAAAAACCTAAAGCTTCAGCAATCGCTTTTAATACCTGATTAATATTAATGTTCTATTTGTATACAATGACATAAATTGGACATGGAATTTCAAGGGGCAACGTTTATCATTCTGGTACCAGAAGCGGT
>KZ505852.1:701667-729426 GCA_002844005.1 Limosa lapponica baueri
TTTTTTTTTTGTTATATAAGGCAATTCTTGGATATCCTTGCATTTTGCTTAATAGTGAGACCTGAGTGCACTTCCTTGTTCTCATTTTCCTCTTACCAAATGTCCCGAATCACACGGTATTTGGTTGCATGTGATATTTCTTGCCAGTAAGACCACTTCTTATTGGAAAATGAGTATGGTTTATGCATTAATGGAATGTTAAGAGGACATGGCTAGCATCTGAAAAAAGGTGACAAGAGAAATGATGACTTCAGGAGCGATATTAATTAAGCCATATTATATCCTCTGAGGTCTGTAAGTGCATTTAATAAATATCAATCCACACTTAAAAGCACTCTTGACTCCTGCGAATCAGAGCCTGTTTATTACTGTTTGTACTAATGATTTTTCCTTCCAGTCAGGGATTTTGCCACAGGAGAGAAGAAAGTAGGAAGATACCAGGGGATATTCTGAAGACACAAGAGTAGCAACGACTGTTAAAACACAGGTAGGCTAACAAAGGAGATACAGAAATAGCGGTTAAACAATGCATCAAAACAATACTCAAATCAAATAAAGAAAAAGATCTTTAAAATGTCACTCTTAAACCATTAGTATCCCTTTTTCTGAGTGGGCCATGTCATCTGTCTAAACCATAGAGAAAAGCAGCAAACCCTTCACCCCCTACTGAATGATAATGAGAGAACAGCAGAGAAATACATTATGTGAAGTGGTGCACAAAGACCCACCCCAGAAGCAGGGTAAAAGTTCTCTTATTTGGCTTTGTGTTGATTTTTCTGGGTTGTATCAAATCAGGAGAGCGCTATCACCCTGCAAACATACTGGTGGGATGTTCAGGACTTCCTTTTGCACCACTTTGCAACTTTATTTTGTGGAAGCAGCTCTCCGGTTCTTTGTATTAATATTGTCATCCTTTGGTCCTTCCAGATAGGCTCATAAACTTCTAATAGAAGAATACAGCAAATATTATATTGGTACATATATTAGTAGTACAAATATGGTAGTACAGCAAATATTTAAGTAAGTCCTCTATGTGCCACCATCATGAAAACACAAAGCAGTGTGCGTGTATCTATCTCCCACACCTTTGTGCGGTTTCCAACAGCAGTGTTCCCACTGTGGCTATGACTACTAGCTACAAACAGAGCATTCCAGAACTACTCAGGTACTGCCATAGTGATCACAAAGACCAATACTGCTTTTTTAAAATGTAATTAATTTGGAGGACTAAACGGTTATTGCCTCATCTTTTAATATTTTTCCATTCATTTTACGTGATATCTTGCATACTGGAGGTGCATAGGCCAGGTAGCTTTATTTAATTGCTTCTAGGAACCATTTGGCTTTGACTCTAGACCCTTCTAAGACATGACTAAAAGGGAAAGGAGGGAAAAGAAGTTTCATTGTAAAATACGATACGTCCACAGATGCCTGTTTGCACTGGGCAATTCTCTTTTAAGTCCAGCAGCCAACTTTGGCACTTGCAGAGAGACGCTGCTGTCAGAAGCGGAGCCCCTACAATGGCAGCGCTGCCAGTCATTCCCGAAACCAGCCCCAGCCTTAGCCTACTGCAGGGCTCCAAAATCTGTGGTGCACAGCTTTAAAACAAAGGACTCGGGGAGCAAAGTAATAGTAGCAGGACTGTACTGCTGCTCTACTCCAATTAGGCCAATGGTAATTTTCATAAAAGTCAGCTAATTGTGAAGAACAAAGAAAAATGGGAAGATCTGTGTGTACTGAAACCAGCCACTGAGAAAAACAGCTCTGAAGAGTAGCTCATTTAATGTCCACCAGGTGTAAATCTGCTTAATGCTGAAAAATCAGACATCAGGCATACTAAAACCATAAAGGGGAGACCATATGTTTACAAGCAGCCACTCCATTTATTTGCAGCTTATTGTGACACTTACGCTTTGTTCTCCCCAGGATATATATTCACATTTAGGAGCTTGCTGGTTATTTTTGACAATAACCTCAATATAATTTCAGGAAGACGATCAGCTTTGCTTTCTTGTCTCTCACGCTTGTCTGGAACTGAAGAGCTGAGAACTGGAAATTTGCAACTGAAAATAAATTAGAACAGAAATAAATCAGGGCCATTTTCATTACCAAACATCAGCCCATGCAGCAAGGTTTGAAAAGCTGAATCTCACCATAATCAGAAGACGCTCTTTCTCCTCCCACTACGTAAGTGTGTATCCACCAAAGAGTTTTTCCAATAGGAGGAAGAGATAAAATCCAGTTAACGCGCAATCCTGCAAAATGCTGAGCATTCCTGCTTTGATCCAGCAAAGCATTTAAACAGGTGTCTAATGTTATGCACAAGTAATCTCACAGAATCCTGTAACCGAGTCACATGTTTAAAATTAAGCATGTGTTTTAGGTCCAGGGTGACAAGGCTCAGCACCTTGTATGATTAAGTGACTAGTAAGCTGAAGAGGCTGTGTAGGAGTCACGTCCTTAATTGCTTGCTGACTTCATCAGCACTTATATCTCTCCGAGGTTGTATTTGCTAATGTGCAATATAAAGGTGACCTTTAGTTCCAGAATGAATATAGCCTTAGGATTCCCTTTCCTATTTGGAACTATATGTTCTTCAGTTAACAAAATAATGAAAAAATAACACCCAACTTAGTCACAATTTTGGAAGGATCAGTTAACCAACGTTCTTTTCTGTAGTCCTGGTAAAAGATGAACCTCTGGAATACTATTCTAAAGACATAGTATTCTGTTTTCTCACTGATAGACCCAAATATGTCCTCTTGCAAGTCAACGGTGCTGCTAAGGATCAAATATATACCAGTACTCACAGATACGTGTCAGATGTCAGAGCTCTGCTAATGCAGCAGTCTCATATGCGGTACCAAGCCTCCAGCAAGCTATAAACCAAAATACCCTCAGGCTGAATTCAAACTAATTGAAGTCAAGGCCACGATGAATAGCTGCCATAAAAAGGCAGTATTTTCCAAAAGAGCTTATAACTTTTTTTCCTATGCTAAATTCAGTGGAATGTTGGGATATTTCATGGCAACCAACAAAATTAAATGCCAGTTTTGACCTTCAGCTGAAGCGTCTGGGCGACACAATTCTGGTGGAATGAAGCTTTATTAGCTGAACAGTCACATCTACACATATGCATGGCTTTAATTTGATCTGATCTCTGGGCACGTGTTAATTTCTGTTTCCTGACATAAGCTAATTGTAATTCAGCCTATGGTCAGAACTTGGATAAGTTATTTGGGAAGAGGCATGGATTTTTTGTGTCTTATGCAGTGGGTGCAGTTTTGCCTTCGAATACAACTCTGTAGTTGCATCAATGAAAGATACATGTAGGTATCTAATAATAATTTACATGTGCATATCTAATAATAGTTAGACACAGGCTAATTTGTAATCAGTGTAGCAATATCTTTGGGGAAAAGCATAATAAAGCATCTATTTTCATAAATGTTCACAGGTGGATATCCTGCAGATAATTTTTAATTATTAATTAACATGCAGCTTTAGGCAACGGAATACCAAATTGTATTTAAATGTGAGACATATTAATCACAAACCTTCCACCTAGTCACCATTTCAGTCAAGTCTCATTCAAAGTCTCTGACAATAAACTCTTTTGTATTATATTACCTTATCTCACATAACAGGTTTTCCCAGCATCTCCAAACCATGACAGTCTCTTAAGACCAAGACAGGTGAAATGCAAAGATGTGTAAGGTGTTTATCACACGCAATTAAAAAGACAACATTTTAAGTGCTAGAGAACCCTATGATTCTATAATATAGAATAATCAGTACTTCAGTTTTCTGAGTGTGGTCCCAGAGGAGCTCTAGCAATGTGATACTCATTCTAATTTAAAACAAGAAAAACTAAATTAGAATTTCAGGGATGCTTATACTCACTCCCATAGACAAAACAGGCTCACTGCTAATGTGCTTTCCTAGAAGGAAGCTCACCTTCCTTACCTTAAAAAAAAAAGTTCATAAAACACTTTCTTTTTTGTTTGCGGAAAGATTCAGCTATTTAGAGACAGGTAATCACGAGCAAATTATTTACTAACTGCAACAGAGCAATAGGACAATGAACGTTTGTCAAGGGCAGGTGAACATTAATATAAATAAATATTGTTTTAATAGGCAATATTTAGACAGTACACTTCCTTCATTGTGCATAAGGTTAGTGCCCTTTCAGTGACAGGCACTGTCAACTAATTAGGATGTGTTTAAATCCTGATTGATGTGTCAATGAAACACACTTCTGTGTGCATTGCAGGAATCACAAACTGATAGATTTAACCATTTTTTTTTATAACTATCAATAAAGTGAAAGACATAACCTAGATAATGTTAAACTTTTTTTTTTTAAAAAGAGGGTTTTCACTTCCTTTTTTCCCTGGATGGTACAGTAACTGCTCTCTAATGCCAACTAAAACATTCAGGCAACCTTCTTCATTGGTTTACCTTCCCTTTTGCGAAAGAATGCCTGTCTTTCAGATGCTAATGAATTCCATATAAATAATAAATAAATTCCATATAAATAAATTTTGAAACATGGAGTGGCTTCTCCCCAGCCTTCTCTAGATTAATATCAGGCATCAGGAAATACAAAAGGCAGAGTTCTTTCTTCTTTGGACAATCAGATCAGATTTGCTTTACCCTCCTCAGCTTGCTCCAACTTCTTCAAAACTCCCATGTTACCTCGTTCTCACCTTAGACCAATACTTCTGCAGTACAGAAATATCTTTTCTTATCCAAGTCGAAGGATAATAAAAATATCCCAGTTCCCTAGTTTGTTAGACCCTCTTAGATGAAGGATCAGAATCCTTATAAACTCAAGATACTGAGGATAAAATGTCCCATACTGAGGCTAAGCTGTACGTTAGGAGTCAGAGCTTTACAATGCTGCTACAATGTGAGAGGAGACAGTTCTAGACTTGGTCCTCCTGCGTGGGAATTCAGCAGGCAACATCCAAAAAAGGGGCTCTACGATGGAAACAGAGACTGAATGCAAGAAGATATTCAAGTCCAAGATAAGTTTTTCGAGTAGCTCGTTACAAAGGAAATGCATGGTGCACTTTTTTCCAGTTAATGGTTTGAATATTCAGACTAGCTTCCTATTAAACTTAGATCCACTGGATGTGGGTCAATGCACACACATTTCCTGTTATATTTTCCTCACGATGCCCAATATCTCTTGTATAATGTGTACGTGTTCTTAAAACTAGACAGAGGCGTTTAAATCTCTTCTAAACCAGGCAATGTAACTATTACTAGAAAGTACTACAGATGGCTGACTAATTGAACCATGGAAAGTATTATCACACCATTTCTCAATTTAGAGCTCATTATTCCTTTGAGTTCAATCTCATTTCATTACCGTTATAATTCCGTAGAAAATTTAAGTGAGTTCCAAATTTACACACCTGCATGAGGTTATTTTGCAGTCTTTTGAACTACACCTCATTTCCAGCTAGTCCTACCAGACCACAGAAAAATATTATTTATTTATTTGCTTATTTTCTGAGAGTTTGGGATTGCAGCTTAGATATTAGAGCAGAAGCCCTAAAGCCAAGACCCGCGTGCAGCCTTGGCTCTGTGACCTTGAGCAAGTCACATGTACTCCATGGGTTTCGTATTTACTTCTGTGCAAAGGGTATTGTGGGGGTTAATATGTCTACAGCACATTTAGAGCTTTAGAGGAAAGGCATGGGAAAAGTATGACATTAATAATATATATATACATATATATCTTCCCAGTTTATGTCTCAGGTATCCAGCATGGGGATTTGTATTTGTACAAAGCTGTGGGTCTTCTCCAATAAAACAGACTATAGCAGCTACTTATTTAAAGTTCTTTTGCACCAGATTAACTGAATGCCTGAGAGAATGATACTAGGTCACCTTCTTAAAATGGCCTGAATACCAGCAGAAGATTAAGAAATGGTGGGAGCAACTATATTTTGTTACACTGAAAGCATTGCAAGCAAAGTGTATATGAGCAAAGTGACATTCAGTGACAGATTGAATTGCATTATGATAAACTAAAAATGGCAGAGAGACTCAGTCCTTTGGAATAATAACTCTTAAAGATTTTCCATTTTGATAATCAGTTGATTGACAGAGGGGGTTACAATAAGAAAATGGCCATGACTTAGTTTGGAGAAAAGCCGCCTTGTGATCCAACAGAGGTTCACCCTTACAACAAGGGTGTTGTGATCTGCAGCTCTGCTGGTTTTCATGAATCCTGGATCATTCTTTAAAAAATCATCTACTCTTTAACTTTCCCAGCAGTGCCACAACAGCAGCTGTAACCAAATACTCATCATACCAGATCATACGTGATATAGGAACACGAGCTACCTTTCATCTGGCCAGGATACTTACAGTGCCACCCTATAATTAACTGCTGCTGTGACTTTATTTAAGATCATGTGTGTTAAAATATAGTTGGAGTTCTGAGGTCCTCAAGGCCTTAATGCTGTCCGTTTATGCTGCTTGTCTTTCCTCCTGCAGTATCTTAATGCAGAACCTGAGTGTGTGGATTAATTTAATAGCATTTATAGAAACACACATCAGAGAGCAGGCTTTTGTGCTGTATTAGTGTAGGTAAAACAAGGAGAGGAACGGAAAATACCCAGGAGCAGACAAAGCTGCTAGTGGCAGCTGTACAAGTCGGGAAACAAACATGAGACAATATAGGCCAGAGAAAGACAGGCTGAAAAGACACAAACGTCACTGAGTTTTTATGTTTGTACAGCAAGTTACTTTTCCATATTTTTTTGGCTGGTTTCCTACATGAACAAAAACGTTTGCGAAGTATAATCTCAAGAGTTTCGCTAGTCAAGGTTAAGCAAGTAGCAGTTTGTTGATAATGTATCATTTTATTTGCGTGATGTGTCTAACTGATATAGCAGAAGTGATATTACTGGACTATTAAGCATGAGAATTTGCACTTTATATTAAATTTCTAATATGCCTCTGTGTGTATTTTATGGGGTTTTTTAATGAATGTTACGAATGCAATTAAATCTTCCCTTAATGTGTTGCGGTTTTAATATATTATGGGATCAATTTCCAGCATTGTATTTCACACTGAATGGCAGCTTTTTCTTCCTTTCTTTTTTTTTTATTAAATCTGGCTTTTGTGAAAGAAAGGTGAGGGGTGAGAATAAACTTCCTAACTGGCCAATATCGATGTAGAAAGGGAAATATTTTTCCTCCAGGCCTAGTAACACCCAGCTGAGAAGGAAATCTACTTTTATAAATTTATATAGCTATACTATGAGCTAAGTGAGTCAGTCACTGGCAGCTAGAAACCAGCTCACAGTGGTCTACAGCGATCCTGCTGCTGGATCGTATTCTCTAACGGAGAATGTACATGGACAAAGGTACAAATTACATCAGCAGCAACAGCTGGGTGAAATAAGATTTAACTGCTTATTGGAACCAGATGGTAGGCTATTAGAAATAGTCTAAAGTTGCCCTGGAGGAGCAGGAACAGGCTTGAGAGATGCTGCAGCAGTCAGGAACTGAAAGCATTAGTGCAAAGACTTTGTAGGATGAACATGTTGAGGCACTCATTCCTAATGTCTCCCTACCTCTATTATAAATTTTAAGGGCCACGAGCAGAGGAGAAAGATACAAATTATAGAAACAGATGGTGAGTCAGTGAGGCATAGAAATACAGGTGCTATATGAACAGATGGAGTGAGGGGAAAAAAAGGAAAGGAAGAGTGCTAAGTCAGAGTCAGTGGACTCTGTCTGTCTCTGGATGCACAAAATTCTGCAGGTGTATAACAGTTCAGTCTTGGAGGGGGATTCAGAAATCAATTACATCACTTTTTTGAGATAGCTCTCTCTTTCCCACTCGGGATGCTAGTTTCTTCCCTCCCGCATGTGCATTAAAACAAGTTGACTTGTCCTTGAGTACACCTGACTGTCAGAAGTTTTTAAAAAAGTTATCTTGTGGCAAGGCAGAACTAAATCAATACCACTAACTAAGAGCCCTTATCTCCTTAATATGATGGCAATGCCTTTTTTCCAACTCTAGACCACATTAGTTTACAGATCGATGTTAAACACAATGGCAAAGCTGGAATGCTCTTGCTTTCAATCCCAAGGCTGATAGTATCACTGTCCTAAAAGAGGGTGCCAGTAGAGGTATTCAATTTGGTTAACCATCTGATAAACTCGGTCTGCATTCACTAACTGCCAAATTCAACATCACCTTCCCATTACACAGCAAAGACAATCTCGCTGTCTGACGTTAATTACATCAATTTCCCTTTTGTAGTAAAAAGACAAAAGATGGCTGTTATTCATCCCCGAAAGAGTTGCTTGATGACTTAAGAAAACTGTGAGGTAACTCTTAAATTCAAAACATTTCCTCTCTACCTCTGCTGATTCAGCACAGGGAAATGTCCTTATGAATGACAACATTCTGTAGCAGAACTGGCTCTGTGAGACCTGCAAGGTTTAGCCAAACAGGACTCATTGCTGGTAGCAGTCTGGGGTTGTGAACTAGGTTGGCTGGAGATCTTCTGATTGACAGATTCAGAAGTTATACCCACCATGCCCAAGCTTGGCTGGGGAGGCAGCCTCTCATCAGCAGCTGGACGCAGGGTCGAGGCCTTTATCGTCTGAGCACCAGCTCTATGATTAACCATTTGACTCTGATTAAAACGCACACATGCCTGCCATCCTGAGGGCTCACTTCTGAAATACACTATTTGGAGGAATTTACATCTGTAAGCGAGGCATGGCATTTCCTGCCATTTATCATTGTGCTTTCTTCCATTACCTTTTGGAAAACAAGGACTTAGTATTCCAGGCATTACTTGCTGGATATCATTGATCACAAAGCTCTCAGCTTCTCTGTATTTGAAGTGAGTCTCTGGTTTTTTCCTGCAGCAGAATGTCTATTTGAAAAATAGGATTGCTAGGAAAGATTATTTATCATTTTCTCATTAAACCCAGAAGTTAGAAGGGAAAATATCCATTAGGTCAACTAGTCTATCCTCTTTCAAGAACAAGATTTCTCCCTTTCACACATTTTACAACATAAGCTTTGCAGGACATGCATATCCTTTGGCTTGGTCGAGAGCATCCTCTGTGGGAGCAAGGGCTTCCTTTTTGAAAGATTACTTCTAATCTTCCAACAGAGACATGGGAGTCCGGGTTCATAATTTCAACTTCCATGTCTTGTCCACAGCAAGACTTTCACGCAAACCCCAGATGTCACCTTAAACCCCAACATGAAACAATATCAATGCTCAAGCCTTTTCTGGCACGGGATGAGAACGAACGTGAATGTGCACAAATGTAGCAGAACAGACTGGGATCCCAAAGCAGCATCCTCATGAGTGCCATCACACTCATTTTCTGAGTGTTTTTTGGGGTCACTCTGTATAACCCTTAGCTTGGCCTTTGATTCTCTGATTCAGTTGTGTTATCTCAGTTTAGTTAGCTTTAGTTATCACTGATTTACATCAGTGTTTCGTCATAAAATCAGAATGATATCACAAAGGTCTGCCAGCTGGCTGAGCAACAAAGTTGAATGCTTATTAGATTTTGAAAGCAATACGCAATAGACTACCATTTTAGTAGATTTATGCAAGTCATGTAGCCCTACTACAATAAGATGTCTCATAAACTATTAGCTTTGGGAACACTGCAGGATAAGGCATACATTAAGCAGATTAAAAACAAATAGGAGGTGGCAAAAGACAATAGCAGCCATTAAAGGAAGGATCGCAAAATCTGTTGGACAGAGTCAACACTCTTAATGTGGAATCACTCTTGCGCAAAATTGAGCATTTGAGCCTTCTGCAGTGATACTCAGAGCAACAGCGAGAGAAAACTATCACGGTCTACCTTGAGAACCAGCGAACAATTCAATGCAAGCAACCACCAGTACCACAGAGCACTCCTGTCCTGAAGGCGCCTTTCTAGCAAAGTATCTGAAAGCCATTTATATACCAAAATAGTAAAATAACAGGTCCTGACAATCTGCACAATTATTGTTGTTACAGTTGCAAAATCCTTTTTTGCTTGGCTAATATATTTAAAGGAATTCAGTCTTTGACTTACCCAATGCATGCAAGAGCTGAAATCTTAGTCAGACAAAAAATTGACTTTCAATATTAGCTCAATTATCAGAAAATGTAGAAGAGAGATAGGAAAAAGAGACTTTACCATCTAACTTGTTTTTAAAAAGTGGTTTGGCCTGATTCCAGATGCTTGTTCTTATATGATCCAAGAAGCAAAGGGAGTAAACTCACAGAAACAAAGTTGTTCCGAAATTTTTTGCACTCGTGCACAAATGCACACAAGAAAATGTATCAAGTCTACAGTCCCCAGCGTGACAGATGCACCCAAGGTCTTGCTGACATTGGCAGCCTTACAGGGGCAATCTGTATATAAGGACAACATGTTCTTGAGCAATTCCTCCTAATGAGGCAGGCGTACAGATTAGTTCCTTTAATATCTCTGGCATGAAGTCTTGTTTAAGTCAGTCTTTCTTGCTTATGAACTGAGCACTGCAGAATCATTGGAGGACAATACTGAATAATAATAATAATAATATAATTTGGCAGCAGGTTGATGACAAGCTCTGAAATAGATCCCTGGAATCTTCCTATCTTTTAACATAAAATTATTGGTTTTTTCCCCCAACTGGAGACAAAGCAGCTTAATAAAAGGCACAAAAAAGCACATATTATAAGCATTTTACCATTTTCCATGAGCATGAAATTGCAAAAGGGAAACCATAAAGACTGTGAAAAGTGGTCTAAAAATTATTATAATTTAAACATGCCATATAAAACATTGAAACCTGCATCTACTACTTTTAGGAAGGGATGTTCACTAGAAAAACTTATTTAATTCCAGGTCTGCCAATTCTTTACTTATTTAATCCAAAGGCAATTGTGGTTTTATTTCAGTAGGTAAAATTAATAATATATTGTAATGCATGAAAACAAGGACACACTAAGCATCCTTCATTTAGTTAGGAACTGGCTGGATGCATCAAAGTTGATACGTCATCAGAAACAATGCAATCCTGTATTAAAGAATGTGGGGCAAATAGTCTCTTTTACCATACTATGACAGCAGTGGGAACTATAAGTCTATTGAATAAACCCAAGAAAATGACACCTATTTCTCCCTTCCCTTCCTCCTCCCCTTTCCCTTCCCCTTCCCTGTTCCTATTAACCTTCACAGTTCCTTATCCTATCAATATATACCTGACAGCTTTCCAGATTGAACACTGCATTCTTCCAGCACTACAGTTTTTTGGCCAAGTAAACTCATGAAGTGTGAATTGCTGGCATAGTAGGTGCTGTTTCATACTTAATTATACTAATTTCCCTTAAAACAAAAAGTGGTTTGTTTTCTTTCTTTAAAGTTATTTAATACTTCCCTTATGGCCTCTCTCTGAGTATGTAGATCCCTGATACATAATTATACAAGAATACACAAGAATATAGGTGAGGATTTCCTCCTAGAATCTTGATAGAAGTGATGCATTAAACATACCTATATAGATAGCATATATCTAGACATGTTACATATTTCTATTATTATGGGACTTGGATATCCCAATTGGGATCAGTCTCATTGAACTGGGTGCTCTATTTTGTGCATCCTTTTCTTTTTACAAGGTTACTTAATAAAGTGGATAGCTCAAAAATAACACTTGATGAAGTAGAGAAAACTCACACAGGTTTGCAACTGTTTGTAAAGTTTTCTATGATATTTGTCATTATGGCATCTGAGTCTTTGATAAACAGTTAAGGTACAGGCTCCAATTTGTCTGCAGTGTTTGTAGTCATATACCGATAATGAATTTAAAATGAAGTTGATACGGTAGCATTATTTTCACTATTGGCAATAAAAGTGACACCTGAAAAGGTAGTTCTGCTTCATCTAGCCTTCTAAATAATTAATTGAATAAGGAAGAATAACCATTCCCATTGTACAGACTGAGAACTCAGCCAGAGAGATGACGTTACATGTCCAAAGCCTCCCTGTAAAAGCAAAATTAAAACCAGAAACAGAACAAAGAGCCTACGTACAAATGCAATGCCTGAGCAATTCTATTCAAACAGACGGTAGAGTCTGGAGATCAGCTGCAGAAGGAAAAGACTGGCAGGAGTATGCTTGCCCAAAAACTTTCTGGAACTCAATTTCCCCTTCCAAACACATAGTGTAGTAATGCAGTGGGTCTTCTGTGTTTTGGCACCAAAACAGGACATGGAGACCTCAGGTCAGCATCTTCATTTTCAAGCATCCTGTTTAGACCTGGAAAAGTGCAGCTCAATTATGAGTGAATTGATGGACAATTTTTAAATTTTTTTTAAATTTTGGTAATTTTACTTGTTAATACAGTAAAGACAATGATTGTGTTTCAGCAGTATAGAGTAAAACTTGGCATTTCTTTTCATAATGTACAGCAGAATCAGTTCAGCTGTACTAAGGTTATTCTTTCTACAACTCATGAAACAGCCATTAATATTTTCATAATGTCATATGGTGTGGAGCACCTCTCCTATAAAGACAGGCTGAGAGAGTTGGGGTTGTTCAGCATAGAGAACAGAATGTTCCGGGGAGGCATTCCAGTGTCTGAAAGGGGTCTAGAAGAAAGCTGAAGAGGGACTTTTTACAAGGCCATGTAGTGATAGGAGGAAGGGTAATGGCTTCAAACTGGAAGAGGTTAAGTGGGAGATGACATATCAGGAAAAAATTTTTCACTATGAGGATGGTGAGACACTGGGACAGGTTGTTCAGAGAAGCTGTGGATGCCCCATCCCTGGAAGTGTTCAAGACCAGGTTGGATGGGGCTTTGAGCAACCTGGTCTAGTGGGAGGTGTCCCTGGCCATGGCAGGGAGGCTTGAACTAGATGATATTTAATGTCCCTTTCAACCCAAACCATTCTATGATTCTATGATATGAATTAAGAGATCATAATTTTAGTCGTTATTTTTAGCAGTTGTTTCCTTTTCAATAACCATTGCATCCAGCTCAAAACTGCACTGTTACAGTTTCTTTGAAGGCAATTCTTCTATATGTGTTCCTTTCACTTTAAATAATAGTCATTGGTTTAGTTTGATCCTTCAACCACATTTCTGTATGAATGGGTGAGCCCCCATTGGGATGATCCATGTTAACACTATCATGATTTAAACTGTGTTATTCATACACTTCTTGGCATTAAAAGAGGCGTTACCTTGTGCTTGGGGCAGTTGTACGGGTAACTAATCAACTAGGTATTTCAATCTATGTGACATGAATAGGCTTCACCAAAATGAGAGAAATGCCAGAGTTATAAAAGGCAGAGCATAGATGTCATGTTTATTTTGTGCTTCAGGCTCGTTAGCTTTAATTAGCTGTCAAGCCAATTAGCCTGAACAGACATACCAAAATCCTCCCTGAAAGACCAGCTCAAGTATGTGAGCCGGGGACGGGGGAACTCCATGGCTGCTCGGTGCCACCAGTCCCTTTCACCTCCTCAGTGCAGCAGCAGGGACAGTAACCCACACCCATTTTTGCAAACCGATGAGGAAAGGATACAGCATATAGCAATGGCAACTTGAACTTCATGTAATACAGAAGAGCCCTTGCTGAGTCAGCCTCAATGATCTGCAAATTGCTATATATTGCATTTCCTTTCATTACTTCCTATTTACTGCAAGACATCCCTGTAGCTACAGGGAAGGGACAGAATTTGTCCTGCATTTATTCTTCAGCTGAGAACCAGCACAGGGTTTATGTTTCCCTTAAACCCTCAAAACAAGGATTAAGTGTGACTTGACTGCTGTTGGCCCAGCCAGTTCTTTTACAGAGAGGTGTGAAATTCATCTAGTCTGATCATAGCAAAAATATTTCAGTCTCCTTTTCCAACTGGTACTAAAACTAACTTTTGCAGAATGAACCTTTTGCAGGAACAGCTGCAGTAGCAGTAGGTGGGGAGACAGGAGGAGAACCCTTGAATTTTACAAGCTGTTTTAAGCTCTCACGAGGCTTAGAACTGGTTTAGGGTGATTTTGTTTGTCCCATTTTTAAAGCTGCTCCAGTTTTTGGCCTTGATTAGATTTTTGTATTGTGCATTTTGTTATATTTGTATGTATTATGACTATATTTCAATTATATTCCCCTCCTGAAAAACTAAAATTCTAAAATTAAAATTATTAACTCTGTATTATAATGTTAAGAATAACATCTTTCTAAATAAGGCTGTTGTACTTAGTTATTGATCATATCATAGCAGAAGCAGCTAGTCATATCTTTTGCAGGGTATAGGCATACAAATATGCTTTTTTAGATTATGTTTGTTTATTCCCGAAAGCTAAGAAAAGAAAGTTGGAGACTAGGTCTTGAAGTCCTCATTTAATATTTCAGGTAAAATCAGAACAGTAACACAGATAGATGAAGATGAAAAGTAGCCACCTAAAGACAACTCAAGGGGAAGTTGCTATGACAATGCTTTCTGAATAGAGCAAAAAAAAAAAAAAACCAAACAAAAACCCACTTGCTTATCAGAAGGAAAGCATGGCACAGGTCTTGAGGTCATTCTGAAATCAGGCCCCCTATATCAGAGCTTTCTATCAGACCTCCTGCACTAGAGCTTTCAGTAAAGCTCTAACAGAGCTTTTGTGAATCCAAGCCTCACTGTGACCTCCAGCATCTGTAGAAAAGTATGAGAAATATTTTCTCGCTCACAGTTGGAAAATAACAAGACAGCTGGGTAACTTATACAAAACGACAGAATCAAGCACAAGCTAAGCTGTTAAAAATGTCAATTCTCAATTCCGTTCGTAGATACTCAATTTGAACATCTTTCTATGTGCTGCATTAACATATTTTACTATGTAGAAGAGGTACACGCGTGCTGTTCTACACTCGTTACTGAAGCAAGTCAACTTTCCATGCCAGGGTTCCTCTAAGATCTCACCAGCGTGACATGCCTGCTATGCACCACTCCGAACATGTGAGCTGTTAATTGCCACAGCACAAGATTTCCCTTGGAGGAGAATTCCCATGGTGAGATTTGTCTGCAGAGCCTGTTCTGTGCTACTTAAGAGACAGCTGTTACAGCAGATGACAAAATCTGGAAACAAATTGAGACAAGCATGGCTTTGATATGTGGAACTGCTGTTTTAGAAATGCCGAGAGGTTTACATTACAGCATGGCTGTAGAGGTGGAGTTCCTATGAGACTTTAAGGTCTGCATTTGGCACACACAGCGTATACTAATTCAAGGACATACAGCTGGAGGAAGTGGTTGTTTGGATGAACAACGTATATAAACATATATGTTTTTAATGAAGGTAAGTTTTGTCACCAAAGATGCCAGTTTATGAAGGTAAACAACATGCTGTCTTTGGGCACCATCCGAAATGGGGACAGAGACTCTACAGATTTAACATTAAAGATTACCAGAAGGTTTCCCAGAGTGACTTTGGATGCCTTCACTTCAGGATGCCAAATCTGAGACACTGCTAGAGACGACTCGTCTTCCAGCAAATTCCTTTGAAATCAATTCAAGGGGTTTCGTACAAAATGCCCAAAATAAGAAGCAGCCCAATTGATTGGTCATTTGTAGATTTGTTGACTTTCATTATTACCTATTTGTGCATTTTCTTTTTGGGGTAAAGAGAAGTCAACACATTTCTACTAGAAAGAATATCCAGTTGAGGCACTGAGCCATCAACATGTTCCCTACAGGCAGGATCTTCTGTCTGCTTCAGCCGTACAGAATTAAATTTTGGAATAATAATAATCATGATGGTAATATATCTTAACTGATTGAGTTAAAAAAAAAAAAAAGAAAAAGATTCTAAAACGACAACATGTTATTCCAAGAAAGTGAGAGTACCATATTACAGCCTGTCTGCTGAAAAATATAAACGCATGTAGTGAAAGATAATATATTCTACCACATGGAAGCCATTTATAACTATTAAGTTATGATGTAGTATTTTTTTAATAAGGGTTATGCTTATGCTTAGTTTGTCATCAATTCTTTGTTGCAATTTATCTTTAGATTTTTATACAGAAGATCAAATTAAGCCTAATATAAAATTAAGATAAATATTCGTATATTTTGAATGTGTCATAAGGTAACTAAAATTTATATTCAACTACTGAAAATTTCTCTCCATCAACACCGTTTTTACCACCTTTTCAAGAAATTTAAAATGCCACATGGTGAATATTCACCTCTGTGTCAAGTATCTTCTAACAAATGGATAATTTTTTAGTAAGAAAACATGTTCTCTATAGTAATTTATGTAGATCAATTATTTTTTCATTTTTACAATCTTGCTTATTTCAGACCGTTTTCAGATCTTGATTCACTGATTTAATTTCCTTTAAACATCGATTAGTTTCATTGCTTAACAGGAATGGAAATCATATCCTGGATTCTTCTGGCTTTCAGATTTTGCTAGCCTAATGCTCCAGATGGTTGCTAAAAGATGGGGTTTGCTGTTGACTCAGCCCGTGCAGTATCACAGTCAAGACAAAAAAAAAAAAAGCTTTTGATGAATTATATCTGGTGTAAAACTTAAGTTTAATCCATGCAGGTTTAGGGATTGCATTTCCCTGCTAGTCCTTGTGTGTTAAGTAGTAGGTGATAGATCGGCTGTTAACACACAGCGTAAGTGGTGGTGACAGGTCCGTTCATAAGAGAACTGGGATGTCCCTCAACCTTTTTTGATCCGTTAGTCTCCACTTGTGCACCACTCTGCCCCGTGAGTGAGGCTGTGAGTGGGAACAGCGGGCCTCCTCACATGCTGTCATCGTTTATTCTCCCTTCAGCTGCCGCGCTTGGGGAAAAAAACGAGGCTGTAGCATCGGCACGTGATACAACCGTGCGGGATAACAGCAAAGGCAGCCCCAGCCTGGCTGTGGCCGGCCAGAGTCACCGTGAGCCTTCAGGTGAAGATCTTGTCCCTGGCCACTTTATCTCTGACTCTTTGCAGTCTGCTCCCTGCGTGCCTCGAACCAAAGGAGAGACAGTATTTCTTTGCCAGGCAAGGCAATTACGGCTTTCCAGCTGCGTGGCTTTCTCCCAGCTATCGACTGCATTATCTTCAAAACAAGATCGTGTCAGAAAATTTATGTCCTGAGTTTAGGCTCAGTCTTCCGTTCACAGCATAAGCCATAACAACTGGAGAGCGTGTCTCAGGTTAATGACAAAGAGCTCCACTTAGAGCAATTGTTCAAAATATGCTCCCAAGGACTTTATTTGACAGCCTATATCACAAAATTAGAGTACTTCTCTGAATCACTGCCTAGAAAGAACGGTTCCCTATTGTAAATATAAAGCATTTCCCTATTTCTTCAACAGAATTTGTGAACTAATCCTCCCTTACCTCCATCCCTTCTGTAATCAATGTTAGAAGTAGTATCGGAAGCAGACAAATTATATTTCTTGCGTTAATTTGCTCAAGTGATTGTCAAAAGTTGTTCTCAGCTGGTAATGTAAATAAAATATTACTGTATCTAGAAGACAGAAAACATGACCAGATAGCAGACAGAAGGTATTGCTTTTTAAAGGCACCTGCTCCTCAAAAGACATTTAAATAGCCTAATGCTTTAAAAATCTCAGTAATGCAGTGACGTCTGATCTATGTGGTTCCCATTACTTGGCATACCCCAGTATAAAATATAACAACAAATGATGAAGTATAGTGCTGAGCAGAAAAGACAACCCATGAGTTGTAGGAAGAGTCTGGAGCATTTTGGCTGACTCAGTTAACTCCATCCTATTACAAGCTTTTTAATCAGGTACCAATCGTTACGAAGGCAAAATGCACATGTAGTCTGATGGCAGCTTTCTACTAACTGACCAAAGTACCAAGCTTACATGCTTGAAGTGATTTCACATATAATAAGTTCACATACTGATCTCACTAGTGGTAACAGCCAAACCTATTTCTTTTAAGAAAAACCTGGAAGTTATTAGCATTATTGGTATGAATGTTTTAATTTCTGCCTTCCTTACTATTTTAAATATTAGTGCAGTATAGGAAAAACTTCTGAAATACAGTTTTCAAGCAAATTCCTTTCTAAAGTGACTTGCAACAAATACAAACAGGCTGTTTGATGGCTGTAGTAAATGAGCTCTTTTGTTTAACTACTGAAAAGATGCAGCACTGCTAGCCCCGGAAGGATATTCCCTACAGAACAGACAGCCCTCTAAGACCATTTATCTCAAGTTCTTCTTTTGAGATAGGCAAAAAAGATATTTTTTTTTTTCATATAATCATAGAATGGTTTAGGTTGGAAGGGACCTTAAAGATCATCAAATTCCAACCCCCCTGCCATGGCCAGGGACACCTCCCACTGGACCAGGTTGCTCAAAGCCCCATCCAGCCTGGACTTGAACACTTCCAGTGAAGGGGCATCCACAACTTCTCTGGGCAACCTGTTCCAGCATCTCACCACCCTCATAGGAAATAAACTTTCATTAGGAAATAAACTTTAGCCACAAGATCATCTCACAAGCACCTCAGACTTTAAACTACTGAGTCAGTGATGTGAAATCTTCACAAATAACGGTTAGAGTAGAGTTGAAGCAATGATTGAGAGTGACAGTTTCTACATCCCATCACCAAATCCCTTCAGGACAGCAATACAAGCTTATGTCCTGAGCCATCTGCTGTAGGAGAAAAGCCTACTCACTTGTAGGCCTCACTTATTCTCCTGCTTCAAAGGAAGGGGACACCTGAAGATGGGTCTTAGCAGCCAGCACTACACTTCTATGGAAAAGTCACGAAAATCTCCATGTTCACATAAAGGTGATGACTGAGTAAGGTTGCCTGTTCAACTGCGGCAGCAGGAACTGTATGCCATGTTCATACCCAGTCTTGAATTTTTACGGCATACTTGCAGAGGACAGTTCAGCTCTGGTGCACTGCTTGTTCTTCCAGAAGGGAAGGCTTTAATCCTGTTATCCTGTGGAGCCGACTACTTTCTGGCAAGAGTCATTACAGTGTTATCTGCGATTAGCAATCTCCTCCTCCACTGAGCCTGCATATCCTCCCTGAGGCAAAACAAAGACTTTCTCTCTCGGGGTTTCTTGTGTCATAAAAAATAGAGCTGAAAACACCCTACTCAGTCATTTTGTACATTGGGGTAGTGTTCTGTGCAGCATGTTTGAGCTCTTTGCACAATGCAATTTCAAACTCTAAGGCATCTGTTCCTCAAGTAATGGACCTAATTGAAAAAAAGGTTTCTCCTTTAATCTTCGCAAGGACATATGAGTGCATTCCTCCCCTGGAAAATAAAAGTTAATAGTTCTCCATTTTCAGCGATACACTTGATTATTCATTTTATATGTTTGAAAAGGGTTGTGTGCATAGTCTGAGATATAATATTTGACTTCTAGGCCCCTGTCAGAAATAGCAGTTAAGATCATTAGGCATATTCATTCAATAAAGAAGGCTAAAAAGGGATAGCCCTAATGGACACCCTGTCATATATTATCCATCTTAAAAAATATGCCTCTCATAGTAAAAGCAGAGCTTCTAAAATACGGCAAGATGCCTCACTGCCCTTAGCTTTCCTTTCAGCTGAGCAAACTAAAGTCATTCAGATTCTACAGACACTATTCATGGTACCTTAAAAAGTGAAATCTCAGCCTCAGAACACCTGCCAAGAGATGAGAACAAAATAATACGCGGAAAGACTGTGTAAAGGGATTCAAAAGCCTCAAATCCCTGAGAGAGCTATTATTAGCTGATAGATTTAGATTTCATTTCTGCTAGAAAAATTTCAGACATTAGGGACATCTCATCATTAGCAGCAGAGCAGAAAATAAAATGTAGTGACTTTTACCATATATTCTATTTGAAACAAAACGGATACTTTAACCAAAAACTGTTCTCAAATTAGAAGTACAAATCAATATAGTCAAGACAGATTACTAGAGAGTTTGCCAATTTACGTCTCAGAGGAAAAGTAAAAATTCTAACCTTTCCTAATAATAGTTATTTCTCATGAAGAAGCTAGGTTGGGCCAGCAGGTCTCCCAGAATTAAACAGTTTGAACCATGAGAGGAGACAGACCTTGGTATGACTAAAAGTTCCATAAATAACTGGAACATTTTTGGGGGAACACTTCAATGAAAATGGCAGAAAGTAAGAAATGAACTTTGGGTTTTTTTCTGGTTCTTTTTATGTTTGGCTCCCGCTCCCCACTCCACACCCCCTTGAAAATAAGCATGGATAAAAAGAAATAAACTAGCTTTAAAACTGAAGTGCCAAAAACATTTAAGTTCTACATAGCTGGGGGTGGGTGGGAAATAGGTTATGAGAGAAATTGTGTCCCCTGTGTAGCTCTACTTATATGGAACCCAGCAATGTTTTCTAACAATTACAGTGACTGCTCCTGTGAAAAACACCTACATCACGGGCTTCCTTTCTTACTATTAAGTCACCTGAAGGGAGTTAACAGGAATAACAGGAGAAGGGTGAGGGTAGGGGAGTAGTTCTGTGGGTAGCAGGAGTAACAAAGCTTTATCCTGCAGTCTTTCCTTCAGTCAGAGCACTAGCAGGGTCCCCCCTCTCTTTCTAGCCCTATATTTTCACTTGATCTGTACAAATTAAATTTTCTTAAAGACTTTTTTACTCCTGTCAAATGAGGGTGAAATCAGACAACTGTCTTAAAAGAGATTTGAGAGAGGCAGCAATTGCAGGAAACAAACACAGACAGCGTAGTAAGTCTTCTTTCTTTAGGAGACCAGACTACAAAAAACTAGGTGGACAGTGAATGACAGTACATTTTCTGCAAACCAGAAGGCTGTGAGCCACCAATAACTGCTTGTGTGTGGAGCTTTGAAATGAAAATGCACACGGGAAAGTCTGAAGGCTAATGAAACATTTTCCAAAACATATCGAAAGAATTTTATAGAAGAGTTGACGTTATTCTGACACTCCATCTTGCTGACTGCAACTTTAAAGTGCATAGATGGAAAAAAGTAATTCCATTGTTTAACACCAACTATTCAGTGGGCAGAAGCAAGGAGAACACACATGTAAGGGACTGAGCTACACAGGTCATAGGCTCAAGCCTGTTGTTCCCTTCCTGGCCTTGCTACTGTCCTGTAGCATGGTCTTCAAAGGGCACTTTTCATGCCTCCTTCTCTGTCCCCTTAACCTTCTTGGCCACTTGGACTGTAAAGTACCACAATGCTAAAGTTACAGGCATACTTCAGGATTTGTGCTCTATTTGCTATCTCTCTTACTTCCTTCTAATTAGGCAAGACTTTGTTAACAGAGTTACACCTCTGTAAATCTTAAACTCCTCCTTAGATTTCCCTATTTTAATGAAAAAAAGTTAAAAGGCTTAAAGACTTTGCAAATAGTTATTTTATATTAAAAAAAAAGTGATGAACAATTCAAAAGCAGAATTCAAACAACAATCATACTCTGGTTGCACTTAGTAATAGTTAGAAATAACAGCCAACAGCAAGGGTCTTTGAAAATGCCTGTAGGATTTTTTCTCCATCAGACCTATAAAACTTACATTCGTATTTTATTTTCCATTCTCTGCATTCTACTTTGTTTTTCACATGCATCATTATACAACAAAGAAATATAAGAGATTTCTTATTTCTTCTTTTTCCTCTTCCAGTAAAAGTATGACAAAAAAGGGAGAAGGAAGGGGTTTTTTAATTTACTTTGGTTTTAGGCCAGAACATGTTTCTCTGGACTTCTGCTTGGGAGGTGCGTCTTGAGGAAATAACAGGATTGTCTGGTTCTTTTCTTCATGTTTTAATTTCATTCCTCAAGCTTTACCTGCTATTCTTTTTTTTCCTGTCTAATGCTTCCTTCCCTTCTCTGCCCTTCTCACAGAGAGAGGGAAAGATGCTGATTTATTCCAGAACAGTTGTCAAACAGCTCCAAACCTAGGCATCAGTATGGTGAAGCTGAATAAAAAAGCTATAGTGTGCTTTAAAAGGGAGACATTAGCTGAAAGGTAATGAAGGATATTTCATTGGTAATAAGAAACCCACTCCTGGGACCTCATACATATAACAAAAGAAGAGCTAAAGGATAGAGTGCCCTATAACGGATGGATATATAGGACAGGACTATAGGATAGCTCAGTCTCTGATGTGTCACTTTAATCAAACCTGACTTAAGGAAATAAAGTGCTTAAATGCCTGCACAAGTGTTGCTATCAACATGGAATAAAGAAAGGAGAGGATCTGAAAATAGAGGCCTTAGAAGGAGCTGGTTGAGTAAAGCAGCCAGGCTGCAGGAATTCAAGGCAGGATGCCAAGCTGGGCTAAGACCCTTCCCTACAAATCTTTATACCAGCCATATCATCAGCTGTTAATAAAAAATTAAAAAAGAAAAAAAAGAGGGGGGGCAGTTTCTACAGTATAGGCCACTTCTGTGGCTAAGATCCTCTATAACATAATGCATTTCCTGTCCCTTTCAGTCTGATTTGCTAAATAAATGAATAATTGGACTGTGAAACACGGCAGAAGGATATTAAAGGCTATTAGCATGCGAAATGAGCTATCTGCTTGTGCAGTTCTAACCCCGTGTAGTGAAAATCTATGTAATTCATGTGGGACTGGTGCATAATTAGTCCTCGGTGCTGCCGGAAGTCTCTGATGTGTGAGAAATTAGACAAACTTTCAACAAGATTTCTTCTGCCACTTCCTTCCCAGCCACACCAATATATTCCAGTTATACACGTACAAATATGTGTTGCAAGGTTAAAAGCCAGTCCGAAGGCAAACATAAGTAAGGCAGCAACCCAAACAGCTTCCTGTTCTGCTGGTTATTGCCTGGCTTTGGCCTGAGCTCCACTTTCCACATTCTGCTGGGAAAAGATCTGGAGACCTGCTGCCGGATTGTGCTGCACACAGCTTATCCAGATCAAACAGAGAAAAGTTAAAGTTCTCACAAATCCACCAAATATGAATGAACTTTGTCCTTGAGGGCTCTCTACTGCTTGGCCTAAGCCCAGCAAAGCTTACCCTCTCACACTACCACTGCAGCCGGGTTTAGTTTTGACATCAAGCTGATCCTTACACAATGAAGTAGAAGAAACGTAATGATAGAGCTCTGTGTTTCCCCTTTCGCAGCTCCGAATGTAGTGAGGCATGGGAGCCGTGCCTGGAATCAAGGGTGTCCAGACGCAAAATCTCCTACCTGACTTGGTTCCTAGTGATCAGGTTCCCCTTTTCTTCTTGTCATTCTGAGGCCAAGGCAGGCAGGAAGCCAGCAGTGCTCCGCAAAATCTGAATAGCACTGTTTCAGTGCTTCATACACTTCTGTACAGATTAAAAAGAAAATGCAAAATGAGATTAGTGAATAAAATGGCATTTTTTTCTGTAGAATTGGTTTCTTTCTAGCTTCTTTAGTCTGGGGAACTGCTCTTTGCCATAGGTCACTCTTCAGCTCCAGTTCTGTACTGTGAGAATAATACTTAGTCTAAAACAAAAGATTAGATTTCCTAGACTAGGCCAAAGCTATGTGAGAAATGTTCCTGCTGTTGGATTCTGTTGCTATGCCAGCAAAGGAGACCATGCTACAGCTCTTCACATTCTACCATCTACCAACAATACTTCACTCTATGGCCTTATTACAACAGACAAGGCTCTTGGGTCTGTACAGTTGAGTCGATAAGAAGCCATCCAGACGTACAGGCTGTTCCAAAACTTTCCGTTTGCCCTGCAGTCCAAATATATAACCCAGCACTCCCTGAAGCCCCTTGGAATCCATAAACTGCTCACATATAGACGGTGCTGTCTTACCTTTTTCTGGGTAGTACTTTGCATTCTACTTAAGTCTTTGAGAATTCACTGTGTAAAAGCATCAAAACATAAACTGCTCACAGGGAAAACAGGGTGATAAATTCAAACAGAATACAAGTACAGATTTATGTGAACCAAAAGCACCTTACAAACTATTAATTGAGCAAGAAGGAGACCATGGCGACTTACAAAGGTTCTAGAAAAAAATAAAATCAAAGAGGAAGGCAGTTCACTCTGTGAAGTAAGCTAAGGAACTAGTAATACAGCTTGTTTTGCACTAACCTCTCTGGTTTCCATTTCACATTCTTTTTGTTGATATATGTGTGTATATATATACATATACACACATTGGTGAGACAGCTGAGATTTTCCAGATTCAGATGGACAATGTTTATTTTATCATTCTAATCTCTTGCACTACGTAAACATTTGCTATTGGAATATCTGGAAGGAAAAGTTCCAAAAGGACAGCAATGTGTCAGAGTGACACGTGTCAACAAAACTTTGTAATCTCTAACATTGATATACATTGTGCGGTATATATATAAGGAACAGAAGGCATGAGAAAGGGTTCTTTCTCTTCTTGCATGAACATTTTACTTACCTGAGTTTGAAGAAATAAGAGCACAAGTGAGGAAAGAAGATTTCAACTGAATTTGCAGCCTGTTGGAGATCCAAATTGCCCTAAGGGCAGCTTTATCCCTTCCTCTTGGCATCAGTAATCAAATGGCTTCATGGGTCAGGTCTTGCATTCTATAATTTGTAACATGGTGTATTAAATAGCTACCCAGCACTGTGCTGCTACCATGCTGTAAGATTTATGGAGTCTATCACCATCTACAAGTTGCCCATTCATACATCTCTCTTGCTTATCCCTTTCCTTTTTATTAGGATGCACTGCGCTTTCATTCATTAGAGATGATGTATTTTAACACTTGTGATAGTAGTAGGTAATTATATATTTCTTTCTTCCCCTCTCCTGTAATACAGCTGCTTTGGGAGTTAGTTCCTTTGCCTGAAGTTGCAAGATTGAGTATAATTCACATTCTCAACATTTTGTTGGGGATAGAAGCTGTGAATCTTACCCTGTACATGACAGAAATACAGATTTGCTGAGCTATAGAATCATCATAGTAAATCAAAAGTTGCACCATTGCACCAATCCATCATATTGCTTTAGATCCTTTACTTTGCTTGAAAGTTATTCCTTCTAACTTTTTAACTCGTAAGGCTAGGGTATGCAGTAATTCACTGGAGGACACCTTATGGGAGGGATTAGCCAAGAGCATCCAACGGTCTTGCCTTCGTGCCAGTCATCCCTGTTCTACATTCCCTGCAGCTCATCTGCAAGCATTAAATTTGTACTGTAGGTTAATGCAAGCATTCACCCAGCTAAGTTCAGCTTCTGCTAGCCACGTAGCTGCTGCAGACAGATTCAGCTGGAAAACTTGCCCAGAAAGATAAATAAGTATTCAGGCAGCGAGCCCACACTGAGCTCCAGTCTGCCACAGCTATGTTGAGAGCAGCATTTCATTTGTCTAGTTTAGAGCGAGCTGCTTTGTCTGTGCGTTAGATGGAGTCACGGCACTGTTGATAATGTCCTCAGGGACACAAGGAGCATAGAAGTACAGGACTGTAGGTCACTGTGTGTATGACCCAAGCCAGGACTCCCAGTTTCAGGCAACCATGAAATAGATGTCTGTCTAGCTCAGAAAGAGTCACACAAGATCTATTCCGTGCCTAATGCACAAGTCACAGAACAGCACCATAGCCAAAGACAGTCTCAATCATGATGTGCCTCATGAAGGGCGCAGGAGGGGTCAAGGGAAATCACACCTAGAGCTCAATAAATAAAACTCATAAATGACTTTAGTAGTGATTGTGCAGTGACAGAAGTGGAAACCTGCAGTAAAACTTGGCAGCCAGATCTGGGCCCTCCCCACCTTGGTTGAAGAAAATTACTTGAAGTAAAGCATGGGTTGTTACCTACAAATGAAAGCACAGGTTACTATGAAAGAAATTTGAGTTTGAAGTCTGGCTTCTTAGTTCTTGGGGCTGAAAGTGTTTGACAGTTGTCTGGGAAATTGCACCCACGTCTCTCTGCCAAGGCGATCTGGGATGGAACAAAACCTTGATGAGACTCAGGACCCCATTTATTTCAGTTTTGAGTCTGGTTATATTTAGCGTAGATATGCTATCTTAAAAATAATAAAGTCTCTAAACTACTTACCAAAGAAATATTGTGCCATATACATGATCCTGTGTCATAACAGCTCAGGCTCTGCTCTCAGTCTTAATGAAGCTCATGTGATATCAGTTATAAATGGGAACTGTGTAGAGCAAGTGACATACTGTATCTGAGAAGGAGATATAAAAAAATATGCTAATTCTGAAAATAAGATTCTTGGAAGGAAATGTGAATATGTTGATGGAACTCTACAGAAAGCAACATATTCCTCCACAAAGATCTCACTGTTGCCAAGAACCTCTTTTTACCCGTCTTAAATGATTACTTTATATAAATGCAGAACTGGTATGTGTTTTTACAGAAGAAAGAAGATTCTTTCTTAGCAGTGTTCACATGCTTTTGGGGTTGCAGAATCTTTAATCAGCCATTATGTTATACAGCTTTTCAGATGTCTATATCTCCCAAATTCTGATGACTGAAACATGTTTAGAACAAGAACAGCTATAATTGTAAAGACTTGTGCCTTTTTGAAAAGTCATTGCTAATGATAGTTTTTTTAAATAAGCTTCTTGGTACTCTGTATCCTCTAGAGGGCTGGTGGGAGGAAGGGTTTCATGCGTTCATGGTTGCTCCCTTTAGTTCCTCATTCTACTTCTGAAATCTTTTCTATACCTTGCTGAACTAGCTGTTGTGAAAAAAAAAAAAACAAACAGAGAACTGAAGCCCTTTGTGCATTTATCAGTTGCACCTTAACCCATTCGCAAAAATAGTATATTTTGGAAACTACTCATCTAAATAGTTCCTGTGAACACAAGTTCTGTCCATTTTTCACTTCTTTTTTTCTCAGGTCTCTTTTCCCTGCCTTAGTTGAAAATAGAAGAATGGCTATAAATTTTTCAATTCCAACAATTTTGTGCAGGAAATTTTAGCTAACCAGTTAAACAGAATTTTTTCAAGAATGCTGATTTTACACAGGCGGGCTTGGGTTTATATGAAAATGGAATAACTTTTATTATTAGTTTGAATGTCTTTCTCAAGCATTGGTCTAGTATTTCATTACAGCTGCAGTATGTGTTCTTCGACTTCATTTCTCCCCCATGAGCTAGGATTCCTCACTGAACTATGTGTCTATGCAATGGCCAAGACTCTGTATCAAGAGGAGACTGTGGTGTGCAACTACAGATTTAATTTATCCAATACCAGCTGTACAAAAAGCGTACCCAGTCAAGACGGAAATAGTGCTGTTTTCATTCAAAATATTACGTGGTTTATTTCCTGTGGTTTTCATTAACACTCACAGTCTAAATATTCTTATTGTTCATATGCCAAGTAAGATGTAGTGTGGTAAATTTGGTATGGATGCTCTGATATGTAAACTAATTCATGTGATATGATATGATTTAGATTCTTTGATAAACAAGTACAAATCTTTAAACACACTGAACACCAGTGACCAGTCACTGTTAATGAATTAAAGCACAGGTCAAATTAATGTAGTTGTTAAAATTATAGTAGCAGCTAATATCTCTGTTCTAGGACTTCCAAATTTGCAGAATTGAACCAGGGTCAGTACTGTTGCCCCTAGAGACATTACATTATACAGTGCCAAGAAAGTGGAATGTAAAATCATGAAAAAAACCCAGAAATCAATACCAAAAAACCCCTACAACAATCTTGTTAATTTCTTTAGTTGCTTTAGCAGCTAACATATTTCTGCCAGAAATGAAGCCTCCCCCGCTTTTTCCCCATGAAGATGCTGGTAACTAATGTCAGAGCGACACAGAGAAT
>KZ505852.1:735515-751298 GCA_002844005.1 Limosa lapponica baueri
TCGAGGAAAATACCCACAATATTATAGTTCATGTAATCAAACACAGCTGTACACAAAATAGCATATATTTTTAAAAATGTAATAGATCCCAGAGAAAAAAGTTAAAATATTTTAAAAAAATCACTCCCCTTAAGGTGTTCCTGAATTGAAAAGCTCCTAAGCTTCTAAATAAAAACATGCAGTAAAGATTTACATAAGTTTACAGGAGAACTGCCATTTGGGATCTCATCCAAACTGCCATCTGATGGATAGAGATTCACACAGACATCCTGCTTCAGAGTGTGACCTGGGTTAACTGCTTTAAAGGAAGATGCAAGGATCTGTCTACATACATGAGAAGCTGTGAAGGAAAAAAATGCCTATAATGCTAATTACTTTCCAGGCTGTAACAAATTCTTGGTCATGAAGAGCAGTATTTCTCATTTAGTTAGTCCTGCCACAGGAAGGCACTGATTGTGGCAAATTCCTCCTGACCTCAAGGAAGCAATTTTCTCTATTTCTGTGCTAAAGTTTCTGTACTCTTTTCATTTGTTACACTGAGTGAAACAGCCAGAATTTTGCCTTTTGCTGGCACTTTAGCTTCTTGCATTTCTCTGTTGATGAAGACGACAATGAGTTAATTTTTACAATGAAATGGTAAAGTGCATGGTCCCTCTTCAGCCCATGCCATGTGCAGGTATGGATCAACATTTACAATGATGCAGCTGCAGAGGCCAAAGGTACCATTAACCAAAGTGGGTAAAAAAGAAGCTGTAAAGCACAACCATAAAGATATGTTTATTATTGTTATTCAATCTCTTTTAATAAGCTATGTGTTCAGTGTGCCAAGCCAGAACAAATAATATCAACAAACTTCAGCTACCTTGGAAAGAATCTATTACCGTTAAGAAAAGACATTCACAGCTTTACCAATGAAGTCTGCAATGACATGGTACAAAGATTTTTTTAGGTTGTAACCGGATAGAGAGTTGAAGCTATTATCAAAATGACATGGCTGCTGACATAAAGTATGCAGGCAATTATTTTAGTGCATTGATGGCTACATTTCTCATGTGTAGTAGTTAAACGTGATAGCTGCTCTTTTCTTTTTGATGCCCGTATGCAATTCTCATGAGTATTATCATTAACTGTGCAGAGCGGCACATAAACTTGTTAGATTCACTTTACAAAGGGCTAGGGCCGTGGTGTTTTGCTGTAATTAAGGGAGATACTTTGTACAAACTCATATTTACCTGCCTTGTTTTCTTCCCATTCCATTAGGTGTTTCTGCAGATCCTAGAAAACTCTGCTCAGATATCTGCTGTCACATTGAAATAAGAGCGAGAAGCCTTGAGGATACATGATACAGGAAGCCCACTTGTGAAGTTTACTAGTTCCACAGGGATGGCAGCAAGGATAGCACATACTGACACGTATGGGTATGAAATTGGTAGAAGAATTCTGTGACCAGAACCAAAGTGTGATGAAAGTCCATCACAGAAGCAGTCTTCCTGTCACAGTGGTTGCTTTGAGAAGTGGTTAATGAGATAAATCCATATCAGTTCCTGACACACAAAATAAAATAAAAGAACTAAGTTACTCAGGAAACAATGGTTAATGTCTTCTTTCACAGCGGGATGTGCATTGTAATTTTTAACGTGTTGTAGTATTTTATGTTATTTCCTTACGTTTGTTGCAGATGTTTAACATGAGAATGGCTATACTGGATGACAGCGGTAGCCAGACTCTCTAGACAGTACCCTCCCTCCCCCAGGGGCAACTGGTGGGTGCTTATGAAAGAACACTGCCCAGAGAGGGCTTCCTTCCCCAAATATACCTTTGCCAAGAATCAACAGCTTAAGATCTGCTTGATTTGGAGGTGCATACAGTTCACATTCAACAATCACTGATGGACTCCTGCTCCAAAGAACCATTTGCAAAGCCAAGCATGCTCTTCACCCCCACAAATCCTGTAGCAATAAAACTTTTTGCTATATTAAAAAAAAATTTCTTCAGTTTGCTTGAAACACAAAAAAATCTCTTCGGGTGGCTCTTATCTCTTTTATTATGAGACATGGGGTAATTTATTTCTATTCACCTTCTCTACATCGTTCATGAATTCAGGGAGCTCAGTATTCCCCCACAGATTTCTTTTGTCTGTTTTGCCTCTCAGTAGTTACGCACCTCTGATCAGCCGTATTAGAACTAGAAAAATTTATATACCCTTTCATGAGGCTGAGGGGCCCTGACAAGGAACACAGTACTGACGAATGTGTTGCATGGACTTGTACAGTAAATGTTTTCTATTTTATTTCCTATTTCTTTTCCAAGAATGACCGACATCTTAATTATCTTTTTAACTACAATAATCATTACGCTGACTGTTCAAAAAAGTATTCAGAAAGGTGGTGATAGCTAATAGAGAGTCTACACACACATAGTTAAATTGTTAGCTGTTAATCACACTAGCTACACACATATACATTCATTTTCCCTTTGTATATTGCTTCGCATTTGTCTTCTATGGCTTCTTCACATCAGGATTTCTCTGATTAATGCCTGGTTTAAAACAAAAAAAAAGAAAAAAAAAAACCTAGTGGAAGAACTTCTTTGTTCACCTTCTCCCTGAATGCAATACATTTAGCTTTTCAGCAATAGCTTTTATGTTCCCTGACTGCTCCTTTTATACCTGGATCAACAGATCAACAGTCTGCTCCAAACAACTCTCTCAAAATCTTCCTAGGTTCTGATGTGATAAAACCAGATTTTGTTACTAGTTTTCTCATCTCTAACAGGATGCTCCAGTTTTATCTTTAACTAGCAAAATGTTAGACTTATTCATGGTTGCCTCTTTGGAAAGAATTTCTACTTTGGAAGCTTTTTTTGGTTGGTTTTTTTTTTTTAATAATTACTTCCTTTACACTGCTGTGCAATCATGTTGGCTTTTGAAGGTCATTAAATAAAATAAAATAACATGTTATTGCAGTAGATTTGTTTCAACATTTCTCCTTAAAGTAAATGCTGTTCTATATAGAGTATGTCTGCTATGGTGAGATCTTGACCTAAGACATCTCACTACAAAAATGGCAAGTCACAGCAGAGTATGGAATGTCATATCCTGTATTATGCGGATCATGTCTTTTATGTAAATTGTCATAACATGGCACGAAATAGTGCCTTATTTTATTTTTAATATATAAAACATTTTATTTTATTAAAAAGACTAAAACTAGCCATTATTTGATACAGGTTGACATCTCTTACCTGATTTATTGGATGGCTTGTGATACAAATGAACACCAAATGTAATGAAACCATTTAATACAAGGAAGAAGAAAAACAGATAAGCATTCAGCGTGCTAATTAGAGGAGCAGCTATTTTCTGGATATGTCTCTTAGCCTGGAATCATTTTTCTAGGATATTGAAAACAGATGCTCTTTTAATTAGAAGCAGAAAATCTGAGTTTCAGCTACCAACACCCAAGAGTACGCTTGACTGTGCTGGAGATAAAACACAAACTTTACATGAGTTCCACCACCTTCTGTTATGTAAATGTCTGCTCGTGTCTACATCTGCTAGATGGTATCAGATCAGTTAAAGCATGTGCGTCTCCATGTGGCTGTGACAGTCTCCCCTTCACGCAGGAGGGACTACGAGTCAATACTACTAGTCGATAAAATAGCATGAGCTGTTCTTCTTTAGTATCAGTGGTCGAGACCTGTGGCTTTTTAAACAGACGATCCTGGATTCTATCCTCAGTGCTGTCTATATGCAATTTCGTTGGCTGTTGCTGTCTATGACTATATATAGAACCAGATTTATTACTACGGGTGTGTTACCAAGAGAGCAGATCCAGCCTGATAGAAGGAAAAATATTAATTCCCTTGAGTTCAAAAACATCTCCTGTAGTCTGCTTATCCTCCTCTCTCTTTTATAGCCATGACAGCAGTGATAGATGCCTAAAAAATACTTAAGCGAGAATAGATCTCAGCAGAGAACAGAAAATGAAAAGTGACCTCTCAAAAATTTTAATTTTACAACAACAGAAATACAATAGCACTATATTGCAAAGGACAACTTAATATGCACAAAGAAACGAAACCCGAATATTCACAACCGGTCATTCCATGTCTAAATGTGGACAGAAAGAATGAGAAGGGAAAAGCACAGCCTTGTTTACACTACTGTCTTCTGAGGTTCAGGCAGCCATCCCAAAAATAATAGCCAGCAAGTCACAACAAAAAGCATGACTTGGACCTTAACTCCCTTTGGCTCTTCATAAGACAAAACGTAACTATAGCATTTTTATTCCTTCACAGTGCAGGGTTGTCCATGACAAGACAGTCAAGACCATTCTTATCTTCTACAGTGTTTTGACTGCCCAAAGTTGCATCCTGTTCACCAAGCATTTCTAAAGGCAGAAATATCCTAACATTTTAACTTTTCCCTGGTTAAAGTCTCAGTTAGAAGCTGAAAGATAAGTGCACAAGAGGTACCTTGTCGGTTTAAGATGACGCAATCAATCATGAGACTTGCCTAAGCTGAAACAAGGAGCTAGTATCTTAAATACTCTGCAAGCCCTAGAATCCCTGATGTCTATCAAAGACTGGTTAGCTCTGATAAAAGGGAAAGACAACTCCTTCTTAAGCTCTTCTAGTTACTTTAAAGAATGAGAAGAGGAAAAAGAACTAATGGAATAGGGCTTTAATTGTCTCAGCAGTGTTAATGACGCCTGCGGTAATTAGCTCACTCAATACACTCTCACTGGATTTGAATAAAAAAGTGAGGGTGTTTAAGTTGCACTGCCGTGTTGAACATACGTACAACATCCAGACCAGCTTGCAGACCTTGGCCCTAAGCAGACCACAGGACATCTGAATGCAGACTGTGGCTGCCTGTTACTATAGAGAGGACGGTGTGGGAGGCAAGCACTAGAGTTTTAAATAGGCTTTAAGACCTAGAAAAAAGCCTGAGTCAACTGCAGAGAATAGGGAGACTGAAGGGAAGAAAAACTGATATAGTGAGATGCATAAGCAGACTGGCAAGACTTGTGACAGTTGGTGTTTTCCTTAGAGCCTCAGCTTTTAGAATTAAGGGACTAAGGAGTGAGATTGATTTATTTTAATATTAAAATATTTCTAGCTCTTGACTAGGTCATTTCAACATTAAATTTCTAACTGCCCCTCCTACTTTACACATCAGTTCAATAAAACTAGTGAATTCTTTAGAGAGAGGAAAAAGAGTTTGGGAAACATTTAATTTATACAACTTAGCTACTGAAATCTAAAATTTTATTACTGTAAATATAGCTTTTTTTTGACAGTCAATACTACTTTGATGGAGTCATGTGGGTGTATAAAGGGAACCAGCAAGGTTGTGGGGAGTAGAAGGTTAAGAAAGAATAAGATAAGGAAATACTGTGTTTTCCTTCCTTCAAAACCGATTGCTTCTGTTATAGTTGCCTTGGTACACTTATTTAAATGCCAGCTTCAAATTACATAGTGTCATCCAAAACAAATCTAGAAATTATGGTAACTGGGACTAGAGACAGGAGGGTGCATCGTAGCTGTGTCTTGACCTCATATGCCAAGACAGAGATGTGTTCTTCCCAAGGAACGATTTGAACTTCTCCATTGTAAAAATCATCTTCTTTTAAACTTCAGAGAAACGAGTATTGAATATATCTGTGGTCTCCTGCTCATCACTGCTACACCTCTATGGACCTTCAAGCACTCTGCAAATACAAATTCTTTCCTTCACACCCAGGAGCTCCAAAACCAGCCTTATACCTACGTTACAGAAGACTAAATGGTGGTTTGGGCACACCATGAGACAAGCTCAAGGTCACACAGCAAAGGAGGCGCAGATCTTGGAATAAACCAGGACAAGCCTATAATTCCTCATCCCTCTTGGCTGGCATTCTTTCCTATTCCTATGCTCGCGTCTGATGACTGTACAGCACTGTAAATACCAGCCAGTCCTTCAGCACAGAAGGACAGGGTTTGCTTTAATGCTATTTTTAGTTAAGCAGATCCCACTTTTAAATCTGCAACGCCTTCATTTTCAATATCGTGATTATGTTTAATGTTCCATAGGAAGATGAGGGGATTAGTATGAATCAGAAAGCACAATGCAGCGTAGGCAGTACCACGCTGCCTTCTGAAACACCAGCACAGAGCAAGCAGGAGCTTCGGTGGGGGCTTTACACGGGGAGGAGGCATTAGGCAGCTGGACGTGTCAGCTGGGTGCCTCATCAGGCAGCTGGTGCGAGTGGAAGGTCAAGAGTACATTTACTGTTTACTGAATTTGTAAATTACTAATTATTCAGCTCACTAAGCAAGGCAGGCTCATTGCCTGCGCGTGATACTCCCCCTCCCACCAAGTCTAAGCGCATATGGAAGAGTAGGAATTCTCAGCTATATTTTGATAGATGGAAGTCATTAAGGTGCTGTAATAAAGGGCGTAAAGAGCTATAATGGGTAGGTCACTAGTGAGTCTAAGCACACTTCCTTGTTTGTCAGAGAACAGGCGTAGAAAATAAAGCCCTGCTGTGCAGTGAAAAAAGCAGTACTCTGTCTCTGCAGAGAGACCAGGGACAACCTGGCCAACCAGGAGATGATAAGATGTGGTACCTGCGTCCAGGAGAAGCAGTGGCCTAGGAAGAGTTATGGTAGGGCCTTCATTCACACTCACGGCTTTCAGCTGTGGGTGACAGAGACAGCAGCTGGAGAGACCATCTCTGAGCTGGGGAGATTTCAGAGGTAGTGACCATCAGCAGCTGTGCAATCCAAGAAAAGAGGCGGCCGAGAAAGGAAGGAAAGCAACAGCCTGCAACATGAGGGTCAGAAAAACATTATACAGCGGGCCTTGAACCAACCCCAAATGAAAGAAAAAGCTGGGGAGAATTTATCCAGCTCTTAGTTAGCTTGCAGTCACTCACAGTAGCTGAGCGGTGTCATCTCCAAAAGTGTGTCCCTGTATAAGGAAATCTCTGCTACAAGAATAAAAACGTAATACTTCTGGAATGAATAGGGTTAAAGGATGCAGTTACACTCTTTACAAAGCCTTTGGTTGCTGCAGTATCTACCAAGAACCTGTAGGATTGTCTTAGACTGAAGAAAAGATTAACTCCTCCCTGTACTTAACTGCTCAGATGAGAATGGGACTGAAGATTAATCAATTAGCAGATGCTCCCAGAATAAAGACAAGGAAGGCAGTACAGACAAATCAAGAAAAGAGGGATTATAGGCAAAGTCAATGTTCAGCATGGAAATAAAGGTCAACTGTAGCAGATGAACGAGACAGTGCATTTTCCAGAACACTGGAAAAACAGAAGCAAGCAATCCAGGTAGAAAGGATGGACTTAAGAAACAAACAAAAAACTCTGCTAAAATGCTTCAGTGGAAAAAATAACATACTAATGAAAAGCAGCCATTAAATCCAACAGAGAGGCTGTGAATAAACTGTATTGTTTCAGAAAAAGTTCTATCAAGGTGCCAACACACCTCCAAGCAAGTCACTCAATCTATACATATCACTAGAAGCCAAGCTTTATAGACAGTGTTCAGACCCTGGAAGCAGGGGAAGTGAAGTGATGCATTAGGGAGACGGAGCTAAAGACTATTCTGCTAGATATGGCAAAAAGAGTCGGGTTTTGTGATGGCAACATTCATTTTTTATTCTGGCTGTACATCAGAAAGGGGATATATACCTGAGATGAGCTGGCTTTGAAACTACAACATTACGTAGCTTTTTCCTTTTTTTTCCTCCCCTCCCGTATTCTTAGAGTTGGACTACTTTAATATAGCCTTCCATGGAAAGAGGCAGTTCAAGACTTTTTCAATCAGTTTGATTTGCAGTCCCCGCATTACCCTAAAATGCATGAAGTTGCACCTGACATTTTGAAAGCTCTGTTTCAAAAGTAAAAGGCACTATCAACTTCTCAAAGCATTTCATGCAGCTCAAGATCCTTACGCCAAGGCTCTGGCAAAGACTATTTCAGTCTTGCTGCATATATATAATGCATATAAATACATTGTTTTGGAGTGTATGTGAACCTATTCCACTAAGCCTTCTCAATATAATTTATGACATTAATGTGCATCTTGGATTTTTTTTTTGTAGGTGCTGTTCGAAGTTATGATCTCATGTCAATACCTGGTTTCCTCTCATGGCTCTATGGTAGGTAACCTCAGCGAGGTTGGAACAGCTCTGGAGGACTGGAGCATTTAAGAACACTTGAAAAACTCCCATCAGTCACACTGACATGCTGACTAGGACATACACAGTACTCTGAAATTGTTTATATATTAAACGATAGTATACTCCAGGGGTAGCTGCACACAGGTCAGCGGGGCATTAACTCAGTATGGGAACTGACTTTTAAGTGACTTGAAGAAATAGGAGGGAGGGCAGTGGCTCCCATTCTGTCTAATTAGAGAAAAGTTTTCGTTTAACTGTTACTTTAAAAGCTGTCAGGTTATAAAAGAAATAGCGTTCCCATGAAATGACTAAAGAGGCCTTTGGGAAAAATGCAACTGGCAGAACTACTGTGGAGTATAACACAAACAGCAGAGGCAGAAAGGCAGGCAACTATACCCTATATGCAAATATGGCTAGAAACTGCTTCTCCCTTGTTTTCATCTTCTATCAATCAGAAAAGGGCCAAACAGAGATCCACGGAAAATATAGACCGGGATAAACATCACACTTACCATGCAGTTTCCATATACCCCCTGAGTTTGAGCAGTACCTTGACTCCCTTGTGCACTTTGCCTTTTTTCCTTTCTGAAATAAATTTTATCTCAGTTTGCCTTTTGAGCTTTATAGAATAATCAAGAAGTGACATTTAAAAGCGAAAAGCAGATTTAGAGATCTTCAAGGGTATTGAATAACATGATTATGGATCTTCAGGTGTTGGAAGGAGCAGTAAAATGGGACGGATTAAGTTGCAATGATTTTAGCACATCTTTTCAGCAAACTATATATACGTGCTATAGTTTTGTTGTTTTCTACAGAGGAACATCAGGCACTTTCATCACAGACTGGAAACTTCTTTTGGAAAAGAAGGGGAACAGTGAGATTCGGAGTTTGCATGCACTGCTAGTGACCTCCTTTGCCGCTTTGTGAGTGCTTCTGCTGCACTGTCTCTGAGCCTCACCCATCCTCAAGCCGAGCTTTCGAAGGTCCATTAGAAATCAACTGCAAAATAATTACTGCAGTGCTTGGCTCTAGATCTAACTTGGGAAGTGCTAAGTCATCAGCTCTACAAGCCATAAATTATCAGTCCTGGTCAGTCTCAGTGAAAAAATATGAAAGCCACAGCTTCTTGAATTCACATCTAGACACAGCTTAAATCCAGTCCAATTAAAATAAAAACACATGATGAAAATGTGTAACGCTCTCCAGCGGTTTGTGGTGCCTGTAGCACAAGGGGAGAAGCAGATAAGGGTGGCTCTGAGACTGAGCAGTGCTTATGCCACCCTGGGTATGTTGGTGATGGTCTAAACCTGGTCTGAAAAGCAGGGAACACTTTTTTAGCGGAACTTTTCCATATTCTTAAAAATAATCTTGAGTCCTTTGCTTTTCAGAGTCTCATTCCCCCTCTCTTTGTGCCTGACGACAAGGAAAAAGTAACCTTTAGACAGAGGACTAATGATCCAAGAGATAAACATACTAGAAAAAATATTTTGTTTATGAACTGCTGTTGAACATTTTCTGGTTCTCATATTTATCAATATTCTCTAAGTAACTTCTGCAGTAAGTTTTTGGCCTAAAGACTCTGAGCAATTTGAATTTTTTTGAAACCCTAGCCTTGCAGAGCACTTGATAAATAGCTCATGTGAGCTGTTTCCATTACTTTGAGTGAAACCAGGCTCCTTTTGCAAATAGTTATGTCTTAGAGTTCAACATTTGCCTTCTTTAAATACTTTACTTTTATTTGTCTAAGATTAGCTCTTTCACAAAACATTCTTTGCCACAGATTTCTTCAAGCCTCTTAGCTAAAAGACCCTGTTAAGACAAGAATACTGCTCATAGGTACAATTCTCCATTTTTTTAAAACAGAGACAAAATGTACTTTCAGTTATTTGTCCAGCTGCGTTAATAGGATATTAATCAAAGAACTAAGAAACGTTTATCCAGTTACTGTGCAGATTCCAGTACTGTTACATTTAAGTACCTTGCAATCTTATCCAGAAAATGTTTCTGTGAGGAAAGGATGCACCGATGCTCCTATTTTATAGCCTAAGAGCAAGGCCTGGAGAGGATCTACAGCCTTCTAGGGATCGCCCAGAGCTTTTGACAAAAAGGAAAACACAATCACGGCCTTCGCTGGAATATCTCTTCTTTCCTGAGAAAAAAAGGAAAACTATTTTACTGGTTGATCCTCTCTAAATAGCACCACTCAACTATTATTGTGTACGTGCCAAAAAATAACCATATAAATAGAGTGCAAATGGTAAACTATCAGTAGTGAGGCTGGTGCGGTACTTCAAAATTCACGAAGAGGATACATACAATTCAAGTACCAAATAGGGAACCAGCCAGACCAAAACCTCAGGTCAAAGTCATCAAAATGGAAGTGCCTAAAAAACCAGACTACTATGTCATACACTACAGTTGGGTCAAAACTGTTAAACACAGACTATAGTTTGCTACATTCAATATATACAAATACTTGAATGGACTAATGGGAGTAGCAAGGAATACCCTCCTGACATGTTAGAAGTCTGATGGCCAGATATGATCAAGCAGGGATGCTGTGAGCCTCTGGGTGACAACTGCCCAGAGTGGGAAACAAAACCTGGAGAGGACATAGTGCTTTAGGAAAGGCGGATGCTTCAAAGGGGGTGTTCAAACATGAGAAAGGGATCTCTTTAAAGCTAGTCAGTAAAAAAAAAATAAAATGCTAAATGTCTGGGTGACTCCTTGAACTAAACTCCCTGTTGGAGGTTCAGTCCTGTTCTGCAGGGTCCTGCTTACCCAGCCTCAGCTTGAGCCTAAAGTGTTGTCGTCGCCCCTGCCCCAAGGTAAACTCTTTCACCATCCTTCGAAAAAAAACTCATCAGGCCTTGCTGTTTTCCCATTAAAACAAGGCTGCTGAGGCAGAAGAGGAAGCCATGTTTCTTGTGCCACAGCAATTAAGGATGCTCATCCTGAAAAAGGGGAAACTTAGGTCCTGTAAGGATCCATCAGGAGAGTGGAGGGGGGTCTAAACTGTCTCCCACTCCCTGGAAGGTTACAGGATAATAGCTGAGGAGGGTCTGCAGGAAGGAACGGACAAGGAACAGCATTTTGAATGACACTCAGAGAGCACTGATGCCGTCAGAGTCTTTTAGGAATATTCCAGGCACGAGTCTTTGTTTTAGTCTCTCTGACACTTTGTCTAGTGTCTGAATCCCAGTGGTACTGAGGTAGGATGTATTTTGGCACACCGTGAAAAGTCCCAAACTATTGTGAAAGATTTACTTAGATAACTTCCCATAAAAAATGCTACAGTCTTTATAAGTATCCCATTTACTTCTAACTTTGAAGTTAAAAAATCACAAATGCTTTAACTAGCTAAATATTTATAATAGCTTGCCTCATGCATGCAATGCATAACGCCTTCCAAGTACTTTAACAAGCTAGAAATAGAGAAACACTCAAAGCTGAAAGAGCCATATTTGGGGTGAAAAATGGAAATTGTTTAAAAACACCACCATCAGTTAGAAGAGAAATGACATATTTTAATGTATGGGCTATTTTAAGTCAAGCAGGCTGTAAGGATTATAGTTAGAATTTGGCCAGAATATCAGGCCAGGATATCATACTTGCAGAAGAGAACAGCTGTCAGTAATACAAGTAAATAAGCAATAGGAGCCCTCCAAAGAAAGAGACATCTGCACCCATGGCCAGCCTGGAGCCTAAGCTCAGGAGCAACCCGTCTACAGCACTTTTGGTGCTCCTTCCTGCAATGTCCTGGGTTTCCTGCTGAGGAAGCATCCCCTGAAATAAAGACCTACTATCCAAAATTACATGCAAGATGCCCAAGGCATGCAGCGTAGTTGTATTAATTTGTCTTACAAAGTTCTTGTCACATGGATGGTCTTCATTTACTATAGGTTTCTCCTCAGACAAGCAGCAATGCTCACTTTTCTACCACTTGGATTTCTTCCCTGAACACCGCAGCCCTTCGATAGCCAGTCTTCTGCAGGCAAAGTGCCAGCACAACAGCGATGTCAACAGGTGAAAGCCCTGGGCTCCGTCCAGTGCATGCCTACATCTTCTGCAGATGTAAAACATCTTTGTGAGAAGTTCATGATGCTGGCAGGAACAGCCAGAAGGTGTGTATTCCAGTGATGCTACAGCTGTCAATCCTGCCACTTGACAGCAGTTGGCAGAAAAGCTTACCACTGCAGACTTGACCTCAGCTTTCGCTGCTTTGGGAACTCTTTGAAAATCAACTCCTGCTTTCTCCCATGTCACAAAATGCTATTTTCTTTATTGAGGAAGATGAAGGGGCACATATTTTCTCTGCATTCGATAAATTTCTATTTAGAGGCAAAACTTTGGGTAGACAGACACACAGTTAATTTTCTTAAGTGCTTGAAAATTTGCAATAAATACCTGTATATATATTCCATTAGCCAATTTTCTGCAGCTTAGCTGTTTGAAATTGTTATGTGTGTCTGCAAAATGCAGTTTTATTCCATATAAATCAGAAATTCCACTGTGGCACTTGCATCCTTTGTTTTTCCCTGCTTTTAAAGTCTGTTTGCCAAAGGCAGTATTTTTATTCCCTGAAATTTCATGACAGATGGTGGGCGCAGACTGATAGTAAGGCATTTTCCCAAGAGATGAAAATGCATTTGACCACTCTCAGAGGTTCCCAAGGAACCAGAAAGGCAGGGAGGAGAGCAGGGGGAATATGGCTGCTTCTCCCATGTCACTTTGCCATTGAGACTCAGCTGGGTGCTGCAAAGCACCAAACATTCTCTGACCAACAAGTAACACACTCTGTTTTCTGCCTCAGTTGCTGTTTCGGCAGCTCCAGACCATCCCCGTTCACCAGAGACATGCTGTATAGAAGTTGTTACATTAACATTTTCTTTCATGTACAGCAGTTCTATAAATTTTCCTATTCGGGCTGCACAGGGGCCACAAATGAGATCACAGCCTCTTTCTACACAGTGTTACACGAAATTATAGATCAAAAACTACAGCCTGAAGTCAGCAAGACTGGCAAGGAGACATAAGTGGTACTATTTTCTCCCAAGCGAGACAGAGAACGATAACTTCTTCGGGGTGAGTCTACATAGTCTAGATGGCCCACGAAGAAAACATTTTAAATACGATAAAGGTATGGGGTAAGGTTTCTCAGGTTGGGATAGATTTATGCCAGTTCAAGGATATTAGAAATGTAGTATTTTCCTCTTTTCCCTTCAAGCCTGTTGAGATCTCCATGGGATATCTAATGTGAAACCAGCCTGACTTGCCTAGGATTAGAAGACAAAGTCGTCATTTCCCAGAAATGTGAGACAATTTTCTGAGTCCCTATCTAGTAGCTTTCATCATCACATCCTTCCTTGTTTGGGAGGAAGTGAAACCCCTTATTATCGGGGGTTGGACTAGATGAACTCCAGAGGCCCCTTCCAACCCCATATTATTCTGTGTGTACTTCTGCATCTTCCAACTCCACGATACATTGAATGCAACCTCGGCTTCGAATACAAAATATATCTGTTATACTGAGGGAACAATAGTCTGTAAGCTACTATCCTTCCTCCTTCTAGTCATGATACACATCAAGAACTTCAAAAAGGATGAAAGAAAAGTAACTATTTCAAAACCACATGGCTGATAGGAGAATCTCCTATTATATAAATATGCTATATATGTTCAGCTATAGGCGAGCGTTTCTTTGGGAGCATACACCCGATGTCCCTTGCGATCTTCATCCTAAGCTAGTGCAGCTTCAGATGCACTTGTTCATTTAAGTCCCAGAACATTCACAGAATCTCACTTAGTTAAAATAGAAAGGCAGCCACTATGCCAAAAGGAGATGTTCTGAACTGCTCTCAGCTGGGAGTCTCATTTCATGCAGCTTACAGCAAGGCTTCTGAAAAGCAGCACATTAACAGAAAACACAAATGGCAACTGAACAGGAGACGATGAGACTGTTCTCACAAATGTCTCATCAATAAACATCATAAAAGACTTGCGTCAAAAAGAAAGAGTAGTCTATCTACCAGTATACGCAAACCATAGTAAATAATGAAAACATAAACAGGAGAGCAATAAGGAAGGCAGGCAGGGAGTACAAATGATATAATTGAAACACAAATAAAGCAGCAAGGTTACTGGTGAAAACAGAGGGTATTTTCTATAAGGGCAATTGTGCATAGCTTCCTGCTAGAAGAGAGATTAGTTCGGGGGTGAAGAGTAAAGTGCATGGTTTCATTATTTTATCAAGATGCTGGAGTTAAGAGAACCGAGTCCTTTGTGTTTGTAAGAGTCACTTGGGAAAAATAATTTGAATTTATTTTTAATTGAAGTCCTTGAACATCTCACATTGCAATGTGAATGCTCTCATCAGAATTCAAGGAACTTTTGTTTCTGCAGTGTAACTCACTTCAAAATGCCTCTGTTCTTGAATGAGCGTATCCATACTGTCCGTTGTGGTTTGAGTAATCAACATTAAATTCACCTGACTAGATTAATGGTCTGAAACACCTCCATACAGACAGGCAGTAAATGAGAAAGGGAAAAGAGATGCACCAAAGGTGAAGAAAAGAACGAGGCAAGACTACAAGGCTCATTTTATCTTGTGCTGCAGGGAAGGCTTGCCTCTAAAGGTATCAGGTAAGTACAAACGCAGTCTCAAATTCATCCAACAAACGCACAAACCACATTTGCACGGAAAATGAATGAGCTAGCATTCAGATGAAAAAGGTATTAAGAAATTAAGTTAAAAATTGGAGTCTATTCTTGAGTTCTTAAAGCACACGCGTTTTCTTTAATTAGAAGCAAGCATCCACATAAGAAACGCAACCTTGTAACTTTTAATAGCTGAAGCATAAGCATAATCAGTTGTGATGGAAACTCCAGATTACACGCTCTCATCTCTTGACCTTGGAGTCACCGTGTTTCTCTCTAGCTGTAATTAATATCCTTGTATTAGGGGGGCAATGACTTTGTAGGGAATGTCAGTAAGTACAGGCGCTCCAACATCCTTCCCATTGTCACAAGTGCCACGGGGAGAGTCTGTGATGAAGGCTGCTGCACACCAGCAGCTGGCACTTCTCCTTTCTAGACACAGAGGACTGACCACAGAAGTTCAGTGGGGTGCACAGCTCACTTTCAAGCACAGTGAGGAGAGCAAGAGCACTGGACAGTTGACCCTACAGTGACCTGCACAGGGTCATGCAGCTCCTAATCATGGACCCCCTTCCATCGTTAATGAAAGGGGTGGGATATTGCTGCTTAGTCCTTGTTGGAAATCAAGGCTGTAATTTCACTGCATTTCAGCTCTCCTGTATGCAAAACTAGAGCTAGCAAGAAGCTGCAGAACAAAGACTGATCTAATACCAAAGGGTTATAGATCAGAACAAACTCCATTAACAAGCTAAGTACTTACATAGTCGAGACCTTTCTCCTTCAAATTGCTGCCTTTGTTCTACAAGTTTCACAAAAGGAAAAAGCAAGCATTCTAAAAAAAAAAAAAAAGTTTACATCTTGCTGGAGAGGGGGATATATGTCCATCTCTGCCCTTCATCAGGTTAAAACTGACTGAGGACTCCTCCAACTCTGGCTGGAGGCCA
>KZ505853.1:0-27983 GCA_002844005.1 Limosa lapponica baueri
AATTCCGCCCGTCCGGCAGTTGGGGGTTGCAGGGGCGTGTCGGTTGGGAAAGAAGGTGCTTGGTACTATATAAGCAAAGTGTTTGTGATCATAAATGATTCTGGTTGCATCGTCCGACCGGGGTCCGTGCCATCATATGCTACATTATTAGTTCATAATTATTACACGTTGAATCATTGATACATAAATATAAATGTTTAAAGTAAGCTTTGATAAGATGGACCATAAAAAATACATGGCCATTGCCATAGTCCGTTCTCTTTAAATTGCTCTTTTTAATAATTCCTGCATTGTGAATCCAACTATTATACATAATAATATATTAAAGACTTAATTATGCACTAAAGTAGTAATGAATAATATCCTTCTGTATTAGTAAGCGTAAAGTAATGTTCTGTGAACTTGCTTAAACACTGACAACTCATTCACAGACAGCACTCACATTTCTTGTTTTTCCTAATTCAAAGATGTCTTTTTAGGAGTCTGAAGGGAAAAACACGAATATTTATTGACACTGATTTCAGTGTAAGAAGTCTCCTTGCACAAACTTATGTGGTTCTTCAGAAAGGGCAAGTTACTCCAGCCAAAAATAAAATGGAAGCTTGGAGTCACGGTATTTGCCAAAAGCAAAAGTCAGATTCTGTGCTTGTAATATTTGCTCTTCTAAAATGAATGCTTTGAAATTTCACTCTAACAAAATACAGCCAAAATATTATCAGTGCTTTGTCAACATTATATAGTCTAGGAGGCAAAGCAAGATATGATCATAGCTTCAATAAGTATGGCACTTTCAGCCCAGCAATAATAATATTCTCAACAAATTGTTCACTATTCATAAAGAAATGCATATTTCATTCCAAACTTTGAAAATAACCTTTGAATGCAAATTTACCAATGAATATTTTATCAGCATAAAAAGATATTATGTAGGAGGTAGTTAAATACGGATTAATGAAATGCAAGCGCTTTTTGTAACTTTAAAATTGTTAAAGTTTAATTTTATTAAAGTTCTCTCTTATTTGTGGCAAGAGCTATGAGACTTAAATTATAAGTGAGCTACAAGTATGAAAATTAAGTTTGCTCTTTAATTATGATTGAACTGTATCCTGCATACAGACCCAGTTCTTTTGCACCATTACTTTCTTGGATGGCCCAGGAATTTGCAGCCAGTAATCTGCACAGATGAGCTAATGCACTGGCTTGAGACAATGGGCCAGAATGAAACTGTGTGACTGACTGGACCTTCACAATTAAATGTTTGACTGACTAGTGTATGTGGGAATCTGGAATGGTTCTAGAAATTTCCTCCAAGGTAACTTTTGATATGTCTGGTCCAGTTGAGATTTCTTAATGGGTTGATTAACATCTTGGGCAGGGTGTTCTAAAGTGTCCTTGCTGCAGGCCAAGGACATATCAGTTTATGCATAGATAAGGCATTTGTAAATGGTCTATAGACGCTGTTCCTGCAGAAAAGGTCACATAAGAATCTTCTGGATGTAGTTAAGATATGAAAGAGATATTTCATGTGTAGTTAAGTTGCACCAATACCAATGAATTATGCATGTGTGGTGGTGGATATGTAGGACCACAGCTAGCTGCATTATGAAAACTAAACAAAAATAGTAATTCAAACAAAACAGTGACTAAGATAATCTGTTGATTCAGCTGAAGATGCCACTGCAAGGATCCTTGCAACAGAGATTCCCATCAGCATCAGATGGCTACTTGCTACCCTTTAAGTGAGATTTAATTCCCTATACGAGCGCTAGCCTATACCAAGATCCCAAATTCTTTTTGCCTTTAACAAACACTTTCTCCAAGTGGTTTCAGAGAAATTGATGATCTCAGTAGTAATAATTCACACTTTTAAGCATGGAATATGACAAGTTGCCTAATATACTTTGGTACTGGACCGACACTATATAGTGGTGTTTGGTTGTGGTGCTTTGAAGGAAATGTATGTGTTCTCAAAGACTTTTTGGTTCTTTTCCAGAGATTGCAAGGGACCTGCAGAGGTCATACAACCCTCTCCGATCGTGACTGTTGCTTTCTTACATTCTGAATAGTAAATGTAAGGAAGGAAAAATTGATACCACATTTGCAATGCTGCCTCACATCCTTCTCTTTTGTATGGCTCTGCTGAACAACGAAGATAGGGAAGGCAGAGAGTTCATATGTACTTCTGAGTGCCAGTGAGATAGATTTATTATAGAAAGCTCCTGAGAGACCAATTAATATCACCGGGGTTGTCAAAATATGTGTACCAGGAAGAATACAGGCAACCCATCAACACATTGTGAAGGTAAGGTCACTGAACACAAGAACACTAGGGGACAAATTTACTCAGAATGGAGTAAAAACTGAGCACTAATTCAGTAAGTGAATTGTAAAACACTCACAATGGCAGAATATCATTTAATCTAGAACTGCATTTTTGAGGAAGATGCATTGTTTTTCTTAAAGAAGTACCACAGATAAACTCCAAAAAGAAAGGACAGGGTTAAATATTGTCCTAAAAAATCTTGATGCTTCCTATCTGTGATAGTGGTCATGATTCAGAAATGAAGATGTTAATTTTCAATTTAGGTGATTCAAGTGAGGCATCATTGTTTTATATTACAAAATGAGATATCGTCAAATGTAGATATCTCCCACATTTAATTGTGATCCCTCGTATTCACTGTTGTTCAGGTTATACTGCTCAACTATTAAATGTATTCATCAGTGTCCTAGGAGTATAAGCTAGGTAAGTGAGATCAGAGGTTGGGGCTTAATAGAAGATTGCTAGAGATAACCAATACTATGGAGAACAAGAAATTCTTGTAGGAAGAATTACATAATCTAGAAGACTGGGATGATAGAAGTACTAATACAAAATGCAAAATCATATGTGCCTTATGATTTTTGCCTTTGCCATTGAATAAGTTACTGTCAAAGGAAAGGCACTGGAGCACTGTCTACAGTGTTTAAAAGCATTGAACAGTAGACGGTAAAGTCAGCTGTGTTCTCTGACTAAATTTTACAAACCCATGATAACATCTGTAGGACATCTATGACTTGGGCAACATGCTGTATGAGAACAGACGCATTTATGCTGCATACAGACTCTGACCATGCTTCAGAGTAAGATGTTTCTACTGAGGACACCAAGACTGAATGATCTGACTGAAAATGAGACAGACATATTGGATCTTATATTATGAGGATGACCATAAGCTCATACTTTGATGTGTGCTTTCCAGCCACACCTGGGAAATAAAAAAGCAGTAGCAAGAAAGGGAAAATAAGTGCACACACAGTGAGTGTCCTTGATGGCAAATGCAAATCCAACGGTAAAGCTAACCAAGGTAGCTGGCAACTGGCCATGAAACAACATCTGCAAACTTTTTGTATGGTTATGGGGTCTGACATAAGTTTGTCTTAAGTTTATACTTATTGTGCTGTAGCTGTCATTCTTCTGTTTCCCAATTTATAATAGAAATTTTTACCACACTGGAATGTTGTGAGAACAAATACATTAATAATTGATTTTTATTTTATTTTATTTTATTTTGGTAGATTGTGTATATAAATGTCTAAGTAAATATGTCTTCATGAGCCAATATGTTTTTTTTTTGTTGTTGTTTGTTTGTTTGTTTTTTATCACTGTAAGGGTATTAGATTTCAACAATATAGCACCTAAACACTCAAAGTGTGGTCTTCTGATGTGTATTTGTGTGCAAGACACAGTTTTGCCACACCCTATGCCTTTCTGAGAAGCAAAGCTCATTGAAGCAAAGTCAAGACAGGGTTTTAAGAGCAGAATATCCTGAGGCAAAGGCTGTCGTGAAGGTAAACATACTCTTCTCAGATAACTGGTAGCTGATATGATTATACTAGCACTTACAGTTGTCAGAGATGTTCATTAACCTTTACAATAAAGAGTGAGCACTCTCCCAAATATGTATGTATACTTGTATAGACAAACAAGTTACACCCCATCTGTGTCTGGACATAACGAATCAACTTGTCTTCAAGTATTATCTCTAGATAGACCTTAATAATACTGGATTTTTTTTTAGAACATGTAGTGAGATATCTGGTGAAAATGGCTGTACGTCTGCAAAACTGAGCTAACTGTATCGCTGACTTGTGTCTTGGTGTCATTTATTTGTGCTGCAATATAAAGAAAAAAATTGCTAGGTGATTGTATAAATAAAATATGACTGGGGAAAGGAACATGGCTTTTATAAAGAGAGGTTCTTCCTTATAAGTCTTTGTCTTTCTGGAGTGGAACACCAAGTATGTGACCAAGAATAATCTGCTTAATTTAGTCTTCCTTGGTCTGCAAGCAGATTTTGGCAGTGTTCCCTCACAAAAGGCTATTAAGAAGCCAGCCAAGGCACAAGAATAATGGTAATTGGTTGCTTAAATAGTTGGTTAGTAAGAGCAAGATTTTAGTCAATGGTCAGATGGTCAGTTTTTGCAGTGGAAGGAGGTTACCAATTGAGCTCTGCAGCAGTGACCTGCGGTCTGTATCATTCAACATGCAAATGACATGAAATATGAAGTGAAAAGATTGCTGATGACAATGATGCCAAGTAGAGATGCAAGTTGATTTTGAACAACTGCAGAAAGACTAAGTGGTTGGGGATAGAATTATATCTAGACAAATATAAAGTGACATATTTTCAAAAAATAATCTTAACTTCAAAAATAATATGATGGGCTCTGAAGTAATTGTTATTGCTGAGAACTGAAATCTTAGTGGTATGAAAGTGTTACCTAAGTTTGCAAGGGGTCAAAAAATAAAGTAAATTTTCAAAATTATTAGGAAAGGAATACTGAAAAAATTGAAAATATTGTGATGCAGTTTCGCATATCCTTGGTTTATTCATATCTTGAATACAGCCTGTAGTTCTGGCTCTGCATATCAAAAAATGTATAGAAGAACTGGAAGAAATTCAGTGAAATGTAATTATGATGGTCAAAGGTCTGAAATCACTTCTATTTAAGAAACAATTGTGTAATGTTCTTCCCATAAAGATGTCTTCAGTCTGGAAAAGAGATAACAAAGGAGGATTATAGACAAAGGTCTATAAAATCACACATGGCAGGAAAAGAATAGATAGGGATTAAATCTTCACTATTTCTACAGGTACAGGAACAAGGATTGTTAAATTGAAGGTGGTAGGAGCCTGGTTTATGAAAGAAAAAAGCAAATACTTCACACTACAAGTAGCTCTGCTGGGGAATTCCCAGCTGTGTGAGCACTGAAGCATGGGATCAAAGATCAAAGTCTCAAAGACCAGAGTCTTCCCTCGGTATCTGTTTATGACCACTTTTCTGACTGATTGTCACCTTAGGCATAATTCTGTCCCTAACACAATTGAAGGGTCTTCCTGATGGGAGCAGCCATAAAGGTGACCTGTTTATAATGGGAAAAATACTGACAGAAAATGTCTGCTAAAACACCGACAGAAGAAGATGCCTGCCAGCCAAGGAACTGCTAGGGAGCTGCTAGCCTGGGAACCTGGCCTGTGAACAAGAAGCGTGCTTAAGAAGCACACCTGGCATCTTTGAAGTGCAGCTGGGTCCCGAAAAACCAGAGACAACCTGAGATAACATCGTTAAGAGGAAATACAAGAAACTGGAAGAGCAACTTATTGTTGTAAATACATACAATTTTAACAAGTCATTTACATCTTCATTGCCTGTCAATAGCTGTGGATTTGTAACCTGTTTCTTCCTTGATCCCGGTTTTGTCTTTGCTTTGTGATTCAGGTTAGATTTCCCTATTTTGATTCCTGCCATCAAGAAGAAGTCAGGCCAATATAATGATAGTCTCAACATCAATGAAGTAAAAAAATCCAGTCTGATACATTGTTTCAAGAAAAGTGTGAGTAGAATAACAACTCCTTTCAGTCAGAGCGGGGAAAAAAGTAAAAAAACTGCTTTCACACCTCAACTTTAAGATAAAATTATTTAGTCAGTTACTTGCCCAGGACACATTACATCTGTTCCTGTCTTCAGTGGTGTCTCTGAGTAGCACAAATAAAGTAAGCCAAAATGGAAAAATTCTCATCTATGATTGTCAGATGATATTAGATACTTTCATTTTTAAAATGCTAAGTCCATGTTTAGTTGTCACAAATTTCTAGTATTGTTAAGATTCTTTATAAGATCATCATAATTTTAAAATTCATTAAAATCAGTGAAAGCTTTTCTATTGACTTAAGTGAAATTTAGAATAGGCTTTCTGTGTTGATAAAAACATCATTTCACAAATGAAAATGTATTTTGACCAGATTGGCATTTTTTTTGGTTGGTTTCAATTTGTTTTTCCTTACTCTGGCCTGAAACTCTTCTCTACTTTTTGATGCTCTCTGTTTGCCAATGAGAATGTATTAATTGCCAATGTTTTAGGCATGAACTACTCTTTGATACACAAGTCCAATCAGAAAGTGACATTTGAACTGTTAGTAAACTGAAATAGCTGACTTGTTTACCTAGATCAACCACTTGCACTATTGTCTCTTTTAATTTTGTTAGTGGAGATCTACTGCTGCTCATCTGATTTTTATTTTTTTCCCTACAAAATATAAAAAGAAGTCACCACAAATTAGTGAAGGAAAAATTACAAGACGTGATATCAATATCTATTCAAACTACCCTTCCTCTGAATATCAAGCACAAACCTAAAAGGGATCTCTCAGGTTTTCTGGTTTAAGACAAAACAGCAAATAGTTAAAACCAAACAAATTTTCCCACTGATAGAACATTCTGGCATTTCTATTTCTTGTAACTGCTAGAAATAACCATTAGAGACTAGTATGCAGGGAAAGTAAATCTGGATTTTAAGTTAGACCAAGATGACCGCCAGTCATCAGAGTACAGAAAATACAGGTTATTTGTCTCAACTCACAGAGGGGAACAGAGGTCTGACTGATCTTGGTTATCAGCAGAAATATGAAGACAAGGTATGGTGCTGTACAAATAGAATCTCTTTCAGATTGTATTTTGTCCAAATAAGTGAAAGAATCAATAAATATTTCTTATCTTGCTCTTGAATTATTTCAGTCTTGTTTCCTAAAAGTAAACTCTCACAGTACGGTACTTAGTGGGCTATGATTAAAGCTCTCCCCTAAGAAGAGCAAAAAGGAGAGTGCTGCCTTTGGGAAGGAAGCCCATACAGCCAGCAATGATACCTCTGTCTGGATAGTCATGAGACCACTTCCATTTTAACCACTATTTTTCATTTTATTGTCTTCTCAGATATTTTTAATTATTCTGTTAGATTTTCTTGTAATCTTTTTTTACCCGTGATCCTTTTTTCTCCTTTTTTTTTTTCATTGCTGCTTTATGTATCCATCATGACCATTTCTATAAGAAGTCCTTTGAAAAAAGAAAAACATGGTAATACTGATTTATCTCAGCAGGTGAAAGTCCTGTTAACTTTTCATATTCAGTAGCATTTAAGCAGTGATATAAATTTCTCCAGCAATACTCTGTTTTGTTCTTAATTCAAACTTATGTCACCATCTATCTTTCTGAAAATTGGACATGTGCAGTCACCCTGTCTACAAAGAATTTGTGTATCTAACTGAATGCCTTTGAAATTCTGTGAAAAACGGTGCATCTCTATTCCTCAAATGCAATCAAGTAAGATATTTTATGTTAGGTTTATGTGACAAAAACTCATCCACAAAAGAGAGAGACAATGACAGATGAGGGAGCCCTGGCTACTTGCAGGCCCACCACAGGGGCTGTCAGCCCTTTTAAGGCCCAACTCCACAAACCCAGAAAAGCAAAAGGGCAAAAAGGAAGGTGGAAAACCCAAATTGAGGACTCAGAGGAAGGGACACCCTATCCAGACCCCTCCCAGGGATGTCTAAGGACATCCTCGGCCCCGTTGTCCAGATCTAAAATCAAGATGCATTATTACTGTAGCGCCTTTTGGATTGAGAGGTATTGCTGCTTAGGGATATGGGACGCATTACAGACTACAGGGCATTTGGGGATTGCATGAGATCTATTACGGAATGCCGAGGAGAGGAACCAAAACCAGGAAAAGGAAGGGATTTGAAGGAACAAGGGAAGAAAAGTAGAAGTCTAAGAGGATAAAAACGGCCATGGTCACATGTCAAAAGTTTGCTTGTTAGTATGCTTATCTGGCCATGCCCTGCACTTGATCAGCACAGTCTTCCTTTCTTCTTATAAATTCCTTTCACAGAATCAAAGAATCACAATGATTGAAGTTGGACGGGATCTTTGGAGGTCATCTGGTCCCAACTTCCCCAATGAAGCAGGGCCTCCTAGTTCCGGTTGCCCAGAACCATGTCCAGATGGCTTTTGACTATCTCCAAGGATGGAGATACCACAGCCTCACTGGGAAATCTGTGCCAGTGTTCAGTCACAGTGAAAAAGTGTTTCCTAATGTTCTGAGGGAACCTTCTGTGTTTCAGTTTGTGCCCATTGATACGGCTGGCTTTCTGGGCTGCAAGCACATTTCCCTGGCTCATGTTGAGTTTCTCATCAACCAACCCCCCCCTCCGAGTCCTTCTCCTCAGGGGTTCTCCCAATCCATTCTGCAGCCAGCCTGTATTTCTGCTTGGGATTGCCCCAACACACTTGCCCTTGCCCTTGTTGAATTTCGTGAGGTTCGCACAACCAACACCCCCCAAGACACAAAAATAATTACAGCAATAAGGACCAAAATTGATCTAGGAAAAAACTTTTAGATAAATCTGAGAGAGAAAGGGGTAAGACAGGGAAAGAGGTTTTAGGGACATTTTTAATGTCACTGAGATATTTCAGAAACAGTTGACATCTAAGAAACTATAATGAATATAGTTGGAATGGAGTTAACTGTCTTCATAGCATCCCATAGGGTGCTGTGTTTTGGATTTATAACTTACCAGTTGATAAACACCAATGTTTTAGCTATTGTTGAACAGCATTTGTGCAGCATCAAGGCCTTCTCTCTTTCTCACTGTGCCACCTCAGCAAGTAGGCAAGGGGTGGGCAGGAGTTTGGGAGGGGACACAGCCAGGACAACTGACCCAAAATAACCAAAGGGGTATTCCACATCATCTAACTGGGAGTTTGGTCTTCCAAAGTAGCCTTATCTTAGAGACTGAACAAGAATCTGTCTGCTGGTGGGAGGTGGTGAGTGATTGCTTTTGCACAGAGACTGCAGCTATGTATGGCTATCTACTCTAATGAAAAAGGGTGTGAGAGATGGAGGGGAGGAGCAAATTAATAATTTGTAAAACTCAATACATACTCACAAATCCAGATTCTGGGAATGCTGCCTCAAGAACTGGCTGATGTTATATTCTTTGTAATTTCACCTTATTAGTGTAGTTGTCACACTGATAGTTTATGTAAATTTATTCCTTGACTGGTTGAAGGAAATGTATTCTTTCTAAAATATCCTTGAAAATCCTTCTGGTGATTTGATAAAAGTATTAAATATAAAATAAACCAAATTAGGAAAATATGTATCCTTTCCAGTTATCTCCTGGGTGGCTTCAAGTCAGGCCAAAGTTTGTAAGTCCCTTCCTTTCCCCAAGGCTCACAAGAAGACAGCGTTCAGAAACCCAGATCTGAGGAAAGGATTATACAAAGATGAGTGGATGGCTAATTTTCTGTTGTCATTACATTTATAATGAGTTTTATAATACATAAACTTTATTTCAGAACACTATTTCCATGAAGCTTAAAACAACTTATAATCATTTTAAATATGATTCATGTGACAAAAAAATCAAGAGACAGTTTCTTATTTCAAATCTGGCCATCAGCATTTTAAAATAAAATAGTAATTGTGTCTCCTAAATTTGTATCCCCCAGACTTATAGCTGTGGAAGGCATAGAAAACAGCAGTAGTACTGACTGCATTGAATAATACCAAGAGTGAATACTATTAATTTAATAAAGCATTCAGTTTTTCCAGTCTCAATCTGGAGCAAAAGAAAATACATAGTATGCATTCCTTCATTAAATTTTACTTATATCTTATTATGAAAAAAATTAAATTGTTCAACCATATACATCCTCAATTCGGTTTATTAGACCGAGTCAAGAGATTAGAAAATTCAACATTTTTACACTTGTTGCATGAAGATTCAAGAACAGCTTTACATAAGACAGACTAAAACTTGCAGAGCAAAATCTTCACTGAAAAATTATTCTAAGCAAAGAAATCCTGTAAATGACACAACCTAAGACTTAAAAAAAAATAACGGGATTCTCTCTGACTCACAACAGAAGATGAAGGATAAGGTCTTTTTTAAAACTTATTACTCTTTAGTCCATTTTAAAAAGAAGTTGAACTATTTTCTTGCTTAATGAATGAAAACTGTTATTTGCTAGTTCCTTGAAAATCTCACCTTAGCTGAAGGATAAACCTAATGAGTTGATGGAGCTATAAATATTCCTCTCTGCAATTTGGAAGCTCCACCAAAAAGAATCATTAAAAATTCTAACCTTGTTACAGAATGTGGCAGAAAAATGATCCTTTTAAGGCCTGATTCGGTTCAGCACTTTATGTAAATCTTGCAAAAACTCTTAATTTTCACAAGCTCATCATCTAATTTATTGGATAGAAATGGATCAAATATCCTTTGCTATACTTCTGCACTTCTAGTTATTTATCTTATTAATCAGAAGACTATCACATTCAAATGATCATTCACAAAATGTAAAGCATTTTCTTCTATTTAATTTACACTTTGTTGTGTAGTTTCAGTTGTATTCTTATTCTGCATTTCTTCAGAACTTTTAACACTGAAAAAATGATGGGGTTATGGATGTGCATGTGCTTGTGAGTAACATTTTGTACTGTTGTTATTCTACTGTTGTTTCATACAAATGAATTGCAACAGGCCACTGTTTAATGAAAATAGTGTCATGCTGGACTGAACCTTAATGGATGAATGGCTAATATTATCTATTGCTCATATAAAGATATTTTCAGGCCTCTGATGTCCCTCTGTACAAAAACAAGTTTTTGTTTCAAGGATTTCACCAACTAAAATACTAGTGAATACAATGCTGAGAGAAAAAAAGATTACTAAGTAAGAAGAGAACTGTTTTGATGCTTGGAGTGCAACATTAAATCTGTAATTGATCAGAAATAGGATTTAAATTTGTTATACTTTGGTTGAACGTTAATGCCTAAGTCACTATTCTGTTTCTCCTGTTTTCAGTGTGAAAGATGTGGAGGACATGCAGGTAGTATGTCACTCCAGCAACCAGAAATGAATGATACAGGACAGGTACAGTTCCCCTCTTCTCTTCCAGATAAATGAAATATATTGTACTGTGAAACTCAGGATATGCAGTATTTGCAACTTACAAAGATTTGCCTTTGTCATACCAGAATTTCCCATGATACTAATGTACTTGTTTCTTTAGGTTCTGGGGGAAGGATAGGATTTAATGTGAATTAGATAAGTCATTTCATTCTACTCTTTTTACAAAGATCTGCCCACAGCAAAATGGCTAACCTACCTTTAGTAAAGTTCTGTAACCAGGTACCTTTTCCACTCAATGGAAACGATCAACCACCCGCCATCATTTGGTCACCTAATAATTACTTTCAGCAAGTATTTCTTAATTTGAGTGGCTTTCGTTCACATCTTATCTACTGTGCTGGATACCTCATTCACATGTATTGATGGACTCTCACAAAGTGCTGACATGCGGTAAAGCACAGCAAACAAACCAAAATCAGCCAGCCCCTCAAAGCAATTGAGATCATTATAATAAAGGACATTGTTCACATGCATCTTCCACTAACAGATAGCTTGTTCAGATTAATTGTACATGTTGGAGGCATTATTTTATTTTGATAATTAAGAGATTCCCTCAGCTTTGTGATCATTTAATAGATTATTGCAGACCAGTAACTGGACCAGGACACCCTCTGGTCCAGTATAACAAGTAATTCTCTTTTCAATACAACATTTCTAAACATTCACCAGACTAACTTAATTGAGATTAGGAAAATCAAAATGAAGTCATAAAAGAGGACTGACAACAATCTCTGGCTTGACGTTTTCTTTCTTGTAGCAGCACACTTTCTGAAGTGCTGGTATTAGTCAAGTGTAGAAGCAACCTTACTTTCATGCATGTCCATTTAGAATTTCAACCCTGAGCTGATACCGTGATGTTTTCATAAATGTTCCTGTTCATTTATTGTTTGCCTTTAAAAATTAACTGGAATACCAGATACTTCAGATCAACGAATAGTAAAAATATGTCTTGTCCATGAATGCCTGTTCACTGTTTTAAAATATGAACAAGGGGTAGAGAGCTGCAAAATTACTTACAGGATTATGGGCAAGTTATGTACAGTCTTTTAACCCTAATGGAGTGATCAAATTTCTCACACAGTTTTTAGCAATAAGAGTATATTTATTAGAGCTATAAGACAAAGCACTAATACTCATCAACACAGTTGTCAAGAGCAGACTATGCAATTTTTTCCTGCCAGATTGGATACCATGGCAACACCTGGTTAGGAGAAGCTGAAGAAACATTTGAAGGTTTACAACTGTTAAAGCCGTTGGACTGTAACAGACATATATTAATTGCAAGTGAATATGACAGCACATATCAGGTTTCTGAAAAGGAAGAAAACATCAGCACCATTCTAGACTAAGGAACTGAACAAGAGGTGAACCAAATACTGTGATGTCTGACTTCAAACCTAGTGTCATGCTTGTGTACTCATCAATTACAAGGTCTGGGGAAAAGGTGGAATTGTATTACTGTAGAAGTATTTCCCAGAAAAACTTTAAATAGATGGGAAAATAACCCCATGGCCTGAGAGCTTAAAAGGGCAAAAATTATACATTTAAAGGTATGTCTAACAACATTTGAGAGTTCCTATCAAGTGCAATCACAGTGATTTCATATGAAAAAAATTGTGGCAGCACGAAAGTTTCCTTGGATACTGCTGGCAAATTAGCTTCCAGAAAGACACAGTACTAAATCTCATATGTACTTTTAGGGGAGTTATGACAGAAAGCTATTTTTGTTTTGTCTGTGCATACACAACCAGAAAAGATGTTAAATATACCCAAATGAACAGCAAACATTTTAATATAGATTTTAAATTCTGTAACTATTGTCTATGCAGGCAGCAAACTATAATCTTCAGATATGTAAGGATGCTTGCAGCTGCCTTTATTTAAGTATTTCAAAGTGTGAATATTTTCATGCATTATTGAAATGACAGTACACAGGAAACAGGTATAATTGACAACACATTTACTGCTTTTTTAAGTTAAATACTCTCAGCTCTTGGAGTAAGCTCTTTAAACTATGCTACGCCTTCTGTTATATGGCAAATGCCAGTTTTACATCTGATTACATAATAAACAGAATATGAACTAAACTAGATAAAGTTAATCATGGTTTAGAGAACCCCTATGCTTTTTAATTCCATGTGCAAGAGTGAATAAGTCCTGTGTAATAGGACAGAATGTGAATGTTAGAGAGGGAGGGAAGCCAGGCTGGAATTTGAGAAACTGATACAATGTTATGTCCTCTGTCATAGACTTCTTGGGGCAAATTGATAAATTCTCTAGTGCTAAATCTGTCAATTCCAAATCCAAAGATTAGTATCCTGGTTGTCACAAGAGAAACCACAGCCTTGAGCTGCTCTGCATGTAGACAGGGTGAGGATCTGCAACATTTCTTCCAAGATATCTGAGCAGCTGTTTGGAGGTCCCGAATATAATGCCTGAGAATGACTGCAGACCTCAGATCCTTTAACTGGGTTTTAAAGTACTGATGGAAAACACATATTTTTAGTACTTTTTTTTACGAACCAATCCAGAAGAAGTTTGTCTGGGATAATATTTGAGATATTACTCTTACACGTGGCATTTTAAAAGGCAGTTACCCTTTTGAAATAAAACTGATTTTTGAGGGTTAGAGATGCCACATATAGGCCTAATGTATTTGAATAGCTTCTGCAATAGAATTGGATGGCCATAATATGTCCACATATGAAGCATAAACCTCAGGTTTTCTGCTTCTTCAAAATGCACATTTAATACCAGATATGTTAGGCCAAGAAAGTTATTGCCAATTTTTATTTAAAACAGAATATAAAGTACTTGATTGCAAACCTAAAGAGAAAAATAAGGTGGTAAGAACAGTTCCAGATTATATTCAGTACTGAAACTTTCTTAGCTAAGTGTTAAGTGAGTCCACACCCTTAACTTGTTTTTGTATCATATATCATAATGATATGTGGATTTCTTCTCCTTCTTGTCCTTTGGAATGAACTCCTCTGTCTTTACCATCACTGTTGGGCCCCAGGTTTTGGGAACAAAAATCCAGATTGATGCAAAGCCACCATCAGTGAAGGAAGAGTTGGTGTGTGAACTATTACAGGAGCTTAACCATTACAAACCTGTGAGCTCTGACTTTATCCACCCAAGGTTCTAAGAGAGCTGGCTGACTTTGTTGCAAGGCCACTCTCCATAATCTTTGAGTTGTGGAGATTGGGGGACATCCCAGAAGACTGGAAGAGGGGGCTAATGTCATCCCCATCTACAAGAAGGGCTTAAAGGAGGATTCAGCAAATTATAGGACCATCAGTCTTACTTCAGTCTCTGGGAAAGTTATGGAACAAATCCTCCTAGAGACTATCACAAGTCAAATGCAGAACATGACTGGGAAAAGCCAGCATGGATTCACCAAAGGCACATCGTGCTTAACAAATCTGATTGTCTTCTACGATAAAGTAAGCTTCTTGGTTAATGTCGGGCAAGTGGTGGACATTGTCTACCTGGATTTCTCCATGTCTTTTGATATGATTCCCCACAGCCTCCTCCTAGAGAAACTGATGTGTTATTGTCTAAACGAGTAATCTGTGCAGTGGGTTGGGAACTGGCTGACAGGTTGCACCCAGAGGGTGGTGGTAAGTAGCTCTTTTTCAAACTGGCAGCCTGTCACAAGTAGGGTCACCCAGGGATCATTATTGGGCCCAATGCTGTTTAACACCTTCGTAAGTGATCTGGATGATGGGGTCAAGTGTATCCTGATGAAATTTGCTGATGATACCAAACTGAGCAGGGAAGTGGACACTTTGGAAGGGAGAGCCAACCTGCAGTAAGACCTGGATAGGCTGCAAGAGTGGGCTAACAAGAACCTTATGAAGTTCAACAAGGATGATTTAAGGTCTTGCACCTGGGAGAAAAGGAGTGCAGCACAGACTGGGATCTACCCAAGGATGGGGCTTTGAGCAACCTGGTCTAGTGGAAGGTGTCCCTGACCACAGTAGGGGGGTTGGAACTAGATGATCTTTAAGGTCCCTTCCAACACAAACCATTCTATGATTCTATGAAAACTAAATACTCAGGGATTATTTAGCAGCAGCCAGGTGCTGTTACTGATGCTCTTCTGGGTTTGCTCTTTCAGAAATCTTCAACTGGACATATACAGACTCTGCAAGCAGTATACATATGCCTTCAAAGTATAAAGCAATTGGTTCTTGGCTCTGGCAGACAAAAGGCAGCTGGGGTTAGCTGTCAGGCTAGGAGCCTGTGCAGTCACCAGCCCTGAGGCAGCACCCAGAGAGTCATGGTTGGGCAGGCAGGATGGGTCAGCAGGGCTAAGATCAGCCTCTGCATCCCAGGAGCAGACCCTCTACCTTGCAGAGCTGCATTTGCTTCCAGTTCCATTGACACCTATGGCTGATGCTCAGACAATGACTCCAGATGAGTCCTGCACCACACTGACCAGCTCAGTGAACATTCTCATTTTTTTATTATTTTTATATTTCCTGTAGGATCTTATACTTACCTTTTGCTGTTTTTTCTTCTCCTGACTTCCCAAGCAACTAACAGCCTTGTCTCAAAGACCCCTTGCTGTAATTTTACCTTTCTTATTTCTCTGTAGACTTCCCTCAGAGCTCTTTTTCAGGGGCCTGAGGTTACACAGCTGAGCCATATCAGAGCTGGGCCTGGATCCCGTGTACATGAACCACAAAAGACCTTGCAGGGGCAGAAAAGCTCTCTGGAGGGGCTAACGGCTACAGATGGAGGGTTATACTGTGGAGGAGGATGTTATCTTTCTTATTCAGAGCTTTTCTAGGACAGTTAGGGCAGATATATAATTAAATATCTACAGATTAATATTTGTAGGAAATATCTAACTCCTAGCTAGCTACTTCTAAGATTATTTTGATCATCTTTAAATCCTGTATAAGAAAAAGAACCTTTACCATATGTTCTGTAATATTCACAGGGCATATCACATTCCTCTCTCTCCAAGGAGACCATATACACCAGCTACTTTGATAGTCATCTTGCTAGCCAAGCATGTGATTATGTATGTTAGCAGAGTCCAAATTACAAGCTTTGTTTCGCTGGTTTCAGGACTCCTAGTGTCACAAGATTTCTCCTTTCACTTAGATGTTTCTAACTTACAGTTATTACCTTTTTTCATTTATTATTCTTTTACTCTCTTCTGCATAAACAGCAAGATAATGAAATATCCTGTTTTCTTATAAGGGAAAAACAATATTGCACCATAGAGTCAGTTAGAGTTGTACACACTGCAGATTGATTTATTTACAAGGGATTTGAGTCATTTAAATTGCAATTACATCACACGAAATTGGGGTGGATAGGATTCAGATACTTATCCCTGAACAGAACTAATTCATTAATCTCAAATGTCTCAGATATGTGAAACTGTCTGTTAAATGAGTAGGCTTTACTTGTTTACATAAGTCAGTGGGTACAGCAAAAAGCATTCCAAATATTTTATTTGCTGATGTTCCTAGAAAAAGCTCATTGTTGTCTTCTACTAATGGCAGATATAGTTGAGGACAAGATTTCACAGTTTCAGAGAAGATAATGGGAATAACTGTATCACTGACAAATGTAAAAAGCTTAAATTAGTTTGAGAATGTAGTTCAACTTCTTTGTATTTTCATGTTATTCATACCTTATTGATGAGACAAAGTTTGTATTCCAGTGCTGCCAGCTTTCTGTATGCATAAAATCTAGCATACATAGCATTTCAATTTGAAATAATTTTCAAAAAAGTCAAACCAGAACAGATATTTTAGAATGTACATAAATTCAGTTGCATACTTTTATTTCACATATTTAAGAACTGAAACAAACGACTGAATTTATAAAAATGCAGTATGGCTGGTACACAGAACATTTTTTATGATCTTCTAAAATTTTGGGACTATTTCTAGGTCAGTTTTACAGGAAGAAGTAATAACTTCTGATCAGCTCATATAATCGGACAAGCTTTTAAATAATCAAACCTGGAGCTTGTCTGTTATTTCCAACTCTATAGGTTGGCCTAATAAGAAATTAAGAATATTAACTTATTCTGGCAACCTAATTTTACTTATTATATAAATAGCAACTTCTGGCTGTTTACTCATGCCTGTAATAACCACTGCTAAAAGATGTGTGGCAAATGTCGAAGCCATTTTTAAAGAGGGTGAGAAAGATAATTCAGGCAGTTACAAACCAATCTGCTTCACTTAAGTCCCTGGGAAACACATGGCACAAGTCCTCTTTGTTAACTGTTCTGGGCCTGTGAAAAAGAAGAAAGTGATTGGAAAAAGGTATTAAACAGTACTGATCCCAGTACAGACCCCTGAGGGACACCACTTGTCACTGATCTCCTGGACATTAAGCCATTCACCCCTACCCTCTGGATGTGACCATCCAACCAACTCCCCATCCACCAAACAGTCCACCCATTAAATCCATACATCTGCAATTTAAAAAGAAGGATGTTTAGTTGGAGGCCTGTAACTAGCAGTGTTCCCCAGGGATCAGTACTGGGTCCGGTCTTGTTCAACATAATCATCTACAACCTGGATGAGAGGAGAGATTGTACTCTCAGCAAGTTTGCTATGATACAAAACTGGGAGGAGTGACAAACACACCAGAAGGCTGTGCTGCCATTCAGTGAGACCAGGAGAGGCTAGAGATCTAGGTGGAGAGGAACCTAATGACGTTCGACAAGGGCAAGTGTAGGGTCCTGTGCCTAGGGAGGGATAACCCCATACACTGGTACAGGTTAGGGGCTGACATGCTGGAAAGCAGCTCTGTAGAAAGAAACCTGGGAGTTCTGGTGGACAACAAGTTGACCATGAGGCAGTGAGGTGCCCTTGTGGCCAAGAAGGCCAACAGTCTCCTGGGGTGCATTAAAAAAAGCGTGGCCAGCAGGTTAGGGGAGGTCATCCCCTCCTCTACTCTGCCCTGGTGAGTACTTCACATCTGGAGTAGTGTGTCAAGTTCTGGGGCCCCCAGTTCAAGAAAGACAGGGAACTGAGAACGGATCTTATCAATGCTTATAAATATCTAAAGGGTGGGTGTCAAGAGAATGGGGTCAGACTCTTTTCAGTGGTGCCTAGTGACAGGACAAGGGGCAATGGATACAAGCTAGAACATAGGAAATTCCATCTCAACATGAGGAAAAGCTTCTTTACTTTGAGGCTACCAGAGCACTGGAACAGGTTGCCCAGAGAAGTCGTGGAGTCTCCTTCTCTGGAAATATTCAAAACCCATCTGGATGCATTCCTGTCCAGCCTGCTCTAGGTGAACCTGCTTTGGCAGGAGGGTTGGTCTAGATGACCTCCGATGGCCCCTTCCAACCCATACAATTCTGTGATTCTGTGATGTTGTGGGGGACCACGTCAAAGGCCTTACAGAAGTCCAGATAGATGACATCCATAGCTCTTCCCTTGTCCTCTGATGCAGTCACTCCATCATAGAAGGCCACTAGGCTGCTCAGGCAGGACTTGCCTCTGGTGAATCCATGCTGGGTGTCTCGAATCACCCCCTGTCCTGCATGTGCCTTAGCATAGCTTCTAGGAGGATCTGGTCCATGATCTTACCAGGTACAGAGGTGAGAATGACAGGTTGGTAGTTCTTAGGATAATCCTTTCCACCCTTTTAAAAAATGTGTCTAATGTTTCCTTTTTTCCAGTCACTAGGGACCTCCCCTGACTGCCAAGACTTTTCAAATATCATGGAGAGTGGCTTGGCAACTATGTCAACCAATTCTCTCAGGACTCTGGCATGTATCTCCTCATGTCCCATAGACTTCTGTATTGTCCTCAGGTGGTCACGAACCTGATCTTCTCTTACAGTGGGAGGGACTTTGCTCCCCCAGTTCCCATCTTGCTGTCCGTCTACTCGAGAGGTGTAGGAGAGAGGTTGTCAGTGAAGACTGAGACAAAATACTTGTTCAGTACCTCAGCCTTCTTCTCATCCTTTGTTATCGTTTGCCAGTCATCATTGCTTCAACATCTTCATTACTTCCACTCAATCTATTTGAAACAGAGCAGCTAGATTAATTTTTACTATTTTTCAAACTATCAAACATTTATCTGTGAATTCTGCTACTGGTTCTCTTCCTTTTTATTATGTTCATGTTTGTTCCAGATATTTTCAGAACAAAACACAGCTTTTAACCAAAATTGCAAAAAAGGTCAGATAACAACAGAACTGAAATTAGAACCTATGCATTCTTGTAGTATTATAAAAAAAAAGCCCACCATATATACCTGGTAAGAATAATCTTCCAATCTCAACACTTAGTACATGGCAAGGGAAAGAGAGAAAGAGAAAGAGAAAGAGAAAGAGAAAGAGAAAGAGAAAGAGAAAGAGAAAGAGAAAGAGAAAGAGAAAGAGAGAAGAAAGAGAAAGAGAAAGCGTTACCCTTGTGGAAGAATTACCTAACGGTTTTGTAAATGAGATAACAGAGAGCAAAAGCTGGAAAGTCTTTGTGGTCCTATAGAAATACTAACAGCATTTGCCAGATGGCTTTACAACACATTTTAATAAAAATGTATATAGATTACTCTGGCAGCTCCTAACCAGCATATAAAAAGTCTCTGTACAATCTGCTTACTCCTCATTAGACTTTAATCTGTCCCAGATTTAACAAATAAGTACTGCAGAAACTAAATACACAAAAATGTTTCTTAAAAAGATGAATAGTTATGCTTAATGATGACCTTAATAAGTAGTGAAAACAAGTTAATAAATTAATTTATTATCATTTGGCTATACTTTTTAAAACACATTTCAACTTGTTTTGGGCTGGAAGAGTGAAGAAGGTCTTTATCTCCCAAGAGAATCAAAATCTCATCCCAAATGTTTCTTGAGGTCCAAGCCAGATATTTTCTGATAAGTGGAATACATATATATATATTTGTTATACTTTCTGTTACTAAATACCAACAACTTTCTGCCATCCAGAACTGCAATCTGTATGAAACAGATATCAGAACATAAGCTACATATTATTAAAAAAAAAAAAAAAGAATGTATATTCATATTGATCTATTTTTTCCCCAATAGCATTTCTTGTCTAGGCTGAATGAAGTGACCACATTCATGATCAAAGGAAAGAGACATTTTAGAGTGAAATCGATAAATCTTATCTGGAGTACCCCAAAAAAATCTTGTTATTTTATTTCTTAAATTACACAAATCAAGAACAAAATAAAACAAATAGAAAGGCCAAGAAACTAGCAACAACAATCCAAACAAAAAAATCCACTCACTTTCAGTGGAACTGTGGTTGTAATTCAAAGAGCTCTAAATTATATGAATATTCTAATGGGCTTTACTAAGGTCAGCCAGCAGTCTGTATTAATTAATTTCCTCATGTTAAGGACCTTGATTATATGTGTTACATAAGTAAGTACCACAAGACAAACGAGACTGGTTTAAGAAATGCACATATTTACATTATCTTGTGGATACTTCCATTAAGACATCATAGAAAACTTGGCATTACAGCTGAGTTTTTCTGTGCTTCCCAATCAGTCCTTCTAAGTGTACAGCTTATACAAAACCTTAAAAGTCTGTTGCTCTGCCCTTTTGCATCTTGTTGGCAATTACCCATATAAATAACCGTTTAAACCCAACAATGTTATTTCTGATCTTACTCATAGGACGAGCAAGTTCTATTTTGAGGTTAGTAACACAGAACTTGTAACTCAGATACACATGTTCAAAGAAGTCACAATTGATTAAGTGCTCTGAGCACTGAGGGAACGTGACAAAAATATGGTATTTGGTATGCTGATATTTTTTAAGTTGCGTGATGGTTTGGAATCTTAATACAAAAGAGTATTTTCAGAAAAATAAGGAAGACATTTGGGACATGAAGGACTGATATTCACAATTTCTTAGCAATAAATACGGAACAGTCAAAACTAGTAACTCAGAAATGGTTTCAGGAAAGAGTGGAAAAAGTAGTTACTAGTATACTGTGGTTCTAAAAAATATCTAATGCAGTTCTTATGTGTGTACATACATAATACACATACATATACACAAACCACACAGGTACATAATCTGATACTGGATGTCAGTCTGAATGCTATGGTCTAGTCCAGGATACGCTATTACACTCAGCTGATACTTCTTGGTGAGCAGGAGAAGAAAGGTGATTATTAAGTTGGAATATTGCAGTTGTGAGACCAATACTGCTGAGAGTGCACCTTACACATAATGAATTTGCTCCTCCATAGACATGACACTAAAGATGAAAGGGGAGAACATAATGATAACAGTTGCAGAAAAAGGATTCTCAAAATTTTGTCAAAGTAAGGCAAAATAATAGGACTAGAAAAAAGAAAGGAGAAGGGATAAATGGAAGTAGAGACTAAACCAAAATAAGAAGGCAGAGAGGGATGAAGGAGTTTATTGTTGATGGAAAAGAAACTTGTCCATTTAAATTCATTTACTTGCAGTTGAAGCTGTCAGTGAAGTTACTTAAGTCAGATCCTGGTCACTAATTGCTAGGAAACAAGTAAAATGCTGCACAACCAAAGATTTACCTGTGGTTGACCTTACCTTATTAACACAGCAAGGACTTGTCAGAAAGGGATCACAGGAGAATGCTTGTCAAATTCTGGCACGGCAATGTTTCCCTGAAATAGTCCACAGCATAGCTTTAGAACTGCTAAAGATATTTACAACATTATGTCAGACTCAGACAAATAAGAATTTTAGCAAATGCTTCATGGCTGAAATCCCATCCTTTTCTTCAGTGTGCAGTAACGCTGGATGGAGAAAAAATCCTGTCCATATCTCCTTCTGAAATTTTTATTCTCTTAATTCCTGTCATAAAATAGGTGCAGTTTAGAAAGAAAAAAGTATAAGCAAGCATTATTTATCAAACGCTTATCATCCTGATTCCCAAGCTCTATCCTCTCTTTATTTACAAAAGCTTAACTTACTCTGGAGATCCCTTTCCTCAGTTTCCTCATGTATTCTTATTTAGAACTCTATCTTGTTTCACAGTGATAGTGCCTATATAACCACAATTCATTAAAGCAATGGTCTTACTATTCCAAATAAAGCTGTAAATTTCTCCTAATAAATTAGGCCTAATTTTGAAATTACAATGTATGTCTTAACACCTCAATTCAGGTTTTGCTTCCAAAATATCCTAAACCAATCTAATTGCTGTCAGTCTTAGTCTGGCTTTTTCATTGCCTCCAGTTTCCTTTTCCTGTCCTCTTTAAAGGTGCTATGGCTTTTCCTTGGTTCTTCCTTAAGGTATTTCAAAGTTATTTTTGCCACTTTGAGTTGGAAAAAATCTTAGCAAGACCAAAAAAAGTGCACACTCATGAATAAGGATAAATTAAATTTTGTCACAGCACAAATTGGGGTGCAAAATTTATTGTAACATTTATAATGAGTAAGACAATAAAAGAGAGGAGACATTTCTGTAATATTTTTATAAGAACTATTTTAAAGAATATTTTACAGGGGAAATGCATTTTCATTCTTCAGTATGCATGTTAATTTCTTAATGATTTGGACTTGGAAGACTGTCTTACTTCCTAGCTTCTAATCAAAGGAGTGGTTATCATTCTTTGATTTGTTTTTTTCCTGCTCCTTCCAAAGCAATGAGCAATGACCTTTGACAGAGGTCATTGGACTGGCCACATAATCTACTACAACTACCTGTTTCTTCATCCTTTTCTTCCAATTCCCAATGTTTCTTAGATAGTGAGAGATAACCAAATACAACTATTAAAAGGCAGAGAAAACTCCTTTATCTTTCCATTATGTTTTCTCATATGTGACCACGTATATGACCATGAAATAAAAATATTCACTTTACATTTCTGAACACTTTTGTACCTTCTGCAATATTTTCATAAGTTGCTGTCAATCATTTTTGTTTCAATCAAACTTTATACTGAACTCAGAACAGAAGGAGGTCCCTTTCATATATGGAAAACATTATAAGGGACTCATATTAGTTTCTGAACATAATATTCCAAGTGCATAAGCTATTTCAGCAAGTCAGCTCCAACTGTTATATATTAAATTAAATTTAAGGAAAAATAGTGAGGGATTACATGGAGTCTGGAGTTCTTCAGGTAGCACTTGCTGTAGAAAAAAATAAACAGTGATATTACATTATTTCATTCAACGAATGCACTCAGTAGTAGATTCATCTATCATGAAGTCAGAATGGTTTACAAGGAGCACGTATTCTGATTTCTGTGATTCATGACTTGAATTAGTTTTGCTTTGCAACAGAGCAACAGCTTTTTGCATTTAAAATTATGAACAAATAAAACATTTCCACCAGAGCTGAGGTGCCTTAAGAAATATTACATTAATAAGCTATTATATAACATTTATAAACTTAGTCATGTATCCTTTTGATGTACCCAGAAAGGTGTCACCAAATTCCCAAACTTTCAGTGGTCTGCTCACCATGGTTTTAATATTATTAGGCTACAACATATAATTAGAATCTCCTGGATTAACCAATATTGTTTTTTTCATTGATCCATTAATCAATTAAATTTAATAAAAGTTAATATAAGAATGTTATTAAAAATCAATCAGATGTCTTAACATTATTTAAATTTTGGCTGAAGTAAATAAAAATTTAATTTTAGTGGAACTGCCAAAACCTAGTATCTGTCCTAATAATGCAACGTGCTATGCCCTTATGTATATATGCTTCCAGTTCCACTATGCCTTTTCAGAATTGTTTTTTGAACTCTACCAAAAACTTAGTCTAAGCTCTTAAGAAGATATTGATAAACACAAGACAGGGCTATTAGCTAGCAGGTGCTTTATTTTGTTGGTTTTTGTTGTTGGGTTTTTCTATAAATTGCTTAGCTTCTGGTTTTGAGTCACCTTGCCCATCACCAAAACAATAAAATTTCTGTTTATAAATATTACAAACTAATGGGATGTGCAAAACATACCTCCTTTGAAAACATGCCACATCCAGCTCAGTTTATCTTCCACAATGTTTCTTACTTTACAATTTACAGATTTCAGAGTGTGTCAGTGAAGTTTTGCGGTTTTGGGTTTTTGTGTTTTTTTAAGAAGGCTAAAACATAAAGTAACATGAAACTAGATCGGGGAGAAAGAGTTTGTGTAGATAAAAAGGATAATAAAAAATGTGTGACACATGGAAGTACCAGACCAATTTGGGGACTTCCAAGTCTCTGGCACACTTGGTCAAATGCTAAACGCAAGTTAAGTACAGATACAAGATAGTCCAGATATTAGATTGAATTTGGCCAGAAAATAAAATTAATCCAAGCACAGAATTGCAAATATATTCAGCATTAATCTCACCTCACCTCACCCCCGATATCTCTCTCTCTCTCTCTTATGATCTCTGTCAGAATCCTTGAGTCAGAGACCCATTCTTCTTCTGTGTGGTAATCAGTCTAATCCTTTCTCTTCAACATTAGCTATTTTCCTTGGTGGATGGTAGAATAAATCGCTCAGTACATGGATTTGTGCAACTACATGTAAAGGTCTCCATAACTGGTCCTGAAGCAGATGGATCAAAGTTAGTGAGAAAAACCGTGTGAGACATGAGAAAAGGAATCAGGGTATATGAGGTTGAGCAGATTTGTCTTGAAGGGGGAGGGAAATTATGGGAAAAGATCCACAAAGAACTAAAATATTTGGAGCTGTGGAACAGGTAGGAAATGGCAAGAAGGCATATTTAAAAGGAATTGTTTATAGTGGAATACTTAAACAGCTAATATTGTTCAAGTTACTGAGACTTAAAATGAAGCATGTGCTTAAGTGCATTGGTTAATTGAGGCTATAGGTCTAAATTAATTACCTGGGAACTCCTATTCAGGCAACTGATTTGGTAAAATATTACTCATTACTTTGAACTTCTATAACCTGATGCCCTCATGAGGTACATTGTAATCCTCATTAGACAGATGAGTAAATGTCTTTTACCTGAGTAAAACACCAACTACTTGATTGACTAAGATCATGTCATAAATTTGGAACTGTAACCTCATAAAATCACATCATCCCTACTCCAGATGTTAAACTTTGCATCTACTTATGTGTTCTCATGTGGAAATATAAGGAGTTTCTTGTGGGTTTTGCTCTTTAGATGTGAATCACATCACGAAGCAATATAGTGTAACATACAATTTATTTACTTTGATGTTTATTTTTGTTGAACATGAGTTGTATGTATGAAGTTGGTTTGAAAATTTTGCCTGGGAAGCAACCCCAGCGTAAAGCCTGGTTTCTTCAAACATATATTTATACTACATGATATAGGGGAACAAAACTTAACTTTAATTACACACTGTGGTGAGTTAGTCCCAGCCAGCACCCAGCCTCTTGCTCACTCCCCTCTCCCACGGGATGAGGAGAAAAGTAGAAGGAAGGCAAAAAGGCTCATAGAGATAATGACAGTTTAATAAAAAGCAAAGGCTGTATGCACAACCACAGCAAAAAGATTTCATTCATTACTTCACATCAGCAGAGCAGATGTTTACCCATTTCTAAGAAAACAGGGTTTCAGTCCATCTAACGATTCCTTGGGAAGACAAACACCATAACGATGAATATTGATTCTTTCCTTGAACTTCTATTGCTGAGCATGTATTTAAATGCTCACATGTATTCTCACTCATCCAGTTATATACAAAGTCTTATTTAGATGTGTTACAATATTAATTTTCTGTACCTTATATTCAAGGCATACAAAAGTATTCAAGGACTATTGAGAAGAGTTAGAGAATATAGCGGTATAGATACAAGGATTTTTTTCCCAAGGAAAACAGAATTGGATTTCAAAAGAAGTTTGCTTTTAATTTTTTACTGCATTTTTATGAAATTGAGATATTCTTTTACCAATTTATCATAATTTCTCTTTTCCTTATTATAAACAGCTTTTTAATTCCAATTTTATAATTTCTAGAAACTCCTTGAAGAAATCTTTTATAAAAATATTTTTACTTTGAATTTTTTGCTTTATTTCGTCTTTTTTGAAAAGTAGAAAAATTCAATTCACAGTATATGTAACTAAAATAAGAATCACTAACTATTAGATTCAATAAAAAACATGGAGCTTATTACTAAAGAGTCTTTGATATAATAGGCAAAATATTGCAAAATGCAAACTATCTATTAGAGATATGGTCAGTTATGACTGTATCTAGTGTGTCTATTCATTTAAACAGAATTTAATGTTCCCCTTATAACATGTATTCTCTTAGAATAGATTTTTTCTTTTTTTTTTCACAAATAACAAAAAGGATGTTAAAAGAATGACACCACTTTTTTGGAAATGGGTGTATCATTTCTTCAGAAATGCCCACGAAGTTCTGTTTCAACACTCTGATAATATACCTAACAGTATCTTACAAATAATTACTTGTATCCCACTTCAAGAAGAACCTAATATTCTCCAGTAGCTACAGAGCATGAATCTTAACAAGCATTAATTTGTAGCAATCATCTTTGAAAGAAAGCCCTGGGAATTATTTGTACACTACCCACAAATATTCACTTTTAAGTGTCAAGAATTACTCTTATGAATGCCTTATGTCAAATAAGTTAATGCCCAATGTCATTACATGGAATTGGTTAAACATTACTCAGCTTCTGCTTTGAAAAATAGCACTTAGGAGATAGATACTGGGTTTGAACATATTGAACATTTTTATGTCTAATGTTTATTATGATTCAGAGTAAAATGAATGCAAGTCCCCAGACTATGGATTTATACAGAGTGGAGAGTGAGAAACTGAGTAACAAGTCTGGGGGAAAAGGAAAGATTTCAGTAGACCTTAATCTGGACCCTTCTCAAAAATCAGGAGACAATGGTAATAAATGGAGGATGACAAGGCTCTTTATGTGCTGTAGCCTGAGATCTTTCAGTTTATTTGGCTGTGAGAGGCCTTTATCAAATCAACCAAGTGGAATGTTCAGCTTGGTTTGCCATAGTGGAATGGCTGATTTTTGTTTTCAACTTTCCATCTTTTCTAGCGTGTCCTTGAAGCTTGACAACAACATTCATTTCCCAGCTGACTTTCTACTCTGTTTCACTCCATACTGTTGCTGTTACTTTTTTTTTCCCTCCACAAAATATTTCTCTTTATCTATCCACTATTGCAGTTCACGGAAATAAGAATATGTATTTGATTAGGCAAATGTTTTCCAGATGATCACAAATGTTTCTGCTTACAGATCCTTACATGAAAAGAGAGACTTTATTTTGGCTGTTGGATTTTTTGCCTTTTTTTTTTTAATGTTAGTGTACCACTTAATTTAGTTGTACCACTTAATTGCAATTTTAGGAAACAAAGCAAATGTCCACAACAAAAATAGCAGCATCTAAAACTATTATTTAAAATTTTAGTTTTAATCAAACACACATTGTTTTCAAGAATCACAGGGAAAGATTTTTATAAAGTTCTTCTGAAATTCTGTTCTGAATAATTATAGGAGTTACCCTGAAAATTAAAAAAAAAAAAGAGGGTCAAAGCTTTCCCTTCTTTCTTTTTCCTTAGAAAATCAAATACTAAATCCATTTACTGTGTTTAAAAAATTTTGCCTTGTCTTAAAAATATATAGTTAGTAGTAGAAGTGAGTCTTTCCATTTCTCTGTAGATTCCTTCTAATCATTTGTTCTCTACTGTCAAACCTTAGAAGAACAAATATCTTCAC
>KZ505853.1:29617-61217 GCA_002844005.1 Limosa lapponica baueri
CCAAGACAGAGACTGAGATTATAATTAAGAAAAAAATGTTGGCAAGAATACTACAAGAGAGCTTCTTTCTAGTCATAAAGGATTTTAGTGTTGCTTAATGATTTTTCTTTAGTAATTCAATGAGTTTTAATAACTTAAGTATTATATTCCAGGGAAAAAAACCACAAATGTGGCAATATTAAGAAATGTTAATCTAATTTCACTCTAATCTGAAAATCAACAATGATTACTGATGTTCTAAAAAAATCATAAAATTATATAAAGTTAATCAAATCTAGAGAATAATAAAATAGTCTTTAAGAAATTATGTCATTTATATTAGTGAATGTTGTTTTGTCACCCTTTCCTGAAAATAAGTAGGAATTTGTTAAATTATAAATGCATTGGTTTGTGGTATTACCTGTAAAGTTTACATTAAACCTTCAGATACTATTGGGAAAAGCACAAAAATCTCAGATGTTGATAGAATGTTATGTGGTAGGCAAAAGCTAGATTCTAATTATGATTTGACTATATTGCAATATATAGAGAGAAGAGTACAAGATAATTACAAAAACCTTTTGAAAAATGAAGGAGAAACTGTTTCCTCCTGATCTAAAATGGCCAAAACAATTTAAGTCAGAAAGTAATAGCTGTAATCTAATTGAAGAATGCATGCTAAATATGATCTTAGTATTGTATCAAATTTCTCTGTAGAGAACAAAAAAATAAAAATTAATAAACAATGAAAGAAGAAATCATGGGTTATTCATGGTCAAGTTAATAAAATTATATATCTAAATCAATAATTGATTTAGGGTTATTTTCTTGCTCTTGACATTCCTGAACTCAGGAATAATTTTGTGAACTTTTCAGTTTATTCTGTGATAAATTTGAGAAAACCTAAAGAACTTACTGGTTTATCACAATTTATTTTGGTGAAGTTGTTTTAGAGGTATTTTGATTTATAGATACTTGCTTTAAACAACTTCATAAAACCTGTATGTCCTCAGGATTTGGGGAAAGAAAGAAAAAAATTTATTTTCTTAATCAGTTTGGAAAAGAAAATGTCCCCAGGGAAAAAAAACAAAACTAAAAACAGTCAAGTTAAAAAACCTAACTCAAGGAAACTGCATTATTAAGATGCCTAAATGGCATATGTGCCAATTTTGAGCTGTCAGTACTCACACACACTTGGCATAACGTATGTTAAAATCTTCTAACTCAGAGTCTTACACTAAACTCAGAAGGACAAAACCTTGTCAGATGAAAATGGCTTGACTTCAGTATTAAAAGCTAGATATTACTGACCACAAGTGGAATACACTTTTTCTATGCAAGCAGAATAACAAAATAGTCAGTGTTCTGGTATTCCAAAAGAACAGTTCTATAAAAGTGGAGGTAAATAGCACCAGAGACAAAATGTAAACAGAATGTCAATACCAGCTAGGAATTAATTTAGCTATGTATCCCCCATAGTGTTTACATACATATTAGCCAAGAGAATGTGGGATCTGTATCTCCCTCATTAGTAACAGTCCAAACAGCACATACCCACACTCAGTGGAGTTCATTTCAGTTTAATGAAACATCTGAAATGTTGGGGCTTGAGCTGAAATTAGTCACTTGGCTCTTCAAGACAGAAAAAATCATCTTAGACAGGATTTCTCTGACCAACGTCTGCAACGTGTTCATCAACATCACAGGTAAAAAAGCTGTTCAGTGTAGGTTAGAACAATAGTCAATGAAAAGAAAGAGGCCTTTACAATGCGCTTAATCTCATTTTAAATCTCATTCCAGTATCAGCTGGTGAAGGTTCTAGAGAACAAGTCTTATGGAGAGCAGCTGAGGGAACTGGCGTTGTTCAGCCTGGAGAAAAGGAGGCGAGGGGAGACCTTATCGTTCTCTTCAAATACCTGAAAGGAGGTTGTAGAGAGGTGGGGGCTGGTCTGTTTTCCCAAATAACAAGTGATAGGATGAGAAGAAACAGACTCAAGTTGTGTCAGGGGAGATTTGGACTAGATATTAGGAAAAATTTCTTCACAGAAAGGTTTATCAAACATTGAAACAGGCTGCCCAGGGAAGTGGTTGAGTCACTATCCCTGGAGCTATTTAAAAGACAGGTAGACATGGTGTTTAGAGACATGGTTTCGTGGGGGTTTTGGCAGTGTTAGGTTGATGGGTTAGACTGGATGATCTTAATGGTCCCTTCCAATCTAGATGATTCTATGATTCCATGATCTGAAAAAGTCAATAGAAACACATCATAATTGTTTCTCCTCTGACTGTGAAGGTAGTTGAGAACAATTAATTTGCATGTAGATATTTGCATTTGACATTCCTAAAGTTAAGCAGGATGAATTATACTCTTCAGGGCAGTAATTCATCTCATCCAAAAGAGTTGCCTGGGAAAGGTAAATGCGTCTTTCTGTACAGGTCCCTGGAATAAGGTCATGAGCTGAGAGACAGTATATTTATTTTGAGAACTTCCATGCATTGAGTGTCAATGTCTATATTATTGTGTAGTTTGATATACTCACCTTGTGGCTGCACATGACCCTACTACCACAGCTTCCCAGTACTCACAAGTCATCGCAGAAGGAGATAGTCTGAACGTAAGTTTAAATAGTAAGAAGATGCAGGTAAAGGAAGGAAAAGTAGAGCTCCAAATAATACAAGAAGGAAAATGTGACACTATGGTGCCTATTGACTGATCACACTCCCAGTGGTCTAAAACTGGAAGAAGAATTCTAAGGATTAGAAAGGGATAAGAAACAGCAGATTCTATAAAGTATAATTCATAAGGTATTGGAGATAGAAGTATAGCTAAAGCGGTCTTGGTTCCGTGATTGTCTCAGCTATGGTTTTCCAGGTATTGGTCACTAGAAATTCAGAAACTAATCTGATTATCATTGCACACATCAACAGAGATGACTTTTTGAGTTTTCTGTGAAGTACTTCACTGAAGGGATTGTTTAACCAAAATAACAGCATCATCTCAGAGAACACTGCAAAAGCTAAAAACAAAATATTCAAAACATACAACATGTTAGAACTTTGATATGCCAACAAATCAAGAATACGAGGTAGTTCATATAAACTTCTTCAGACACAGTATTGGCAGAGCTTTGGATAGAGCACCTGTGATAGTCAAGACCTAAACTATCAACAAAGTACAAGACATGCTGACAATGGAAAATAAATTATGATGAGAGAATTTTGACTAGAATAGGGCTATGTCAGAACAAAACTTAAAACTGCTCTTGAAAAGCTATGCAATGGCAACACTGTCAGTGAGAAAAGTGGACCGGAAACAGGGTCCACTGATAAAACCTGTTTTATCAGTGCATAAGTGTTCATCTGAGGCTACTCTCAGAGGCAGTGGAAAAAAATGGATACTCTCCAGGCATGAGTCATCTGACCTGTTTTAAATGTTTGCTTTAGGATAAGATGAATCAGCGTCTAAATACATATTAATAATGAAGACTTGTTCAAATTAGACATTCATAGAGTGTCTGTGAAAAGAAGAGTATAGGAACATTCCCTTAAGAATCCATGAGTAAGATACTTCCAAAGATTAATAATAATTCTGCTGTAGAAGGTGTCTCAGGAAACCAGTTGGCATTATTAAATTATCCTAAAGAATTAAGAGGCTTATATGTGCTTCTGAAAAGTGACTACTTGCCCAATATGGGAGATCGGTTGGGGAGGAAGAAAAGGAAACTTTCCTTGGGTACAGGAAAGAGAATCTAGAAATGCTGAATCTAAAGGGTATACTTCAGGGAAACAAAACTTACCTGACTAAAATAGTCACAAAAAGGGAAAGAATATTTTCATAAAATTGGGGTTGTGAAGATATTATTCCCTGAACAAATATAAGAAAACACTTTTTCCCACAATATTCTAAAACAACAGCACTGGAGTTAAGACAAATTGCTCTGTGTTTTTTTGCTAAACAATCTAAATTTAGAGAAGTTACTAATTTTGTAAAAATTCATACACAAATAATTACTCTAATTACTAAGATTCAGAGAAAATTGAATTTGATAGCAGGGAGTATAAATCAGAACCTGGGAGCTCTCCACAATGAAATAGCAACTGCAAAAGAAATCCTAGCACTGATATTTATCTATAAGAAAACCATACAACTATGCTAATAATAATGCAGAAGAAGTACACTCATGATCTCTCTTTGGATTTAGAAAAAGTCAAGATGGTATAGTCATATCAGGTGATGATGATGATGAAATACCTCCCACTCCCACAGTAACTCCAGAGGTTTTTAAGTGGCAACTACTAAAACTAGGTATTTTTAAATCAGTCTTGCATTCAATAATTTTAAAAAAGCTGGCTCAAGAGCTCTCTAGACAATTGACATTGATTTTTCAATAAATCTTGGAACACTAGGGAAGCTCCAGAGGACTGGAATAAAGCTAATGGGTCAATACTTCCAAAAGGCAAGCAGGATGAGCCATATAATTTTATGTCCATAACCTAGCTTTGATCCCAAGAATACACTGGAGCATTTTGTGCAGGGCTTAAAGACTAAAGGATTCAAAATAGATAACACAGAAAATGTAAATCAATACTGATTCATTGAAAACAGAAGTTGTAAAATTTCTGCAGTTTTTCATCTGCCTACATGACCGATATATGCCATAGATCTGACATAGTTATTAGATGTATGCAAGTATGCTAGTTCATACCACGAGACAGTTTCAAAGCAAAGGACTAGAAGGAACTTCCTGTGCTGCTGAAATCATTCAACTCCTTTTTCATATATGACCTCCAAAAACAGAGAAAGAGCCCTCTTAAAAGTAACTAAAGTTTTTACCCTTTTCTCCTAGAAGGTCAACCTACAATAACCTTAAATCTATTTAATTTCTTCCCAAAAACTACTCTGTTTTTATAATTATTTATACCTTTTTTTATTATTATTTTGCTATTAATTTTATCCTGTGAATTTAATAGGTTTTGACTTGGAATTTTTCTCATTTTTGGTAAGGCATACAAAACTGATGTCTTTCCAAAGGTGTTACCTCATTCACCAAGTTTTTCCGTCACTTTTCCTACAGTGGGATCCCATTTTCACAGACAACTTTTGTGGCCTCTTTCTAGTCACCTTCTGTTTATAATTCATCTTCATACCATACAAGAGAGACTGGATCTACACAAAAGTGGTGGTACGCATAATGTGCACGGTAGGAATGTAAGATATAAAATTACCCTTTGTATGAATTTGCACATACACCTTTTAATGCCAATCTATTACTCAACCTTTCAAAGTCATCCAAATATTTCCATATGCTATTTTAATCTTCTGCATTAATAGCATCTCACATCACCATATAATTAGAATATTTCATTAGCAAACATACTTTTTTGAGCAAGTCGCTAATATCAGTCACCTTAAAATGATCAAAGACAAATTCTTAAGGAAGTATATAAACAAATTCCAGCAAGTTTCATTGTCCTCTTTCAGAACAATTTTTAGAACATTCAGAACATTTCTCCTGTTTACAAGAGAATTTTACAATTTACAAAATTTACAATTCTGCATCTCATCTTCTTCAGCTTTGCTAATAATTTCCCATGTGGTGCTAAACTAAAATGTTATACTAAAATCTGAGTAGATTAAATATATCACAATTCTCTTCACTACAGAAAGCTATCAGATTAGTACTTTGGAAAAACTATTTAAATTTATTTCTCTTGTCTCTATATCTTAAATTTCCCTTTTCTTTAATATTTGGTATTGTATGATATCAAGGTGAAGTTAGTAATTTTTACTCCTTTTCTTCACATAAGTGAATATTTGTCACTTTTCCAGTGAAATCGTATCCACCATGAATTGATATTTCGAATTAAAAACCTTTGTCACTGGGTTGATGACACCATACACAAGTTTATTCTGTGAGGGAGATGATACAGAAATCCTTAATGTTGTTCATTAAACTGTTAGGTTTCAGTTCTAATTCCCCTGAGCTATTTTTTAAATTTTTCTGCAAATTTATTCTCACTATCTCCTTTGCTTTTTCTCTGTTCTTACTGAGAACTGCAGAAATATGATAATTTTATTCTGGGTCATATTGTAGCTACAATCTCTATCCATATCTCTGCCTTTGTCTTCTTTTGTATCAAAGAAATTTAGATATTTTGTTTAAATTTACTTTGGAAAGTTTAACTTGATTTATGTTTGTTACTCACTAATCACTAAGACAATTTTCTTTGATGATCATCAATTTTTCCTGTTTGTGGGATTCCTGAGTACCCTCAATTTACTGATTATTTTTTCCTGTGAGATTTACAGATCTTTTCTACAAGCTACTTCAGTACAAGTATTTATGTACTTCCTTAGGAAACAACATGAAAATTTTGACAACTGTGAGTGATATAAATTTCAAACCCCCTCTGCTTTCAAGTTCTTCTGACTAAATTGCTTTAATAAATGGTTTTGTTAGCTTCTCAGTGTATTCCTGTTTGACAGAAGCAACAAACAGTAACTATGATCTTGTTTTTAATTACAATTTCCAGGAAAGAAAGTCATATATATCAGGGCTTTTCCATTATTTGTGAAATATAATGGTGCAATAATGTTCCCATCCTGGCATTACTTCCAGCAGTATTATCTCTATAACTACTTAAAAGATACTTCATTCAGAGAACACAGAGCATCTGCTTCACACACCATCACAGGGAAAGCCATAAGATACTTGCTGACTCTCAGAAGTAAGGTTTGCATTTAAAACATTCAAAATTACAACAATGTTGAGCTGAGAGAACAGAAGCATCATCAGTGTCCTAGGTTCTTACATTTAAAAGCAATGGCTCTTATGGTATGCTACCAGAAATCACTGATCTCTGTTAAAGGCCACTACTGTGCTGTCCTCTACTTTTTCTAATGTACAGAGGGAAAAAAATTCCTGTGTTGCTAATTCTTTTCATTTTCTTAAAAGACATACAAAGTCCTATTCATTACAATCCTGAGGATCCTTATCCTTTATAATTAGAATTCAACACTACCAGAAGAAATCTTACATGGGATTAGAAAAACCCAGTGCATTATCTAAATACACAACCAGACAGCTACACAAGCCCAGTGAAACGGGTCGGTTCAATATCCTTATTCTGATTTTCACTGTGACCTTGAATTTGCTGATATACAGGTATTCTTCACAAACCATTGATTTCCAAACAGGTTGATGATACGTTTCATACATAGGGAAAAAATGATGTCAATATTTCAGTTGGAATTAGATCATATTCTGCAAGGATATAGCTTCATGGATTCACGGATTTGACAGAGTTGGAAAGGACCTCTAGAGATCTAGTCCAACTCCGCTGCTAAAGCAGGATTGCCTAGAGCACATTACTCAGGACTGCATCAAGGCGGGTCTTGAAAATCTTGAGTCACCCACCACAATTACCATCCTTTTTTTTTTTTTGTTGCAGAAGTCCTAAGGCGTGGGGGCGGGTGGCTAGCTCTGGGCAGCTCACTGCGTAGATCTTCAACTCCATCCTCATATGCCTGGCCGCCTGGCCCTCGATTTCCAAAGCCCCGTACCTATTTTGTAAGTGCAACTGGGAAGGTGAGGGGGGCTGGGAGGGGTTTTGCTTGCCCCTCCGAGGAGAGACCTGCCTCCATTCCCCATTATCCCTTAAGTCCCTCTATTCTGCCTGGTGACAGGCAGAAGGGAGATCATCCACTTCCTGTAGGGCCTCTGCCCAACGCCTGTGCCTCAGGGTACAGCTCCAACAATCTATTTCACTTTCACTGTCTCTGATGCACCTAAGTCTTCCTACCTCTTCCTTCAGTTCAACCACCTGCCCGGGCAGGTAGTTTATTTGATCACACCGCACACAGGCGGTGTCTCCGGCTCCCTTGGGAACAAGTGCCAGGCTTAGGCATTCACTGCAGCCGGAGACCTGCACAGCCACGTGTTTGTGCGGGAGCTCGGTCTGAGTTCCCACATTCCTCCTTGTGGTGCATTTTGCACGCGTTGGGGCCATGTTCTTGTCTGGCGCCGGGAGAGGACCGACCACCAGCGGCTGCTTCCCTCACGCTCTGCGCACGCGCCTCTCCGCGCTGATATTCCCGCCCTTACGCTCGCGCACGCGCACCCGACACGCGCTCTGCCCCTACTACGGCTATAGCCGCTTTTAAATTTGCGGCGGCTCGCCCGGCCCGCCCCAGCTACGTCAGCCTCTCGGCTCCCTCGCGAGATTCCCGACTGGTTTCGGGTCTCTCCGCTCTCCCTCGGTTTCTCCGTCTCCGGGCAGCCCCCTCTCCGACTCAATCGAGTTCCAATTTAAAGCCGCAGCGGTCGCTGGCACACTCCGCGTGGTCTCTTCATTAATTAATTAGCTGTCTTAATTATTGGTGAGACAATTTTATTGGTAAAGATGGCAAAAAATGACTTTGAGCTTTTGGTAATAAATATTATTGTTGTTGCTAATGTTATTTTTTTAAGGGGAGATTTTTTTATATCTTTTTCATTATGATTTCTTGGATAATTAAGTGTGTAACGTTCTGTTTTTATGGACAGTAAGTAAACTGATTTGACAATCATCTACCATGTATGAGAGCTACTTTCTATATATTCTTGGCCAGACCAAACTAATCCTAGGATAGTCCTTCTCATGAGCGCAGAGTCCCTTCTATATTGACTGATGTAGACTACAGAAATACAGAATCTGATTGATCATCTCGTGTAGTCCAGGTCTGTGACCTGCAACCAAAAGACTAAACCTATTCTGTCTTGAAAAGCAATGCTGAAGATCAAAAGGACAGGAAGACAGCATTTTCACCCTACTGATAGGCAAGGTAATATTAAATACATTTTAAGACTTCCATTTACATGTTTGTGGGGACAGAACATGCCTAAAATCCCTCGCAATCAAAGAAATCGGTCTCCAAGGGGTTTTGGACTGAAGGGCACTTTGGAGTAATAGTGTTTCCTCTAACATCTTGTTTCTCCTTAAACATACCGAGTGATTCATTGAAAGAAAAACTTGAAATATCTGCTCTGTGAGGAATGCCAAGCTTTTAAACTTGGGGTGGAATTAAAAGTTTATAATGACAAATTGCATTACAAATGTTAAAAGGGTGGAATGTTTAAATGTTTAGAATATGCATATATCTAAAAAAAGAGTAAAGTGCCATTTTTTAAAACAACATGAAACCACCCCATCTAAAAAATTTAACTTCAAATAATGTTGAAGCCAATTTTTTTAAACTAACTCTAATATTATTCCTGTAACATGAAATAAACAATGCCTAGGCTGAGAGAGTTGAGTTAGTATAAGTTTTCAGTGATCTTTATACTTCAGATATTTTCTCTGTCTTAACTGGTCTTCAGGCATTTGAGAGCATTCAATGTTATACAGAATTTTGTTTGCAAAACCCTCTGCACCACCTGTTTGGACATTTTACAAAGCCTCCTTTTAAGATATGGAAATGGAATTAAATACACACAAATTCAGGACACTATAGCAATGGGAATTTCTGAAATATTTTGAGAACATATCAAAGAAAATTATTAGTTTGATGTGAACTTAAGTCCTTTAAAAATTTTAAAAAGTTTTTAAAGACCTTTAAAAATTTTCTTTAAAAATGCCAAAAGTATACACAAGAAGACATTATCATCATGTATAAGCTCTGGTCATGTCCCTTTGTATGAAGGTTAGTCTGCAGAAAGACACCACTGGAAATCCTTAAGATGCTGAATAGGATTTAAGTAACTATAACTCACAGATACAGGTACACCCCCAGACATACTGTGTTAGTAATGCTATTAGTTCTTTATTTTGTATAACTTCATTCTAACTGGCTCATGAAACAATAAATTATTATTATTGTTCTGTATGTTGTAAAATCAAAACATCAAAAAAGATGTTATTGACCCAAAGCATTTGCAGGGTAAGAAATACCAGACAGGGAAAGGCAGGGCAATAAATGGGAATAATGTGATCATGTAGCTCAATTTAGGCTGCTAACTTTCGTAAGTCTAAGTTTTGCACATGCTCACACCTTTTAGGAGTAGAAGTCACGTTTGTAGGATTTGCAATCAGTTACTTTAGAGTGTCTTGTCTTTCAAAGGATTTCTTTATAGAATGAGGATAGTAACATCTGCCCATCAATAATTAGCTGCTGTTGTTAGGGAGCTTTTTTAATCAGCTGGGCAAATTAGGACATCTGCAAGATCTAGAACTCCTGGATGGTTCTTAGGCCGTACTGGTACTGTCACTTGCAATTTGCATATTCATAGTAGAGCAGCATTTACTGCTTTGTGCAAGCTACTCATTACGAGAAAAAGGCTTCTAAATAGCTGTGAACATGTTTGGGAAAGCAGCCATATGGGGGGAGGAGAGGGGCGGAATCTTTACTGATTATGTTAACACATGACAAGAAATTATACACCTGGAAGCGGAACACGTGTCTTTCAGAATCTCAGACCATAAACACTGACTTTTATCTTTATTTTATGCTGATCAAAAAGTTAATCAGTTATATAAATGGACACAGAACTGGAATTCAGTTATTACTGCTTGTTCTTGTATTCTGCATTCTTTGTTTCCCTCTATTTCTTAAAACACTGAGCAGTGGACACATGTAAAGCTGTCATTAATGAAAGAAAACAGTTTGTAGCTATTTAGAAAATATGTAGCTATGTAGAAAATAGTTTGTAGAAAACAAGCGTTGCTAGATGATACAGGAAAACCTGCAACTCCTTGAACAGTTTCTGCAGCATTTTGGTAACCAACTCACCTCAGCAGCTTCACAAATTTCAGAGTCTGTTTACATCCTTTTCCAGAGTCAGGAATAAGATTAAGCTGACATTTTAATTGACTTTAAAAACAATATTGAGAATTTTACTCATAAAAGCTGGCTTCAACTATGAAGCATGTCTCAACCTGTTCTGAGACTCAGTGGATGCCACTTATCAATTTTAACCAAGTTATTAAGAAAACTTAAGAGAACATACTAAAAATGGTGGGAGAAATAAGGACTGTATCTTCTGTGCTGTATCAATTTTCACAGGCTGCTGTGAAACAGTGCAGGATGGAGAAGGAAATACTGGGAGAACTGGAGTTAACATAGGAGTGGATTTGCATCTCAGTGCATTACTAGGTGAGAGGGCTGGTGCTGGAGTGAAAATGGTTGTGAATCTATTGAGTATGAAATACAGAAATGAAGGAGAAACAGCATTAAAAGATAATAAAATGTATTTGTAAAAATTATCATGTTACTGGCACATATTTTATTCAGATTTTTCATTACTGAATTGTAACATTGAAATTCTTCCTTGTGTACTTATGTATTTATTTAGTAAGTCACAAATCACTCCATAGTTTTGGTAGAAAGAAGAGAAGAGTCTAGGAAGCCTAGTAGGGTATTAACTCTGGCATTGAAGTAATTTAATAAAGGTAATATATAGTTTATTGAACTCGATTTTGATCCTGCAGCAACATTAGTCTCATGAACTTGTTTGCTTCAGTGAATTGACTCCTGTGCAAGAATAAAATAATCTTCAAGAGTTTTCCTTAAACAAATTAGATTAAAAATAAGTCACATATCCCAGATGATGTTTTTCCATAGAGCAAGACAACCTCATGATGCCAAAAATCCACAAAAACAGTCCTTGTCATTGGTATTAGACTGTCTGTTGACTTGAAATTGCCCTTAAACAAAGAAAAAACGTAAAGAAAACAGTCTAATATGATAATCCTAATTTTTAGTATAATTTCCAGTATAAACTATGACTAAAATTTCATTTTGGTGTTTTATCAAAAAGATCAGAAGAAACTATAACCAAAATGAAATTCTATTTCACTTTTCCCATCTGAATATCTCATAAATTCAACCTAAAGAAAAATGTGATTATATCAAATAGTCCTTTTTTTAGTGAAGAATTTGCATAACATAGTGTTTTCCTCTTCTCATTGCATGAGAAAGAAGAAATATACTTTCACTTTAAAATCAGCTTTTTCTTGCAAAATTGTTGGGGTTTTTTGTTTCTTTGATTTTTTTAAATTCTAAATAACATTTGGAATCATTATGACTAGAGACGGTCTAAATCTCAGATATTAGAATCTAGTTTTATAATTCTTTAAAGCAGTTAACAATCAGTTAACAAGACAAAGGCTCCAAGAGCTGAAATTAAATTTGATAGAATCACTCATGGGATCCTTAGAATTCAAATCTAAGGTTTCATACTGTAGTTTGTAGATTACCTACAAGATTTAAAGTGATCTGCAGTATAACAATTCATACACACTGGGTTTTATTTCCAACAGCTACAATTTACTACTTTTGGGCTTGCTGCTTTGTCATGTGGTCTCTCCTGAAGAGTCTTAAAACTATTACTTCCACTAGTACTCAAGTTAGTCTTGTGCGGAAGAAATAAGGCTCAAGAAGGCTAATGCTGTTATGCATAGCTGGGATTAAAGGGAATTTTAGGTTTGTGTTTCCAAAATTGCAACCTTCAAAATCTCTGCTCTGTTGTATCTTATCTACAGAGCTCCCCCAACTCCTCAGACACTTCGGTTTGAGATTCATGTTTTCCAGGTGCACATGAAGTTCTTCCGTACATAATTAGAAATATTACAGTTTTGTTGCGGCTCAATGACTATCATGCTGAGCCTTTGTCATGAAGCTTCAGAGGCAGGAAACACAAACAATTCGGTGCAACAGGTATTCCACTTCAATGTTGCAATTAATAATAGTTACCTAGCAGTTTTTAAAAGTTACTTGTTCCAAACAGCAGAAAGCCAAGATGAAAACAGTAACTTGAAAATCAGCTGAACCTCACTGAAATCTGAAAACCAGTCATTCCGTAGCTAACATGTTCTGATCTGTGGAAAAGTCACTGCATATAATTTATCATACTGTTTCTGGCTCAAAACAACACTTTCTAAGAATACACATTCCATTTCCAAATAAATGTACCCAGAAATGCTTACCTCAGTTATTACATTCATAACATTATCCTAATGTGTTTAATTTTCAGGCTATATAAGACTATGCATCCCTGGCCCTTAGGGGACTGGGGACACACTTAGACCCACATCTGGCACTATTTCTATTTTTCTGCATTGAAGATAACCCACTGTTAGACTGCACTTTCACTGGATACCAGAAATATTCATATGTAAGGCCTAAATTGGCTGTGGGGATAAAAATTTCTATTAGTTGTAGGATATTAAATTGAAACAGTTAATTTCAATTAGAAATTAGACTTGGAGTCGAATGTAGGACAGAGTAACAGAGAGATCTGTCTTGCTTTAAAAAGTTAGATATCAAAGTGTTAGAACTAGATCAAATCAAGTCATATGTGGATTTTGAAATAAGGAACAACCAAAAGTAAAAGTGGCTTATAAAGTACAATACTGTATGTCCCACGAGAGAGAGAAAAAAAAAAGAAATAGCAAAGCAGCAGAAATACCGTAAATGGACTTTTAAAAAGGTATTTCATTTAAATCTAATTACCTATTTAAGTCTGTTTAACAAGAAAATGCTTTCTGTTTTTACAAATCAGAGCACAGAAATGTCTCTGTTCCCTAAAAATATTAATTGCTGATCATGATACTAATGAAAACTAAGTAAAGTATTGTAAAGAATGGCCTATGAGAAAGTCTGATCACACTCACAGGATCAATCTTGTACTGATGAGCATGAGAATTAGAAGCAGTCTGCAGCAAAGAATTTTTGTAAAAGTTAAGAATTTAAAAGAAAGTGGTCATGTTGTGTGAAATTGTGCTATTTCAGAGTAGATTTCAGCTTGACTAAACACCTAAAAATTAAAGGCTTCTCTAAATTAAAATAATTTCAGTATCAACTATTGTTTGTAAATCTCAGCTCTAAATAACTTGTGCTCAAGAAGAAAGTAGAGAATAACAGATGCCTGTGCCAATTGGAAAACATCTGCTATTAGTAAAAGTTTTGAAGCCTGATTACTGCTTAAGTGTGGCCAGCTGACAATATTGTGACTTGTTTCAGATTAATCTTAAGTACTAGCCCAGCTAAATCCTTTACTAAAATCTTCTAAGTTGCTAGTACTAGATGATTTACTTTAAACTGCATAGGAATCTACCCTGTCACTTTGATGTCAAGGTCCCTGTTTATATTTCCTAATAGAACAGAGTCTTTACACACAAGGATAATCCTTTATTTGATGTTTACTTACTTATTTCCATTTTTGTCTTGAGCTTTTACACAGCAGATTTTGGAATCAATAAGTATTTTTGGCAAGACAGATGTACGTAGTAACAGGGTTTCTTAATGTATGTTGATTTCTTTTGCTCATCTATAAAATGCTACAGAAAGATGTTACTATTTTGTAGTCATAATGAAGAGTAAAGCACTGAAATCGCCTGCATTAGACTGGCAATATTTTTAAATTTTTACATAACTTTTCCTACAACTGTCATTCAGCTTTTAAATTTACCTGTGCCTTGTACCATTACTGCAAGTCTAGGAAATCATGTAGTCTGACTTTCAAATAAGAGCAAGGTCTGGAGAGCAAGAAAAGAATAGTGAAAAGTATATCTTTAGATAATTTTTCCCAGAGTCATTCCTAAAATATATCAGCTTGCGTATCCACTGTTAATTTTGATTGCATCTAATTTTATCATCTGGTAACAACTTGCCAATGTGTTTATGTTTTAGATTTCTGAGAGTGCACTGACTTGGTTCTCTCGGAGCAGCTGATTTTCATACAAAGTCAATGGAAAGAAGTGCCTTTGGAAGATTCTGGGGGAATATGCTCTCCACTAAGCTAAAATATTTATGTAGACTCCAGAGGAAGATTTTCAAAGGCACCTGCCTCTCTCTGGTGATGGTGATGCAGGGGGACAGGATTAGGAGGCAATCTGAAAAGGCATATACAAGCTAGGAGACAAAGCTAAGTGAGCCAGGCTCTGTCCAGTCCCCAAAATGCTTCTCCATATGCCACCCCATTTACAAGTTCTGCAATAACTTTTGCTAGACAAGATAAAACAGCATGTGTATGAAATCTGGGTGACCAGTATCAGTTACTCAAAGTAATTATCATCCTCTGAAGACAGATGGGGTCTCCATTTTTTAATGATCAGGTTATCAAGTTACTTTCAGGTACATTCTTACTACAGTATCTTAACCTGTTCTTCATGGAACAATCTAATCATAAATAAAGTTAGAGTCAATTCAAGCAAAACAGAGAACTTATCCTTTTTTAATACATATATAATGTTAGAGCAGTGTTAGAAGTAAACCTGAAATCTTTTTAAGTATCAAAAACTATAAAGCCAAGGCAGATATTTATCCCAGTAAGTCTAAGTTTTTCCATAATGAATTTGCATTTAGATATTTATTTAATGCAAAAAGAAAATCAGAAACTGAATGTTAATGAATATTATCATTGTTGTAAGAGATTCAATAAGGCTAAGTGCCGGGTCCTGCACTTTGGTCATAACAATCCCCTGCAACGCTATAGGCTTGGGGAAGAGTGGTTGGAAAGTTGCCTGGTAGAAAAAGACCCAGGGGTGTTGGTTGACAGCTGGCTGAGGGGAGACCTTATTGCTCTCTCGAACTACCTAAAAGGAGGCTCATGGTCTCTTCTCTGAAGTAGCAAGTGATAGGACAAGAGGGAAGTTGCTCCAGGGGAGGTTTAGATTGGATATTAGGAAAAATTTCTTCACCAGAAGGGTTGTAGTGTATTGGAACAGGCTGCCGAGGGAAGTGGTTGAGTCACCATCCCTGAAGATATTTAAAAAATGTGTAGATGTGGTGCTTAGAGACATGGTTTAGTGGTAGACTTGATAATCTTAGGTTAATGGTTGGACTCGGTGCTTTTAAGGGTCTTTTCCAGCCTAAATGATTCTATTATTCTATTAAATCTCTTTCACAACCAAAATATTCTCTTCATAATTTTCAGTATTTCTGGTGTAGTTATACTTTTGATTTTGTGCTATGGCTATCACCATTACCTGCCTGCCTTGAAATAAATGTAAGTAAAATTTCAATGATGCAATGATGCAATCATACTTTCCTGTACTAGATGAAGGACCAGATATCACATACATACATAATAGCTATTAATATCTCATTAAACTTGGGTAGTAGAATGTGATGATCTCTACACCCTGTACCCTCACAGGTTGTCTCTAACCCTGCCCAAAGATTTCTGCCACATTTTCTGTTAGCAGCCTGACCAAAATAGATCACGGTTTCCTGTACTGTGCCCACAATTTCCTTCTTTGTGGACATGGTGAGCTGGTTTCTTTCTTCCTCTCACTTTCATTACAGAATTGACTTAGAAATATTTGGGTTCTTCAATTTTAAACACATCCAGTGAAGTCTCTGAGTTATAATCATAACTATCCCTTGTATATTTCCTATAAAAGTTTTAATCTCAATAAGTGCTTTTTTAATGTTAGGTTTCTACTTCAACATAATTTATGATGCAAAATAGTGGACAGGAATGTTTTTCTCTATATATAATCAAATCACCACTGAAATTAATGGGCTGCAGGTTCTTCACTATTCTTATTAAATGAGGCCACTTTATTTTTGGTTTTGCTTTTTTTACTTTCAAGAAAAAAATAAGCTTGTTAAAATTTTAACTTATTTTATTTATATTTATTTTTCTTCTTTTTTAATAAAAAATAAGCATTGTGTAAAAATCTTGGGCAACAAAAACACTGCTTTATGCAGTACTTAGAATAGAAAAATATCAAAACAAAACAAAAGACAAACAAAACAGAACTGGGATTTGACAAAAAGCTATCAAAGGATGTGGTAACTAGTGTAAAGCACTTTCACAAGTTCTGTAATCTTTCTTGTCTTACTTGCTGATTGAAAAGGTGTGGACAATGTCACCGGGCTTAATCTTGTACTTTAAATGCTATTAAAAGAAGATCTGCAGAACAAAAACTCGTTTACTTTTACCAAGACATGGAGACTTAAGGGGAAAACGTGACATCACTTAATTCATCCACTTTACTGAACGCTAGCTGTTAAAATATGTGCTTTAGGATTTCAACATAGGACTTGCTCTTCTGCTGCCTACTCACTTCCCTGATAACTTTTCTCAGAAAGAAAGAGTTGTGGGACATAGGTAATCAGAATAAGTTTTGAAAACAAGGACAGATTTTAAGTGATTTATGTTTTGTCATTTTAAGAGGCTAGTTTACTATTTCATAAAATCTACACAGACCAAAGGACTTTAAATCTCTTACTTTCTTTCACTGTGTCATCGTCTTATAAAGTGATAATATGTAATAATATATAATAATGCTTTTTTCTGCATTACAGTAGACTCAGAGATGCGATATCTTTTTTTTCCTACATCCTATATATGTATTTGTGGTTGGAATTCTAAAGAATAAAATGTAGGAAGCTGAGCCTGCAGAAAGACATTTGTATGATGTATCTCAAAAGAAAAATAATCACGTTTGTAGAGAGGGAAGGATAGTTAATTATTTTTTGTTTGTTTCCATGAGTGTTCCACATTTGTTTTTCCTGAGTAGATAGCTAAAAAATAGTGTCCAGGATGGCAACCCTGGCACATAAAGATCTTGGTTGGTTGACATGCACAATAAACCTGAACCACTCTGTCCTATAGTGTCTCAACAGCCTTTCACATCAAAGCAGCCAAAGCTAGTTATTTGATAAGAAAGTAAGATTTCAATAGTAGACTGGATAGTGTGGAACTTGGGAAAGAGTATAAAATAGCTGATATACAGGGATTTTCTCCTTTCTGTGTCTCCTGGAATGCAGATGGAATCCCATCACCAACATGAGTTCTCAAAAGGCATGTTCCAGGATAAAATACAGCGTATTCAATTAATTTTTATGTTTTTGGAAAGAATTGTGGCAGCTATTGCACATAAAAACATGTAGATAGATGAAAAAGCACAGCTGACAATTCTGTAAAACCAAAAAGAATGAATCATCTTTTGACTATTGTAGAACTGCTAAGTCATCATGAAGCCCATTTCTGCTTTCTTTCAAATGAGTGTCTCATATTACTAGACCTAAGAATCAGGGCCAATGAGGCTTTACATGAGCAAATTCAGAATACTCAATACTTCTGACAATACTGAATTATTTGCTTTCAGTCTATAGGCTGAGACTACAATGCATAATACATCTGAGTAATTTAGAATGATGAATATATATTTCAAAATCATTGTCTGTTTTCAAATGAGCCATCAACAGAAAAAGGCCTATATCTTACTACTGTAGCTGAGAATAATTCAATCAGCTTTCACAATAATGTCAATTCCCTGATTCTGCAGTTTTAGAAAAAGAACTATTCCTCTTGAATCCTCTATCAATACATACTCATGCAAAGTATTGATCCTTCTGGTTGAACAGCACCCTGCAGGCTTAAAGTAATTTCACTGAGTGTATAGCTAAGGATAGCAAAAGCTGCTGAAAAGTATCTGCAACTTACACTACAAAGCAAAAATATAAAGTAGCTGCAGTTCTAAACACACATAGTAGGATTTGAAGAAGTGGGACAAAACCGGTCTGGCTAATGTGTGTATTATAGAATTATAGAATTGTCTAGGTTGGAAGGGACCTTTCAGATCATCCAGTCCAACCATCAACCTAACACTGCCAAAACCACCACTAAACCATGTCTACCCATCTTTTAAATACCTCCAAGGATGATGACTCACCCACTTCCCCGGGCAGCCTGTTTCAATGTTTGATAACCTTTCTGTGAAGAATGTTTTCCAAATACCCAATCTAAACTTTCCCTGGTGCGACTTGAGGCCATTTCCTCTTGTCCTATCACTTGTTACTTGGGAGAAGAAACCGATCCCCACCTCTCCACAACCTCCTTTTGGATAATTGTAAAAGGCCATAAGGTCTCCCCTCACCCTTCTTTTCTCCAGATTAACAACCCCAGTTCCCTGAGCTGCTCTTGATTGAGATGTACTCTAGACTCTTTATCAGCTTCATTGGCCTTCTCTGGGCACGCTCCAGCACCTCCAAGTCTTTCTTCTGGTGAGGGGCCCAAAACTGACTGAGGATGGTGAAATCAAGAAAATCAAGACATTATCTTCCTAAACTTTTCTCTTCTTCACCCTTGGACAGAATGGGAACCATATAAATATTTTATTCTTTTTTCTTTACAATAAGGTTCGTAATCTTTTTTTACATTTCATAAATATAAAAATTCTGAGCATAACATTTGTCTTTTATGTTATGCTTATGCATAACTCTTCTAATTATTTATGTTTAACTGTGATGATATTAAACATTTCCTATAATCAATAGCTGGAATAAGTTATTTCATGCTCCAGTCTAATGTGTTAAACTTAAAATCGCTCCAACTGTGCTCATGTCTTGTGCTTTATAGACCAAAATGCATATTTGGATGCTGACTGTCATGCTCTGCACCTTAAGTTGTCACTGGATTCTCTACTATTGGTAGCTTATTAATCAAATGTACTATAATCAATATGAGGCAATGTACCTGAATCAAGGATTTGAAATGGAAGACATCAACTTTGTTCTTGTAAACCAGTTCTTACATTTCTCAACTGAAACTTTTGCAGTGAACTATGTGTGAACCATCATTTGCTTAAAGACACAACAAAATGTTTGATAACTTTACTTATTAGTTAGTCAGTTTTGATACTGTAGAATGTTAAATGCCCATATTGGTAGATGGAAAGGGACAGTGTATGGCACTAACTATCCTCACAAAGTTGTGTCAAAACTTTTTCTGTGTGTGCAAGTGGTATAACTTATAAGTTCTTCTTTCTCTTCTAATAATAGTTTCCTTGGCTGTGATTTTAAGAACCCCCTTCCATTAAACTGTTCAGTTGACACGGCTTGATATAATATGTCACAGAGGAATATATCAATCTGAAGAAAATAAAATGCATTTTGAAAGCTGTTGGTGAAATCCTGACTTGTATGCCTGTTGTGGCTGTCATTCTCTTTAAGTCTGCTAGTTGAAGACAATTGTCCAATGCTTTTAAAGTCTGATTTTGCACTGTATTGTACACCCCTACCAGCAGTCACTGCATTCTCCTGTTCTGCTCGTTAAAATTACTTTTATTCCTAAAATGCATGAACCTTTTCACAATACGCTTACTGGCAATCTGACCTGGCAGGAGTTTCTTTCATTTAAGTTCTTAATGCTCAATCTTTCTATTTCTGCTACTTTATTGCCAACTTTTTTTCTTCCTTCCTTTCTCTTTTTTTTTTAATAATTGATAAATATTGTAAATGAATAGTGTGCTTTTTACATCACTGTCTATCAATGTAAGCATGTATCAGAAATTACCTAAGTATTTTTTTTTTTAATTTATAAGGAAAATTAGACATGTAGTCAGTCTAAATTGTGGACCTAGCATGGAAAAAAAATTACCTGTCTTTGTAATCTATATTGTTGATGGAATGATTCAGTAAAAGTTTATCACTCTGAATCTGTTTGAAAAGTAATTTGCTACTGCATCCAATATTTTTCTCCTTAAATATATGAAGCATACTTCAATTAAACACAGTTTTTAAGTGAATCAGCCTGTGATAACGGAAACATTTCATAGTATATGAAATATTTTGCAAATATCAGCGTTATAATAAAAAGGCATATATTTGGTTGCAAAGGCTTTTCTTAATAAAATAATTGGACACATTCGAGTCATAAAGTCACAGTGGCTTGTCATAAACAGGAATGTAAGATATTTCATAGCATGTAAGATACTTTACAGGATGTGCTCAGTATCTTGTAAGTCTGTCTTGTAAGAATGAGAAATCAGCTGGAATCATTCAAGTCAAGAATCGAATTAGACGATTTTCTGAAGAGAGAGGTGAAAATATACAGTAAAAGAATATGACCAAGCTGAAGAAAAGATGTAGAAAAAGCTAGACACCTTTCGGCTCTTGAAACATAGTCAGGAACATAAAATTACCCTGTTTTTCCCCAGTTGGACAAGTTAATTTTTTCAATTAAAAAATACATTATCATCATATATGTTAGTAGAGACACTACCTAATGCTTTCCTGACTGATGAAAAAGTTATATTCGTGATCTCTGTCCCCTTTCTGTACAGACACATCTTCCAAGCATCATGGTTTCTTTCTTTCCTTAAGTACTCTGTATTTAAATATTCCATTCTTCAGTGCTTTGTATGTAAGCCTACCAGTCAGACTTAGGAACCCTAAATTAGTCCACAAAATTAGTTACACAGAAGGCCTTATCTTTGACAGGTCTTTTTGTGCCAGAATTGTACAAGGAGGTGGATTGTAAACATTTCTTTGATGTGTCCCAACTTTCTACTTCCTGAGGGTTGCTTGTCTAAAATGAAACTATTTGAGCTATTTTCAGAAAAGAATTAAGACATTTTCGGATCAAATTATGAACATTTTAAGGGACTCAAATACCTAGATCAGAGAATTCCAGAACAGTGCATGATTATCTTTGGAAAATTAAAGAAAATAGATTTCAAGACAGCAGCCAAAAACAAACTCATTATCTACAAAGAGGGACAAAAGAGAAGACAGATTATGATAAAATAGTAAGTATACCCTAATCTCCTCGAAAATTATTGGAAGAAATATTTAAAATACTAGTAAGAACCAAATGAAAACAAGGAAATGAGAAAAACATATAATTAATTCTGTTTGCTTTATATCCTGTGATATTTTTGAAACCAAGGAAAAGAAATGGGTACTGCATAGAATTACAAGCTGGTGGTACAAACCTCGGTGTAAAACAGAATCCTGAGAATAGCTACTGCTGCTCCACTGCACTTCTTTATTGGGTGCCTTAAATGTCTGTATGACTCAAACAGAACTGAATATTTTCACTAATGATTTTTAAGTGTGCGATACTGTGTAGTGTCAATACCAGTAAGATGGGAGGAGAATTATTGTGAATAATCTTATTTTGGAAAATTTAATTAAGAAAAGTGTGTTAATATCAGAAAGTCAAGTGTGGGAAACACTTGAGAAGGAATAATAAATTGTACCTTTGCAGGTTAGAGATGTGGTATTGCTAGCTACAAACATTTTAGAACAGGATCTTGATGTTATATTTCCGAATATAGGTGAACGGTGCCATGTTGCAGAAATAGTAAATAGGCTATCATGTTGCAACATTGTCTAAACTCCAACAGTCAAATTCAATTCACCTATACTTAAATGTCAACAATGACAGCATCTACTTCTGCAAAAGTAAGTCTAGATTCCTTTAGTCATTTCAGGCTTCTTCAGAGAATGTCCAAGACAGATGACATGAATCAATCTCTGAAGATACTTGCTTCTGTTTATTTTCTACAAAGGATGCATAAAGAAACCAGTTGATTCAGCTTACTAAATTTATTTAAAATTTAGTAATCTGAATTTAACAATGTTTTTTAGTAATCTGTATTTAACCATGTTTTCCTTTTGGCCTATCTTCAGCCATGAAACAATTCCACTACTCTGTTCGATGTTTGTATAACCTTTGTTTGGTACTAAATTGAAGAAGAAAGACCAAAAGACAGAAATGAGCATTATGAGAGGTCCAGAAGACATGACTTACAAGTAAAGATTGAAATGATCAGAACCGGTTACTCTGTAGAAGAAGAAACAATTATAATAGTATTTACAAGCCCGAAAGGGTACTTTAAGAGAACCAGAATAAACTATTTTCATCATGGAGAGGTGGATTGGACAAGAAGTATTGGATTTAAATCGAATAACAATATACAAGAAGGAAAACTTGCAGTCATGAGAATAATACAATACTGGAACAGACAGGTGAAGGAAATATCTGAATCTGCAGAACAAGGGATTTACAAAAAAAAGATGAGATAATGTCTGCCAAAAATAATGTGAACTGTATTTGGGAATGCAGGTAGACTAAGTATCTTTTTTAGATCCCATGCAGTCCTTTTTTCTTCAAGATTTCCAAAACTGCAACTATCTGATATGGATAATGAATTGTTGACATTGATACCTGTTTTCTGTTTCTATTCTTGAAGGGATAACTCTCAAGTGTCCTGTTAAATTAACTTTCACTACCAAACTAGCATATAACAGCATATGTGGAGCCAGAAATACCAGTAGGAGAGACTCTTTTAATTGCTTAAAGTGTTTCTGACTGGTATGACAAAATAATAAGGACTGAGTTAAATAAATGAAAAGGTAAACATGATTTCTTGTTGAAAACATATTCTATCTTTCTATAGACAGATCTAAACAGTATAAGGAGATGATACATAAAGTTTTATATGCAAAAGATAATTGTCTAAAATAGCAATAAAATACTTATTTGTGATTATCTTTACTGGAAGAAAAAAACAGCTAGTGAAATAGAAATAAGAAAGCTACAAAAAGAATTTTGAAAAAACATTTCTTTCTTACACAGTAAGTTGAGTAAGCAGCAAATGAGGTCAAAGGGGCCAAATAATTGAAGATGAGACTACTGCTGTAAGATAAACAAGGTTAAAGTTGGAAAGCATGTAGGATATCATTATTATAATATCATTAAGTTTGAAACGCTGATGGGGTTCTGTGGAGAGGTCAGCAAACACAAAGATATTGCACTGTAAGAAAAGCTGACTTGGAGGAAATGTGAAACAAGTTGAATAAAAATGGCCAAAATTCAATAATTCATGAAAAATCAAGAGTGGAAATAGGAGAATCTATTCTTGGTAGGTCACATTAGGAAAAAAAAAAAGGAGAAAAAAGCCATGTAAGCATAAATAAATGCATAAAGTTAAAAGAGAAGTGAAAACATTGTGGTCAAACCAGGAGGTTTGAGTCCCTGTGTGACCGAGAACTTCATAAGAGAGAAAGAAATCATAGCACATTTAAAAGAGTTTTAGAAACTTTAATAATAGTTAAAAAAATTAGACAGAGCAAGAAGAAATTAGAAAAGTAAACTTCAGGACATATTTAGAAGAAGTCTTAAGTATTCTTTAAATAATCAAGAATAAATTGCAGTTTCATTCAAAACACTGTAAATCCAGAATAATGTTGCTGAAGTCAATATACTTACTTCAAATTTACACCAAGTAATAGAAGGAAAAAGCTGGTCTTTTCCATTATGTACAACAAATTACCAGTTTAATTAGGGCCAGAGGGATATGAGAAGTCACTTTCTATGAAGATACCACTGATTGAGTATTCTCTATAATTGCCATTGCTGATTTTTCTGCATAATGGGAAAAAAAAAAAAAAGGAAGAAAAAGAAAAAGATTATTTTGTAGTGGAATTTTTCATTGATATCTTGCCTTTATCTTTTCTTTTTTACATTTTTTTTGGTAGTTCTTTATTTTATTTTAACCTGTCTTGGAAAGGGAGAGAATGAATCACTCTTTATCACAGATAACATATATGATGCTGACTTCAATCCCACACTTCCATTTGAAGTACCCAGTATTTATCTGGTAGTCTATTTTGTACTAGATGCATAGTTATTTTTTTCCTATGCTGGTATATGTAGGCTGAGATTTGTGGCCTTTATATTGTAGAGTTAAGGATGTGCTAAAATATAAAATCACAGCAGAAAAATAAACAAGACAGTTTCAAACAATAAACGTTAAAAAAAAAGTGACAAGCATATGGCAGACTCAGCCCCTCATCCTTCATTGTTGCTAATGTATGATCAATCAGACCTGATATGAGAACTGTGGGGATTTTGAGATAACACTGTAAAACACAAGAGAAAATAAAACTTATTTGATTTTTCAAGGCTATCACAGAAGCTCATGGCACCTGAGAGGAAAAAATTGCTGTTGGTTTCTTAAACTAACTTTTCACCTTACTCTTTTTACACTTGTAATTTTGCTGTTCCCTTGCATCTCAGAGGAGTATCTATTCAGCCTGATTGACCACAAGCCTTCCACTGACAATCTATATCTGTATCAATATCCACTGGAATGAAAATTGCTATATAAACAAAAGATTTTATGATTATTGCATGTTTTATCATCCAAGGGAGTGAAAAAAAAAGAGAAAATGAAAATGAAATAGTACAGAAATCTGGCAGTTGATCCTAAAACATTTGAATGTATATTTTTCTTCAGTAAAAAAATAGTAATAGGACAGTTGTCACATCAACAGCTAGGAGAACCTACTGCTGATTATAGACAGTATGGTTTTGTTTTCTGCATTAATATTACTATTAGCTGGAGAAGAAAGGTTATGGGTCATGTCCTTTATTACTGTGGTTGATACCTACTGTGGTTTCAGGTGTGTAGGTAGCGTTAATGTTTACTTAGATGAACACACTCTTATTTGCTATTCCAGATGGTATCAGCTTGTCTGATGACTTTGGCTGTAATAAAAATGTAAGAGCCACTCATCCAGTGTCATCCAGAAGACACTTTGACTGTATGTGTATGTATGTATATAAAAGTAGGTGAGCATTGGCTAATTTTTGTGTGATTATTTCTTTCTATAGCATCTTTTGATATCAACTCTAGCTGATGCAAACAGTATGCATTTGAATATAATATTTTGTATAGCATGGAGATCTCTATCACAAAGGTAGATTTCTTATTGATTATTTTAACTTCTTTTTAAAGACTAGAGAAATGTCCTCCTACTGATAGGGACTGTAGGATTATTAGCATTTTTTGACATATATTCTTGATGTAAAGTCTACCAAGAAAAATACAGGTATTTCACTTCAGATGAGAAAAGTACTACCTTGAATTAAGTGTTCAATGTCCACTGACTCCGAAAGCCATATATAAATGTATTGACATGTTTTAGTTTCTGCTGGAATAACTAGTTATAGATGCAGCTCTTGTCTCAGTATTGTCCATGTGTCTGAATTACTGCAACGCATATGGCATCTGAAGATCTCTTGAAAAATTCATGGAGTGATCATATGCTTCTTCCTTGTTAGGGAGAACAATGACTTATGACACATTCACCATTATTTGCAGTCATTTGCCTTTTCATTCCAACATTAAGTCAAAGTGTTAACCTTAATATAGAAACTCATTAAAAGTTCTGGATGTCTCCTGTAATTTCAAAATAGCTGCAATCAGCTGAAAGTCACAAAAATCTTCAACTATTTCCTGTATTCCTGCTGCTTGTTCCAAGTCATGATTCAGTTGCAGTTAAATCACTACTTAGTCCATGTTTGGAATTTTTACAAAGAAATATAACTTAAATACTTTCAGGTTTCTTTGTGCTCTGTCATAAAAAAATATGGAATTCAGATACGATTATGTTTAGCAAAGATACGGTGCTAAGACAGAACTCACAAACGAGTTAGAACATACATCATTTACAGTGTCCGAATCTGCATGTCTAAAATCATTCTAAAATCAGTCTTTCAACAACATACTATTAAGATCAACAGGAAACAAAAGTACCTGTCTACTGACATGTCTTGAGCAATGAAATAGCAATGACTGGGAAACACAAGACTGAAACAAGAAAGTAAATACAGCATAAGGAAACCAAAAAATCTAGCATGGCTTAGTACTATACCATTATGTGTCAGAACCTTCATTAGTCACCAGAATAACCCAGCTACCATCCCTATTCAAGACGAAATTTGAATTTTTATCAAAATCTTAATGAAACTATGACTCTGAAATTGCCATTTAGATGAATCAGTTTTATTAGCTCAGTGGAAAATGTTGAAGAAAGCAATGTTTTCTGCCTTTTTTTTTTTTTCCACTTAAATGCAGATAGAACTTTTCACAAATAATTTTGTCTTTTCGTAGAAAATGTGAAAGTATTTTACTTTTTGAGTTTATGTCTGGATACTAAAATTGCAGAGGGTTCTTCCCCAAAATGTCACATTCAGCAAAATGTTTTGGGTTTGTTTTTTTTTAAATCAACATTTGGGAAAAAAAATGCACCCAAAACCAACCGAGCAATCTAATAAGTTAAATATATGTTTTCAAAAAACTGTATATTGCATATGATACCAACATATTCACCCCAATAGAAATACAAAAACTTCATCTAATTTACTTTTTAAAAATTTTATTTGACAAAATTTATTTAATTTGACAAAAACAGTGATTCATATTATGGCTACAAATACTATTAAATGTTACTATATTTATCTATGGGATGTGTATTAAATCATTTAGTCATCTCACATTAACAACATTTACTTTTAACTTGATAAGAAAGAAATAAATACTATATACAGCCATAACAAAAAAATGTGTGCTAAAATCATGATTTATATTGAAGTGCCAAGAGGGACACAAAAGTGTAGAAATAAAAGAAGTAAACCCAAAGGCTGTATTTGGTCTTTCATTTTCCAGCTTTCAAAAGTCTGGAATAGAGATCCTGAGGTTGTAGTTTGTGGGGGTTTTTTAAATCACTGTAATTTATTTCTAGGCTGTGCATGTGTTTCATCAGTACAATGATATTTTTCTTTTCAACAATCAGACTGTATTAATGTGCTTCATTGTCCTCTTCTTAAATGGGAGATTTTATTATCTTTGAGGCTTCGGTGTAGGTTTGGGATTTCTAGCAACAGGGTTTTAATTCAGCTTTGACTTTTACCTTACAAAGTCATGAATAGCAAGACAATCAGGATATTAATATGTCGCACACTCCGTTCAGAGCTGCCAGTGCATATGCAAAGTTCACTGCAATGAAAAGGAAAATGAATCAGACCTTAAGAAGTAGATTATATGTCATCCTTGTGAAGTAGCATTATATTAGGTAAAATAAAAACTATTCAGTCCTTCCCAGCTCATCCTGGAAAGTGGCCAGTCTTACCTTCAGAGGTTACGTGGTCAACTCCTTTGTACCTAAATCAAGGATGCCCCTGTTGCACTTTTCCTTGCTGGGATACATTATGTGTAACAAGTTGTTACTCGAAGGACCAACAGTTTCTTTCATTTTAGCCACTCTTATTTTTTCCCAATTAGTCCTTTCATTTCTTCAAGATAAGTAGAATCTGCCATAAGGTGTATACATTGTCTCAGAGTCTTCAATTTGTGGAAACAATTCTTGTCTGATGTCTTTTGTATATCCCAATGTACTCTTGATCTCATTCTGGCTTCTTGATTCACCCAAGGCCCAACAAAAAGAAAATGAGATATTAGAAGTGGCCAATAAAATCCTGAGGAAGGGGAGGTTGTTTTAGTTATGACACAAGAATGTGAAATCAAAAATATGTTACATTCATTAGTGTCACATAGCACTGCAAATAAATGAGAACACAAGGAGTTGCAAGCCACCACAAACTTTATTTTTACTTGGAAATTTTACTGGGAACTGGACAAGTAGAAATTTCTACATCTACATGAAATCTTTAGGAGTAGATACAAAAGTAAGGAGTTTAGAAAGAGATATTGCGTTGATCACAATGGAAAAGAGGGCTCTAGAACAGATACAAAGGGATGATGCTCCCACTTTGAGGGTTTTTTTAGTACACTTATTAAACTGAACACTCAAAGTGCCTTTCTGTCTTTACACAAATGCTGCTGAAACCCGTATACTTCAGACTAAAGTAATCACAAGAATATAGATGCAATACTATTACTGACTGGAGAACGTGCTGTCTTGTTTTCTTCCAGAAGATCCAGAAGGCAGAAAAACAATGCAAAGCTCAAAATTTCTGAGAGGCAAGGCCAAAACAATATACTGAGACACAGAAGGAAGAAACTGCATGGAATAAAGCATACTTAGACATACTAGTGTTAGAGCTGCCGGTAACCTGGTAACATGCTTTGGAAGGAATGTTGGAAAAATGTTTTAATGGCGTTGCAATAAAATAATATTATAAATACAGTCACTTGCTTGCTTGCTTTCTTGTTATATATCCTTCTTATGGGAGTGAATATTGTTATACTAATGGTTTAGTGAGCTCTGTTTGCAATAGCCATGGCTGTATGTTATCTACCATATGTACCATGAAAATATCCATGAAACAACTCAATGTTAAGAAGAGGTATATCAAACATCTTTAAATGAAACAGTGAAGCCAGTAACTGTATTAACCCAAGGAGAAGGCTATTCTGAGAATATATGAAATATATGTTCTTGTGGATAGACAGACCATTCAGATAAAAATTCAATTATCCTATGGATTTGGCACCTTTTTAAAAAAAACACATCTTTTGAATGGTCTTATAGTTTTAAAACAGTTATTTGAAAATGCCGTTATGGATTAGCTTCATAAGAAGCAAATAAGGTAGAGAAAAGGAAAATAAATATATTAAAAATATTTTTGCTGGATTACGTCAGATGTACTATGATGATCCAACAAAAGTTTGAAGAGTGACTAAGCAGCAATACCCGAGATTATAACTTCACATAGGTTTTTGCATCACCAGTCACTTTTAAAATGATAAACACATCTATTTACTTTTTGCCAATCAACCTTTTTTGTTACAAATACAGGGATAAACATGTATGACTAGAGTTCTGACAAATTCTATCATTCATCAAATTTAAATACTTATTTCCTAATTTTTTAATAAATAAGGAAAGTGTTGAATAAACTTCCATTTTAACATTTGCATATATAATCAGCTCTTCCTTTTTTGAACTTTTCTCATGTAATCAATATTTTCAAAAACACTTTTTTCACTATTCAAGAATTTTGTCACATGAAAAGAACACATAACAGCTAACCTCATCTAGGAAATTAACCATCAGTATCTAGAAAAGAAATATAATTTTTCTTAACATTTGAAAACATATATTATCCATTCAATCTAGTTATGACTCAACTGCACAACATTTGAAGGTATGCTGAAAATATGAAAAGACAAAGCTATCATCTTAAATAAATGGCTTAGATAACATGATCAAGCACTGAGTACTTCAGTTCTACTAGATTCAGAGGACTTGTTAACTTGTTTTCAGTTCCTTATCCTTATCTTAAATTTTTAAACACATTCTTTATAAAGGCTTTTCTATATAATTTTCAGTATTTAACTACAGCATATGGGGACATATGTAGTAGACATTGGCTAAATTCAGCTGCTCTATGACAGAATTGTAATAGTACATTCAATTTGAGTTGTTAGACATAGAGCAATATTTAGGAACAAGTTATACATTTTAGTTTTCCATTTTTAGATCAATTTTTTATATATTTAAAATTAACACTAATTATGATGTGGATGTGCATATGCATAAAAATTATACAAAAGAGTGATTGTCAATTAGTCTTTTTCTTGCTTTGGTGAGGGTGTAAATGGGTATGAAGAGAAACTGCACAAAGGCAATTCTAATACAACACACTACTCAAAGTATTTAGAAGTCATGAACATCTATTGATACTTCTATGTTACATCTTTAGACAGACATAGTGCCTATGCATTGTGTGGACAATAATATAGTCAGCAACTCTTGTCATTTTTTAATCATTTGCAGGGTTATTCTCATTTATTCCAAGCTGAAACAAACTGGAACTCCATTGATTGAAAAGCTGTACATGTCATGCAGTCTAAAAATACAGTCACCCAAAAGAGAAAATTGGATTTATGCTCACACACTTAGAAGAATTAAAATTGTTACTCAGCATAAAGAAGTCAGTGTTAAAAGTAAGAAAGGCAAAAAGGAAAATATTTAGTTTGGTCTCTCAAGCAAGACAACATTAGTGAACAAAAAAGTTAAAGTATCCATATGCTATTACTAAATAATATTTCAAACTATACATTGCTCTTTTTTAGTGTTTGAAATCCTGATTTTAGTTCCTATATTTTCTCTGTCCTTCCACTGATGATGAGGGTAGACAACCATTCTGACAGGGGTGTCTCCCAAGTGTCTGGAGTTTTTCACTAGGGAACCACCATCGAATTGCACAATTGCATGTGACATAGCTGTAGTAATGTGATGCAAAGGAAGATAAATGGATTGTTTGTAGGAGGTTTTTCCATTCAGGTGAATATGGAATCTCTGAGTTTAAACAAAGCTCTTTGGAAAACTTGGTAAGACCTTTTGATCATAATATATTTTGAAGCAGTGATAATAATCTTCCGGGGCATACACTCTTCATTGTTAACTGTTAGACTCAGCTTTTCAAGGTGAAGGCAAAACGGTGAATATTCATTAGTTTCTTCCAAGTATAAACATGAAATTTTCACAGCCAGGATATTTTCAAAATAAAAAAAAGTTTTCCTGGCAGTAAAACTGACTCTTTTTCTGCCAAAATTGTGTGGCAGAAATAAGAGAAAACTAACAAGAAAATATCTCTTTCCTTTTGATAACAACAGTCTAATTCAAGGGTGTATGTCTCTCTTGCTAATTAAAGTTATGCAAGTTACTTGTTGCTGGCAGTGATGAACAGAGAACACGCTTCATAACTCGGGGGTAAATAAGGTAGTAAAAATTGCAGAGTACAAACCTCAGTACTTACCATCTACAATGAAGGCAGACTCTACATTAGAAGCCAACACAGAAAACAGTATTTGGCCAATAACCTCTGCAGGAACCCACCTGTGGTTGGAGGTTGTCTGTTATTTGCTCACAGTTCTGCAACATTAAGGCTGAGCAGAAAGGCACCCTGACCTATGGCAAATGCAGTCATTCTATGTTGTATGTATGAAAGAAGGGAGAGGAGGGAGAGAGGGAGGGAGGGAGGGATGAAGGAAGGAAGGAAGGAAGGAAGGAAGGAAGGAAGGAAGGAAGGAAGGAAGGGAGGAATGGATGGATGGAAAAAAAAAAAAAAAAAAAAAAAAGAGTGAA
>KZ505853.1:61227-115297 GCA_002844005.1 Limosa lapponica baueri
AGGAAGGAAGGAAGGAATGGAAGGAACAAGGAAGGGAAAAGGGAAAAGAAAAAAGTAAAGAGGAAAAAGAGGGAAGAACAAAGCAAGAAAGAGAAATGCCATGGCCTTACTATCAAAGGCTTTACGATGCTTTGGTTTCTTACACTAACTCTGCACCTGAACAACAATGAAAAAACATGAACTGCTTTATGATCTTCTGGCTTTGCTTACTAACCAAAACACTTTCATTATGACTCAAGTCAGTCATAGGTATTAGGCTTCAGACAAAGCACACATGAAACATTTCAGGCATGTAGTCATTAAACATTGTAAAATAGCAGTTCAGAGCAATACTTGGAAAAACTCCTACGTAGAATTCTCATATTGGTAACTATTTCTAAAATTATCAAGACAGGAAAACAGAGGAAAAGCTGTTACTAAACACTTGACAAAACCATTCTCACTTAAGTTGCAGCTGAACATTCTCCCTTAAATATCACAATAAGGGAGGGCTTTTTTTAAAAAAAATATTTAAGATGAAAACGGTGAAATATTTTAGTATCTTTGCCTCAAATTTCTAATGCATACTTTCTGAGTAGGCCACAATCTTACATTCCTATAATAGAGTTAGGAGGTATTAGGAATTGGGATTTTTATTTTTTTTTATCTAAAGCTTGTACTTACACAAGCTTATGAGTCAACAGTAAAGCATTTATTTATAGAACTGAGGCTTTGGGTTTGAAGCATCCTAGAGTAAGGATTCTTTTTGTTTATTTGTTTTGTTCTAAAACAGAGCACATGGTAGGTGTAAATAACTACTAATAGGCACTGAAGAGTATTTGTTTAGAGGAGAACTTTAAAGAAATATATGTCAGAAATCAAAACCAATCAGTATCATAAATCCACTTTTTAAGTGTGTCTAGGGTGCCCAGAACAGAAGATAGAGATAAATTACTTAAGGGCTTTTGATTAAGGAGTTTTGATAAGGACATTAGAAAGCTGTAAATCCCCTAAGCTCATTTTATTTGCTTGCACAGCTGAGAAACTCTGGGGCATGTGGTTTTGTAAATATGTGTCTCTGAATTACACCAGGGATCCCATACTTAAGTTCCAGATATTTAATCTGTCTGAATTTCCATTTCAGCCCTGGAGCTATTCCAAATCTAATGCTAAAAACTGTATTATCTTATTGTTTCCGTTTTCCTTTTTTTTTTTTTTTTTTTTTTTAATATGAAATCCCATATTATTGGGTTCATTTTGCTGACTGAGAAAAAGATAAAAATGTCTATTTATTTTCAGCTTTTGTATGGAACTTTAAAGAAGGCAAAATCGTTCTCTGTATCTGCAAGGGCAACTTTAAATCCTTTTAAAATAAACAATCCACTTTCTTACAAGAATAGCTTTGTCTGATTAGATCATTTGGCTTCCAAAGATGCTCTGGCTATAACATTACTTGAGTATGGAATTGCTGAGTACTGCGTTGCTGTACAGGCAAAGTTAGGTGACATGATTAATGTTGTCTGTGTGAGATGGGGTATTTCCTAAAAAGTACATTTTTAAAAGTACAGCCTAAAGGTTTTGTATTTTGGGAGTCAGAAAACCAAACACCGGAGAAAAACAACCAGTTACTTCCAGAGCCAAGGAACATTTTTATCTTTTGCTTTTCATTGTTCACTGTAGCCTATTGATTTGGGTTAGTCAGAGGTTAAAACAATTTGTGACTTCAGTTCACGCTGCCTGTAAGTTCATATAGGCAACATTAATCAGATACACAAGTTTAACACAAAATGGAGGGTTTTTTGTAGTAACAAATAATAAAGACTATCTTAAAAAATTTGTTCTACACACGCTCAATATGTTACACAGCACACATGCATACCTCAAGTGGTATGGATTTAGTTCACAGGACAAGATCTCAACTGTTCTTTAAAAGTAGAAAGCTTTAGGAGAGACTATGTTTTGCCCTTATAGTTAGTTTTTAAACATACATCTTAACATTTTTTCTTTTCTTTCAATCTTTCTTTTCATTCAATCCCACTGTCCGTATCACCAACAAAGATGTTGAACAGCTCTGGTCCCAGTACCAGGTTGTAGATTGCAAAGACAAGAAAATATTTAAAATATATATTTACATAATTTTTCAGCACATATTTTTGGAGTTTAGGTAAATTTATCCCAATATTTGAAACAGTCTTTTTTATTTTTCCTTTTTTGAAATTTTTTTATTGACTCTGTATGTAGATTTGGTCATGCTCATACTGTTTTAGGAAGCTAAGAATGTCTTATGATTTTAAAGTTTGTTTACTTATTGCTGTTAGCATCTGATAAAGGATTGATCCTAATATGTGGTTCTGTCTCCAAGTGCCAAGAGGATCCTCACTGGTACATACCAAAGACTTCACTGTAATTAAAAAAAGACTTTAAAAGACTTAAAAAAACCCATAAAAGTCACTAGACTTAACTGAGTTTCAACATAGAATAATTTGTGGATGAGTCCCAACTCACCATAATGTTGACCTTTTAGATTTGTTTAGGTATGACAGAGGCTTAGATTTTTTGATTTAGGACTTAGAGCTGTGATTTTATTTTATTTTCATTTTCATTCATGTATTAAGTATATTTATGTTTCACCTACAATAACAAGAATTGAGTGACAGACTAAGAGACAGTCAAAGTATGGATTTAAGAACAAATGCATATTAATCATATAAGAAAAAATTGGTAAACTTAGATACATAAGATTAAAAATGGTTCTGATATGAGGCCAACATTACAAAGTATAATTTGCTGTATACCAAAACTTACCTACTGAACTGATGGTACAGTATGAGGAGTTCCTCACATGCATTGATCAGAGATTGTTGCTATTGCTGTATCTAATAGTTTAACTAGATACAGGAAATGGCAAATGCAATAAAAAATAATATTTATAAGACTAAAGGAATTCTGTGCTTTTTTCCTATATAAAGCTCATGATAATTGTCATTAAATCCCCTGATATTCACATTTTCCCCTGATATTTCACATTCCATTCACATGGAATGCAAAATTGAAAATAAGTTGTTTTACTGAATTTAATTATGGGAAGAACCTGAGTCGTCTTATCAGAATTTTATTCTTTTTAATCACTGGAATTCATTTTAAGACACCTGAGGTTTTCTGTGATAGGATTACATAAACAGAAGGCATTATAATTATGTTGCTCAAACGTGGAATATTTGGTTATCAGTGAACATTTAAATGTATGATTTTTTTGTGTATACACAAAAATACCTTGAATACTTCCTTGCATCTAGTAAAAGTATTAGAGACATAACCTCTTTCTCCCATTCCATGCTTCTCATATCTCAAGTTTCTAATAAAGATTAGAACTATGTGGTAACTTTCAGGGATAGATAATGCAACAAGAACTGATTGTCCAGTGAATAAATTTCAAATTCTGTGCTTTATGGAGAAGCTGATGGTAAACTTTCTCATTATTAACTCAACTTTTTTGTAGTTCTGTTTTCCCTTTCTCAAAGGTCTGCATAAGCTCAACCACACGTTGATAAACTGACAGATTTTAGTCTAGAGGGAATTCTCAGTCTTCTAGCCTGGCCTCTATATAACAGGCCTTGGCATTTCAAGTCATTGGCTTTGGTGTAGAAGTTATTGACTGCTGAGTTGCACCAATAAGGGCACCACCAGCAGAGATAAAGAAGCCATCATCCCACTCTTCTCAGTGCTTGTCAGGCCACTCCTGGAATACTGTATTCAGTTTTGGTTCCCGCGATACAAAAATAGGTGTGGAGAAAGTCCAGATTAGGGCCACAAAGATGATCAAAGGATTGGGAAGCCTGCCATATCAGGAAAGGCTGAGAGAACTGGGTTTGTTCAGCCTTGAGGAAAAGAAGGGTTAGGGGAGACTTTATCACCATGTTCCGGTATTTAAAGGGCTCTTTTACTCTTTTTACAAGGAGTCACAAGTTACTCCAGGGGATATTCCAATTGGACACAAGAGGAAAATTTTTTACAATGAGAACAACCAGCGATTGGAATACTCTCCCCAGGGAAGTGGTGGATTTGCCATCATTGGACACTTTTAAGATTCAGCTGGACAGGGTGCTGGGCCATCTTGCTTAGACTGTGCTTTTGCCAAGAAAGGCTGGACCAGATCATCCTTAAGGTCCCTTCTAACCTGGTGTTCAATGATTTTTTGATTCTATGATATTAAGCAGTCTGTATTTTACAGATCATTATAATACCATTTTTTTGTCTTAAAAGATTTTTAAAAAATCAAAGAATATTGCTTTTGTTGATAACAGAACATGAATTGGATTTCACTATTGTTATTATCATTATCGTTATGTTTATTACCTACCTTGTGTGACAAATAGGACAACTAATTACAGTCTGTAACAGTACAATCAAGAGAAGACTGTGGCAAAACCACTACTTCTGGCCTAAAGAGAAAAGCCTGAATTGTTCTTGTCTTTAATTTTTCACTTTTTGATAATTTTATGGTGCCTGAAAATAACAATGTGCATGAAATTCATAAAAAATGTACAATAAGAAGTAAGGATACTTTTCAGGATATCCCCATGAAGTAAACCCACTTTTCTTTATTAGCATACACTGTACACTAAGACTAGAAAACTAGCAGCTGTTCAGTGGTGTTTCTCCGGGAGTAAGAAAAGGTTAATGAGCTATTTGCTGTTTTAATATTAACGAGGGCCAAGTTGTAAGTCACATCAACTCCAGCTGAAGTTGCACTTAGTAACTTGCTGTATCTGGACCTTAATTTTATCAGTGCTATAATTTTTGTCAGTACCATTTTTACTCTTTTGTTTGTCTCACGCTTTTTTTTTTATTTGGATTAAATATGTATTAAAACTGGTTCTTAAAACTTCATTTGAGGAATATCGGCTAGGAAACACCAAGAACACATGACTTCTATTTACAAAAAATGTCACAGATATATTGCTTAATGTTTGGAGAACAATTGTTTTGTTCTTTGTCTGCTGATGTACTTCAATATTGCTAGAAAATGTATCTTAAGTTCTAGGAAAAAAATAGTTTATTCGTATTTTTCCTTCTGTTCAGTAAGAATGTTATAATTTAGCTCAGGGGTAATATCCACCTTTTTCATTGGCATATTAATAGAAAGAAAAGCAAGGTACACAATATGCAAAGCTCTGTGCCTGAACATACCATATACTTCTCAGGGTAACACTTAAGGATATCAGTATATTATTATATTAGAAATATATATAAATATTTTGTTGAGAAATGGTTCATCCCACTGAGGAATTTGGATATTCAGCTCCAGCCTTGAAAAAGGTCCTTTTTTCTTTTTTTTTTTTAATATGCACTATTGAAAATGTCATCTAGCTCTACTTAGGAGTGTATTTCAGAGCTGCAATGCCATCAAGAGACAACTCCTCACCTATTGAAACTTTAGCATTGGGATTGATCAGGATTGATCTTTTTTTTTAAAAGAAATTCCCAAGTGTCTTATCAAAGATATTCTGTTAAGAGCAAGTTATGCTACAATGGCATGACATAAGGGTTTTGATTTAATTACTTTGCTTCTGAAAAGACTTAATTTAATTTAGTGATACTGAGTAGTTTAGAGGATTAATATTAGCTACATCTTCTACATTTCTGAATTTAAATGTTTCTCATATCACAGATAGATGAAAGCTAATGCTTGAATTTAAATTGATGACCTATCTGAAACACAAATTGTAATCTCTAGTAAAGATACTGATAGAGCTCCCTATGGCAATTAAATGTTTCAGAATTATTAAATTAATTTATTCTTAAAACACACATTACCTAAGAACTCATATACATTACTGGTGGAGAACTGAGGCATACAGTATCTAAAGGGACTGTTTGAAACCTAGACATGAAACTCACATGCAGAGATCAAGAGGTAAATTTGTTTAGACTACTAACAACAAGAAGCAGCTGTCTACAGTGTCTTATCTCAGTTGTTCTGCCATTCTTTGTTGGCTCCATAGAAACTCCATCTTCTTCTAACACAGATGAGGTTGAAGTGTTTTATGTAGAACAATGCTCCATTTCGTCCATTGCTGATACAAGGGAAAATCTGGGAGAAAATAGTAATTTTTGATCTTCTTTACATTCTCTATGCTTTGTCTCCTAAATGATTAGTCCAAGATCCCATAGAAGGTCTGCAGGAGAAAACATATTTAAATGTGGGCTTCTGAATTTCTAGGCCTAATATCCACGTAACACAGGATACTGTGTTTCACAGTGGGGAAATACTGTGTTGTTACCATTTAGTGGAAAACAAATAGATGGGACCATGACTGAAATATTATCCATAAGATCTTTCATGTTTTGCACTAATATGCTTACAAAAACAACAAAAACATATGTCTTGTGAGACAGCTAGGATTTGGAACTTTTAATGGTAGCCTCAGATGCCCACTACTTTTATAATATCAACCTATTTGTATGCATAAATATCAACCTTGAGACAGAATTTTGAAATAAAAAAAAACAAACAAAAAACAAACAAGCAAAAAACAAAACAAAAAACAAACAAACAAACAAACAAACAAAACAAAACCTGGCCCTAATTCATAAATTTTAACAACTTATAATCTTAAAAAGAAATAAGTCTTTATATCAGAAAGACTTATCTCATGTTCAGAAGCTTTTTGAAGATATACAACTAGGCTTTTCTCCATTTAAAAGCTATTAATGTGTCAGTTGTGAAATCTATTCACTATCGAAAATGTCAGTGCATCATTTCACTACTCAGAAGTAAAAGCTCTTTGTAAGATTCGCCTATTATACTGAGTATTATTCATTCCAAATAACAAGGGAAGTAGGCATTAAATTGTATTATCCAGTTCAAAGTAATTGTTACTGAGGAAATAAAAAGCCATAGGAGCATAGGAATTGTGATAATGGATCAGACCAGTAGTTTATCTGGCCAAATATCTTAACTTTGACAGAGACTAAGATAGTAAAAGATACTCCTTAGCAGATGATTATTGAACAATGCTGCCCAGAGGAGAAATTTAATATCTTTTTTGTTAAAGTCTGGCATATACTTAAAGTTATTTATTACAATAAAATAAAAGAAATCTCAAAGCCTCTTTCTCTGCCTTTATCAAAAGAAATACAAGTGGGTTTTTAATGGCTTTTATATATATAACCTTCATTATTATTTCATATCTATATTTTTCTAGCATGCAGAGATCACTGCCTGGATTATGATCACATTTCAAGATACACTTCTTCACATTTTTACAGTCTAATTTTTACTTTTCACCTTCTTTTGCAATACCTAACAATTTATCACTTCTAAGCCTATTTCAGGTGCATTGTCTAGTGCTTCATGGTGCTACTTAAACAGGAAAAAAAAATAATTCTCCCTTGGCATTTCAAGAGTTCCAATACCAAACAGGAATGTGATTTGAGCCTCTACTTGGAAAACTAATCAGTTTTGCTTCTCACTGTATACAGGACAATAGCTGGTACTGCCTATGGTACACAGTCTAGAGATGAGAAAAAGCCAAGCTAAGCTACGGATTCAGGATTCTTATAGGCGGAACTGAAATAGCTCATATGTAGATACCTGACACACTTGTTACATGGTTTATTTCATTTTTATGAAATGATCTTTACTAAAATCTCTTATTAGTGAAGAACTCTATATGCTTGGAAAACAATGTGCAAAAGAACACAGTTTAATCTTACGTGGTGCTCTTTTTTTTTATTGTAGAAAGTGCTTGACTTTAGTTATATGCAGCTGTGATGTGGGCAGTCATAAAGGCAGTGTAGTTACAAGTGGAAGATTACTGCAGAAAAGAAAATGTCTGCTGAAAGTTACTGACAGAGAAAATACGTGCCAGCCTGAGAACTGTGAGCCTGGGAAAAAGGCCTGTGAACCAGAAGCATCCTTGAAAATTACAACTGGCATCTTTGAAGTACAGCCGGGTACCTAGAAACTAGAGCTGTCCCGAGATACTATCAATAAGTATAAACCCAAGGAATTATAATGATAACATCATCTGAAAAGGTGAAAAACAGTCTGGGAAAAGGTGAAAACATCCTCAGAAAGTAAGAATTGGTAACTACCACTGGCTAGTCTAAATGTAAGAACAGGAAAATAATCTAGAAAAATAAAAATTGGTGTGTAGGAATGAAAAAACCCATCACCATCTATTGGTGAAAAACAGTAGTTAGCAGCACCTATTGATTGCCCAAAGTGATGTCCTGCACCACCTTATGTGTTGATGATAAAAAAATTACTTAATTTTTATGCAAAATGGAGCCTTTCTCAAAGAACTTCCCAGGGTACATAATTCCTAATTCTGTTGTGTTCTTGGGACAGTGATAAAACCCAGCCCAGCAGACAGCACCATAAGAAGGATTGACGTTGTTGAAAACACTATTTGTAACAATGTATGAAATGTAAAACATTGCAAATAATTTGCATTCATTTGAAGTTTGGCGCAGAACAGATTTTATTCAGAAGTTTTAACACATCTGATCTGTCTTAGTTTTGTAGTTATGTCAATGTTCAGAAAATTAAATTATGTGAGGTACTGCCTCAGTGACAGAATCATATTTGAAAAAGAAACAGACACAGCCTGAAACTGGTCTTTGTGACTTTAATTCTATTTAACATTAAACTTAATGTGCTCATGCTAATGCATAAACTTAGACACTTCTTCAGAAAATGCTTTTTTTCATCTGTCCATAAATAAAATTTCCTGTCAGTAGAACTTCAGGATGCAGATAAAGTCAGACCAATTTTATTTTATTTTTTTTTTACTTTTTGTTGAGGAAAGGAATTTCATGATTAAAGCACAATATAAAAGAAAATGGCACACACTTTCTATAAAGATGGATATAGATAACATGAGTATTGTAAAAACTGTCTGAGAAAAAGGACAGGCTTATCTAATGCATGAAAAATGTTTTGTATTTAAGTCATTTACTATATACCTAACAAATATTTCAACCTACCAGAACAACCACTGCTCTCAAAAATATGTTTTTCAATAGTTGAATATTTTACATTGCTTTTCCTGACTTTTTTGTTCTTTTAGTTATTTAATATCTCACCCACACTTTCCATATCCACTTTTTATATTTTAAAGAGTTAATTGTGTTAATATGGGTCAGACAATTAAAGAGAAGAATTGAATGTTTTGTAAAAACAATGTGAGATGTAGCATGGAATGGAAGAGGCTGTAGTTAATACTACTTTGTCATTTGTCACTAAAAGTGAATATGGTGTGTTAGACCACTAAAGGACTTAGACATTAGAATAGTCAACATAAAGCTTCTGGCAGAAACCTGGCCTTTCACTGTACTTAAAGAATACAGTGAATACATATGCAATGCATGAGTAAAATTAGTTCACTTAGAATGGGATATAGAAAAGCCTCCCCCCTTGGCTCAAAATAGGTTGACACTTTTTTCTGAGTGTTTGCCTTCAGTTGGGATTCACAATCAAGATTTTTTTCCTGAATTTGAGCAAAAAGACAAAGAAGTAAGGAATAAATTTTTCAATAGAAAATTTTGATGTTTTGCTTCTGGCTCTTTCTCCTCATTAAGAAGTGCTTTGAAATGGAACATGTCAAATGTCCTGGAAAATGCCAAAGAGATCAGAGGCATAATTGTGACAATAGCAATGATAAAAGCGATAAGAATTTTTTGTTAATCCAGAGAATTAGACTCTCTTAAATACATGTTGAAAATCTGTGAAGGCATGATTGCTATTCTATGAAAATTTACATGAAAACTTGGAAAAATAAGGGTAGTTCATTGGGTGTTTGGGGGTTGGGTTGTTTCTTTTTTTTCAGAAAATTGCAACAACAAGCAGACTGTGTAACAATAATTACCCTTGAATGATCACTAACTCTCCAGAAAATGAGTTTATGTATGCAAGAGTAAATGTACGTCAGTTTCAATGGAAAATTTGTGGCCAAAATGTACTGTGCCAAAAGGCTTTAAATATGCAAAGAACAATCGTAGCAAAAGTTACATGGAAGGAGATTCTAGAAGACTAAGCAATAACAAGGAAACTAGGACATTCTGCTTCTAATCATGTTTCATATCTTTTTTTAAATACAACAGGGAGAAAAAAAAAAAAAGAAAAAAAAGTCAAGTTCAAAGGTAAACCAGAAAATGCAACAGCTGTTAAAGAAAATACACATGGACTGTGAATGAGGGAAAGGGAAATCAAAAAATTGTGTCTTCATTTTGTCTTTGTTATTCATTTTTCTGTCAAATTTTTAAGATGGAAGTAGTATCCAAGAGGGCTTCCAAAATGTTTCTGTTAGTTTTCCATCTCAACTATTATTTGACACGTTCTGTCACTGGTCTAATGTAAAAAGAAATAAGTGGAAATCAGGGATGATTACTACTCTTTGAATTCAATAGCATTTTTCTCTGTTACATCAGTGGGAGTAGATTAATGGACCATAGTTATGATAACTGCTGTTTGGAGCACCTGGAAACAAATATTGATCAGTCTAAATATTAATAAAGCTTTTTGTAAATTTGTTAGTCTTTTTCTCGTAGTCAATGGAGATATTTCATGTGCAACATTTTTACAAAACTTCTGACCATTTTTAATCAAACTGCATTTTTCCACTGTTATGCTTTTTGACTACACCTTTTCATCATTTGATCAACAGTGAATGCATGTCACCCATTACAATAAATGTTCTTGCTTGAAGTAGCACACATTAAAAACATAACAATAAAACTGTGCTTTACCATCTATCATTCCATTTATAGTCATTTTAGGTTTTATGGCAGCTACCGTCTCACTTTGCTTCTTTATAGATCATTTGGATATTTTTAAAAATCAACTCCTAATTTGTTACAAATTCCAAACAGTTCATTAAGGTTTTGCTAGTGTTCAGCAGGTTTAGCTTTCTGCTTCTAGAAATAGTTGATTAAGGACGTAGCAAAGGAAGAGTTAAAATAACATTAAAAAGCATCCAGGATAAAATTGTGTAATTACACGTGTCATTCTAATGGCACTCTTGTGACTAACAGAGATGGGGCGGTTGGTGCCAGAAAACCTTTCTTATTGTCTGTACATTTCAATTTAGGGGAAAAAAAAATAATTGGAAAAATTAAATATAAGTAGTGCAGAATCAGATGTGGGAAATAAAAAACAATTGGGATGTAAGGGTATTCTTACATAAGGAACATGGAAAAGAGTGGTGTTTTTTTAGTAAGAAAGGTGTATGGTACACATATAAAATTGGCCCCATCTGGAGTACTGTGTCCAGTTCTGGGCTCCCCAATTCAAGAAGGACAGGCAACTGCTGGAGAGGATACAGCAGAGGACTACAAAGATGATTAGGGGCCTGGAGCATCTCTCTTACGAGGAGAGGCTAAGGGGCTTTGGTCTTTTAAGTCTTGAGAAGACTGAGGGGGGATCTGATCAATGCTTATAAATACTTAAAGGGAGGATGTCAAGAGGATGGAGCCAGTATTTTTTCAGTGGTGCCCAGGGACAGGACAAGAGGAAATGGGCACAAACTTGAATATAAGAAGTTCCATCTAAACATGAGGGCGAACTTCTTTACTTTGAGGGTGTCAGAGCTTTGGAACAGGCTGCCCAGAGAGGTGGTGGAGTCTCCTTCTCTGGAGACATTCAAAACCTACCCAGGCAAGTTCCTGTGCAGCCTGCTCTAGGTGGACCTGCTTTGGCAGGGGGGTTGGACTAGATGATCTCCAGAGGTCCCTTCCAACTCCATATCATTCTGTGATTCTGTGAAAATAATAAATGCTGTAGAAAACTAGCTGGAGATTCTAGTCTCCCTCTGAGAATGTCACTTTCTAATACCACACAAATAAAGGAGCAATTAATGAAATGAGATTGTTTCCAAACAGATTCAAGGAACCACTTTTACCATACCAGGAATAACTGTATTTCAGAACTGATTTCTTATGGGATTCTTCTGATGCCACAGATTCCAAATGTTGGAAAAAACAGATTGACTTATATATTGATGTCTGTGGTAAATAGAATGACAACAGTTAATGCTAAAATCAATTCTTTTAAAAAAGTCTAGACTTCATCCTTTCAGTCTTATACTAGTCTCTAAATAAAAAGTTCAAGAGGTGTCCACATGCTGAAACAGATTATTGCATATCTACCTAGTGTCACTTTTTCACATTGATCTGAAAATGTGGGTACTAGCTTTTGTCAGTCATCAGTCTAGATGTATCCAGCTTTCGTCTACTTAAGGGATTAGTATTAACTGGTATCTACTAGTTCATCTGCATTTTTTCATGAACTACGTGTTCTGTTTTGTTAAAGAGCACAAGCGAGCATCAGGATTGAAGGTATGCTGTGCTGTTCACCTTGTCCTGGCCACCACACCCTGCATGGAGCAGAGGGAGGGGAGAGTGTTCCTGTTCTGAAGGCAGATGAGTATGTTCATCTGGAGAAAAAAAATTCTTGAACATTAGGTGGAAAATAAAAATGGAGGACAATGATATACTAAGGATCATAAAGTACAGGAAAGTTTGAGACACTTGTGAGAAAGTATAGCTTCAGAAACTACAAAAAATACTGTCCTAGAAACCTGGAAACAACCAAGCAAGTCATTGAAAGCTGTTAAATTGATCAGCACTGGAGAAAAAAAGGGCAACCCTATAAAAGTTTTGTGTTCATTCTGTCTAATCTGCTCACTTTCAAAAGTTACACACAGACCAATTCAGTCTCTGATGGCTTTGGTTCCCATCATATCTTTATTTGTATTTTGTGCTTGCTTGTTTTGGTATCATAAGTTCTAAACTTTCTGTGATAGTCATTAAAAAAAAAAAAAAATAAAGAAAAGAACATCTTAGTTACTGCCCATCTTAGTGGCCACCCAAGTCACAGAAGGCAAAGGCAGAGACCGGGAGAATGAGGCACTACCCACTGTAGGAAAGACCAGGTTCGAGATCATCTAAGGAACCTGAAGGTGCACAAGTCTGTGGGTCCTGAGGGAACTGGCGGATGAAGTTTCCAAGCCATGATCTATCATATTTGAGAAGTTGTGGCAGTCCAGTGAAGTTCCTGCTGACTGGAAAAGAGGACATGTAACCCCCATTTTCACAAAGGGAAAAAAGGATGACCCAGGGAACTACAGACTGGTCAGCCTCACCTCTGTGCCCAGCAAGATCATAGAATCATGGAATTGTTTCGGTTGGAAAAGACCTTTAAGATCATCAGGTCCAACCATTAACCTAGCATGGCCAAGTACACCGCTAAATCACGTCATGCAGCACTCCTGGAAACTGTGCTAAGGCAGGTGGAAAATAAGGAGGTGATTGGTAACAGCCAACATGGTTTCACTAAGGACAAATCTTGCCTGACAAATTTAATGGCCTTCTACAACAGCATTAAAGCATTGGTGGGTAAGGGAAGAGCAACTGACGTCATCTACCTGGATTGTGCAAAGCATGTGACACTGTTCCACATGACATCCTTGTCTCTAAATTGGAGAGACATGGATTTGATGGATGGACCACTTGGTGGGTAAGAAATTGACTGGATGGACGCAGTCTGCAGTCAAAGAGTTGTCGTCAATGTATTGATACCCAGGTAGTGAGCAGTGACAAGTGGTATTCCTCAGGGGTTGGTTCTGGGACTGGTGCTGTTTAACATCTCTGTTGAAAGGACAGTGGGATTGAGTGCACCCTCAGAAAGTATGGTGCAGCCAACACAATGGAGGGGAGGGATGCTACACAGAGGGACCTGGAAAGGCTGGGGAGCTGGGCCTGTAGAAACTTGTGAAGTTCAACAAGGCCAAGTGCAACATCCTGCACCTGGGCTGGGGCAATCCCAAGCACAAATACAGGCTGGCAGGAGAAAGGAGTGAGAGCAGCCCTGGGGAGAGGAACTTGGGGGTGTTGATTGATGAGAAGTTCAACATGAGATGGCAATGTGTACTCACAGCCCAGTAGGCCAACTGTACCCTGCATTGCGTGAAAAGAAGCATGGCCAGCAGGCTGAGGAAGGCAATTCTGCCCCTCTACTCCTCTCTCATGAGACCCTACCTGATGTACTGCATCCAGCTATGAGGCCCCCAACATAAGAAGGACTTGTACCTGTTAGAGCAAGTCCAGAGTAGGGCCACAAAGATGATCAGAGGGCTGGAGCACCTCTCCTATGAAGACAAACTGAGAGAGTTGGGGTTGTTCAGCCTGGACAAGCCTCCAGGGGAACCTTACAGCAGCCTTCTAGTACTGAAAAGGGGCCTATAGGAGAGTTGGAGAGGGACTCTTTATGAGGGAGTGTAGCAATAGGACAAAGGGTGATGGTTTTAAACTGAAAGAAGGTAGATTTAGATTAGATATTAGGAAGAAATTCTTTACCGTGAGGGTGGTGAGACGCTGGAACAGCTTGCCCAGAGAAGATGTGTCTGCCCCATCCCTGGGGCACCTGTTCAAGGCCAGGGTGAATGGGGCTTTGAGCAACCGAGTCTAGTGGAAGATGTCCCTGCCCATGCTAGGGGGACGGGACCTAGATGATTTTTAAAGTCTTGTCCAACTCTAACCATTGTGTGATTCTCTGGTTCTATGACTAGCCTTCACATGGTTTCACTTTTAAAATCAACTTCTTTACTTATTTGAACTAGTCTCCTTGCTCACAGGCAGGTACGCTTCTTACAGTTAATTAACTTAATATTAACTTGCTCTTCTAACATTTTTCTTACAGTTACAACAAAGACTAACTTTTTGTTTGCTGGTTTTAAAAGTCACAATAATTGGAATTTTCCATTTGAGTCCCTTGCTTCTACTATCATCAAAATAGTTAAGGTTATGTTTTCCTTAATCTGACTAGTGGGATAAGGAAAAGAACTACTCCTGAGGGCCGTGTAAATGTGCAATGAAACAGCTAAAAGAATTGCTGTGAAATAAATGCTGTCACATTCTTTATAGAACTGAATTGGAAAGTTCAAGCTTTTCCACCTTCCTAGCTGCAGTGCTACCAAGATTCATCGCTTTCAACATCATCCCAAAGTCCCAAGACTAACCCTTAAGCACTATTTACAAATTCCCAAACACTCAGCATCAAAGAAAAGTTACAGATGTATTTCTAAATAGCCTTGACACCCTTGTTTGGTGTCTGAATAGCTGAAATAAGCAGGCAGACTGCCAAATATTTCTCCAGAGTAGTTATTTCCCTTTCAGCTATATAATTTTAATTTACATGGAAATCATCGATACTTTAAAGTGGTACTTGTCCATCAAGCTTGTTTATTTCCTGTCTCCCCAATGTGCTGTAACAGAAATCCAAGTCATTGATTGGTTGAACAAACATAATTGACTCAAACAAATGTTGTTCAGATTGAGTGTCTCAAGTTCCTCTGAACTGACCAAAGTCCAGCCATTGGAGACAGACTCACGTCAGGCATAAATATATTCCATTGAACAGTACTCCACTGATTTCACATTATACTCTGCTGAATAACATAAACTGAACTGTGTGTAATTATATGTCACAAACACTTTTTTATTCATTTGGATGTGCATAGGATTGAAAATGTGTATAGATTTGCATGTAAGACACCAGTGTTTAAAAACACGCAGAACATACTCAAAGTATATTACCGAGACTGTGTCAAATATCCAACAGTTTTAAAGTGCCAGAATTGTACTGTAATTTATTGCCCTAACCCTTTTGTGCCTTTCTCACTTTTCTATTCTTCATTTAGATACTAGATACAGGAGTAAACTGATTAATTTTCCTTGAACTAGTCATTCAACATGCCTTTTGTAGTCAACAGAGAGAAATAAGCACCTTGGGGAATAATTCATTTCACCCTAAAGTGGAGATCCATGATAGACCAGATTAATTGCTCTTTAAAAGTCTGTCTTTCTCCATCAACAGTAGAGAAGGAGCCTACGGTGACAAGCACAGATGTCTGCCTTATAGACATCTAAATTTAGCTTATTCAGTTTCTGTCTTTAGGATACATTTAGGAAGATGCTGAGTATTTTCAGCTCTAACCAAATCTGCAGAAGCCAAGGAACTCAGCACCTCCTGACAGGGTGAAATAGATTCCAGCTTAAAAGACAAAAGGCTTAAAAGACTACCAGCGTGGTAGTAGGTGGGAAAATAAAAGCGGGAAAAAAAGCACACACTGTTCTCATGAACAAGAAAGTCTTTGAATAAAGCCCTGTTGATTTATTCTATTCTGTCATAGTTATTGAAGATGTGCTTACACTTAGAAATTGTGTCGTACATACTCTTACGATTTGCTTCAAAATGCATGATGTAGCTTCATACATGTAAAACTAGAAGTTCTCATTTCTCTTTTTTGTAGTTCATATTTTAGGTTACAGGAGGCAAATCTTTATGAATTCCAAACTTTACCAGGAGCAAGCATTCAATAGATGGCATGTGGTTCTAATGTCTCATTTCTGTGCATCAATATTTCAGGAGATTTTTTTTAAAGCTCACAAATTCTAGTCATTTTATTATTTTTTATTAATAAAGAACAGGCAGTATGATAAAATATCTTTGAAAAGCCACAAGATTTTTGTATCCATATATTTTAGGGAATAAGGCTAATGTATATTAACTCTGCCATGTTTCTTTCAGATGCTACTGTTCTACTGAGTTCACCAGGAATGATACATGGCAGGATAAACACAGAATGCATCAGTACTAGGAATCAGTAATAGGAAAAAAAGATCTGAACATACTTCAGCTTTTTATTCCACATTTTTAAAGGCTAAGTTGCCTCATTCAGGAAATCTCTTCTAGCACTTCACTATGCTATGAATTCTTAGTTTAATTTACCTATACAATCCATATTTATATAGCATATAATATAAACCTAGTTGTTACTTTTGTTGAAGATGCAAAGAGTATGCAGCTCAGACTACTATTGTTGGTTCATTATATTAAAATGTTGGAGAGAAAGATAAACTGTTGTAAGAGGAAATTCATTAAAAAATTTTACAAGTGCCAGAGTCTTTCTTCTCTAATACTTAAATGGATATATTACATAAAATATTAATAAGAACCACAGACATGAACACCTGCTTAGGTATTTTTTTTTCTCCCAGCTGCAATAATCTCATCCTGTTGTGCAGACAGAGTTCATTTTACTGCAAGACCTGCTTATGTGTACTAGAGGCAGCAACTGGAGCTGTGAATGTTGGATTATCAGATCTTTTATTTCTGAACTTAGATGTGTCTAATGGTGCCTGAAAATTTTAAATGTTTAAATTAAAAAAATAATATTTAAGATTCTCAAAGAATATAACAATTAACATTGCAGGAATTAACCTAGTCAAACTGAATCTGTATTACAGTAATCAACCTCATCCAAAAACTTCCATGAGCTTTCTGATATGACTATGCAGAGTTTTAGTACTCCCAGGAGTGGACTAATGATCCAGTAACCCATAATTAAAGAGATTTGCTTCCACTCCCTGATCATCTCAATGTTTTTATATGAGTTTAGGAAGGCCATATTAAGGAACACAGACATAAACCCCGTGAATTTAAAACTTGGTTGAGGTTTTTTTCCTAGTCTCTGAAGTTAGTAAATATGCATGCATACATACATACGTATGTGTATATATGCAAAAAACTTTGAGCTTCGATATTACAGGATAGAACAGGTCCTCTAAGGCTATTGTAAGTTACGTATTTCCCTTTTTGTAGACAATACTTTAAAAATAGTAGAAAGGTACAATGCATCTGTCTATACAGTATCAACTGTCAGACAGTGACAAAATGATTTGCAAATAATTTATCCTGGTAACAACAGAATTTACAAGAAAATAAGCAAAGTAATTATTCTCTGAGTAAGATATAATTAACTATAAAGCAAACAGAGATTGGGAAAATATTAATGTATAATTCACTCACCAAAATATTAGAATTTATGGTCAAAATTGTTTACAGCAAATACTATAATCAGATTTAATTGTAATAATTTAAAGATAGTCATTCCACTGTTGTATTTTTCAACTAGATTATTTAATCAAAACTGTAATTCCTTGGAACCAGTCACACCTGTTTTAGCTTAATTCTTCGTGATCAAGATCTAAGCAAAACATTGGGGAAAATCACATTAAAAACTACGTCAGTGTGGTTGCCTGGATGCAAAGACTTGCCTTCCCATCAAAGCCTGTTGCTGCTCCTGACCAAACCCATTCAGCCAAATATCACCGAAGAACATACAAGCTTTCAGCAGGCATAGGTGGATGCTAGCTCTGCTTCTTTCAGCTGCTTCTGTGCACCTGATTAAAGTGGTGACTTAAGACAGCTTACAATGTCATACAAAATTAGAAAAGCTTTCAGATCTAAACAAATATGCAAATAAAAAATAGTCTAGGCTACATAACAGTTTTTAAGGATACTAATAATAATACTAATATTTAGTTTCCATAAAGTCAGGTCAATTTACAAATCTTGGTGGTATTCCCATTCTATAGTATAGAAAAATAGGGAATTTACCTTATTGCAAGGCTCAAATTGAAGTTATGAGAACTGATAATCCTGGAAACAAATAAATGGCTAATTTAGTGAAAATTATTAGTTTAGAAGACAGGTTGGGAAAACAGGTAGCTGGCTTTGTCAGCAATTCTACAGTTGACAAAGGCAGCAGCCTGTTTTGTGGTCATTGTATTTCATTTTAATTTTTTTTCTGTCTGCAGAGTTAGACTCATTGTTGCAGCATGCCTTCTAAGTGTTCAGTGAATCTATGCCAAGATTTATTTGCTGTAGATTAACCTCACTGACTTTAAAAACAAAGCTTGGAAGACAGATTTCTACTTTGTCATCTAATCACAGCTATATAAAAGCTTATTCCCACATGTATATGTTTTTTAAAGTGCAACAATGTCTATACGCTCTTATAATTTGACAATATAACCAGACTTGAAATATTAATGTTGTGGAAATGAAGGTCCATTATTATTTCTTTTAACAAAACTAAAGTTTGTTAATAATGTTCTGATAACCTAGAGAAGTAAGGAACTTATCTCATTTAGTTACAAAATTCAATTTGAAATTAATTCCATGAAACACCCTAAGGGCATTAGGATTTTTGCAGAAAAGGAGTTCCACCCATTCTCACTGCATCGGTTCTTCAAACTGCATTGCATAATTAATGATCTGTGAAATGCATCTACCAAAAAAGTTACAGATACCTGAATTTGCAGTGGATAAAGAACGCAAACAAATATGAAATGAGACTGTTTGACTGCCCTTGGTAATTCAAAGACATTTAGTTAATATTTTGCATATGCCATTTCATGTTGCTGTAGATGTTAATATACAGTCAGTTAGTGAGAGAAAATGAAAAAAAAAACCACAAAAAGCCAACACCCAAACTTAATCTTTTATCAGTGTTACCTTTCATGCCACTGCTTGTAAAACTGAATTGCACAAGTGTGAAGCAATCAGGTGGAAAGATCGGACAGTTCTTTGTATATATAACAGTTCTCTGTGTCTCTGACAAGTTTCTGTAAAAAAAAATAAAAAAAATTTCATGTGTTTCACAAAAAAAACCCCTATTATATATACCAGCTTAAGAAGCTTGCTTCAAAATGTGTACCAAATGTAAAAGATACAAACGAAAAAACTCTATCTAGTATGTTAAAAAATAACATATCCCTGAAAATAGAATCAAAATGAAATAATTTGACATAAAGGAAAAAAAGACCTCTAATTAAAATCTTACACATTCTCCAACTAACCACGAATGCCACTTTGGTAGTAAATTAGGTGAGTTCTATAATGGTAGCCTGATATGGCACATATCAATAATAAATTATTTTCCTGGATACAGTCCTGAGTAATGTGCTATAGGCAATCCTGCTTTGGCAGGGGAGTTGGACTAGACGATCCCTAGAAGGTCCCTTCCAACTCCAACAATTCTGTGATTCCGTGATTCTATTTAGAAAATGAAGCTTGACATCTTATGCTATTGAGAGTTACAGGAAAACCAGAACAAAATATAGTCAGATGTGGTGATTTTCAAGAAAAAAGAGAAAAAGCTTACTTCCATACCATGGCTTTTAATTATAGCAAAATTATGGTATTATGTCTTTTAAAAAATGCTCAAAGTACTTTTCAGAGTAGAAAAGAAATAGACAAGAGATCAGGATATAGCAATCCAGTCCAAACATGAAGTATTTGTTATCCGCTTCTAAAAGCCATACTGACTTTTACAGCCTCTTCCTTACACATTTTTCTAAATGAGACTAAAATTTGAGCAATCGGGTACTATAAATATATTCCTACACCTTAAAAAAAACAAACAAACACACATAAATAAATCCTATATGCAAAAGTCTTCAGGTTACTTGATTTAAATTTATTTTTAGAAGGTCTTTTTTGCCTCTTATGCTTTAAAGAGAATTCTGTGTGTCTAATAACATCTCTGCTGTACCTGTCAAGGTTTAAATTTGTATTCTCAATTTTTTATTTTACACCAAAGAATCTTTGGAAAACATTTTTTTTCTTCCCTTGACCCTGTAAGTGCAACCTTCCTGTGTGCCCTATAGCTAAGCTATGGACCCAGCCTACTAATGTTTTGATGGAAATGAAGACATGCTGAGAAACTGAAGCACTTTTGTAGTATACCAGATATCTAGAACATATAAATGTTCAGTATACTGCTAGGTGGGTAAAATGATCATAGTTTATATATGTCCAGTTAAGTAAAGTGGAAAAGCAACTGTTATTTCTGACACCCAAAAAGCCATATACCTAACAATAAAAGACAAGCGAAACCTAACCTTCCACTAAGAAAACATCTGAAAGCTCTCTTTCCTTCATCTGGTTGACTACCTGTTTCTTTCCTCAGAAGAGGGAAGTCAGCATTTTAGGCTTTTTGACGAACTCCTCTTTTGGCAGAATATGTCGGCTGTTATGGCCAAACTGCCTGTTGTAAGATATCTGGACAGTCCAAACCACTCTAATCTTTCACTTGTAAATGTGCTCTATTTTCTCCTGAAGTACAAGACATTCATGTAACTTTCTTAATTAGAATAACGGTTGTTTTCCTTCCCTGGATAGCACCATCGCTGCTCAGCTAGGATGCATTTTCTGTGTTTACCTATCTAGTAAACAACTTTTTGCTGCAGTAAGTTGAAAAATTCTCTGTCACCCCTTAGGGACTGATTGGTCTTCTCCCTTAAGGAATGTCTTCAACTAGGCTTTACATGTTATACAAATCTTTTCCAATCATACTTTTTTCAAACATATAAACAAACTAATTATTTATATCTTGTTATTGGCTCTTTTTTGAAATCAGACATAGAGTAACAAACCAATTGGAGTGACAAGGATTGAATTATTGAGCCATAGCCTCTCTTCTTTTGTATGTCAGAACTGTGACACTTACAGAAGTCATATTAAGCTTATATAAACTTTCATAGAAGGTACATTGCCTTGAAAGCCTCAGGTTTACAAATATCTATTTAATGTGATAATAATCAAAATATCTAATAGTTACAAAATGCTTTTATGGACAATTGGAATTTCATTTACTTTCCAATTAAACCAGACAGGAACATCTCTCCATTTTCTACCACTCAGTATATTTCAACCACAGACAACTGTTCATTTCAAATCAAACCGTAAGTTTTAATACTTCAATTATGTAGAAGTGTGAAATACCTCAGAATCATTCCCTTAAATAAGGCACTACAGACTACTGAGCCTGTAAGAATGTCTGAATGCTGAAACAAAATTTAAGTGGTCAAACTTAAATTTTGGCATTAGTGATTCAAGCAAACATTAAAAAAAATAATCTTTCCTCAAAACACAGAGATAGCATTATTCTGTTAAGCAACAGCATCCTAAAATAAATTCTTCAGTTGCATAGTTTAATGTATCTGAAAGGAAATTCCTCCAAAACCATCACTGTTTCTATTAGGCATCCATCCAGAAATTATTTTTCTAATTCAGCAATAAAAACAGTAATATATTCCTCCCCCTCCTAGAATGTTTAATCATGGATTTTACCGTGTATAGCAAATCAGATTTCTTTTCCTGCCTAACCCTGTAAGATGATACTTGGCATTAGAAAGTGATTTCCTTCTTTCTATCAATTTAGAATAATAACTAAAAAAACCCAAACAAATAACAGCAACAAGACCACACAACACTTATCAACCTACTCTACAAGAAGATACACATCTGCACTGTTTATAATATAGAAAAAAATCAGTGTAGATCCTGAACTGGGCTTGCATTTAAACAAAATTTCCCACAGATTTCTACAAGCCTTCGAAATAATATTCCTCTAAATGTGACTGTACCTTATCAGTACACTTAGTACAGATAAGTAACTTTATAAGCCACTGCTTTATTTACTAAAACCTGCTTATGAATTTCACTGAATAAGGGCCAGTTGCAAGCAAGTAGAAGTTAAGCAAGAAATTGCAATTTTGATTGCACTAGCCATTTTTAAAGAAGTTCCTCTTAGGCTATCTGAGTATAAGATTAACATGAGCTTGCCTACGTAATTAACAAATTGCTATAAAAATGCCATGTTTCTAGAAGCACATAGCATTGGAATTTCTCAAAAATATTTGAAGGAGTTTGACAAAAAGATTAGCTTTCTCCAGTCTTTTTATTGAGCAAGTCTTTGCACAAAATTACATAACATCCTCACATAACCTTTTGTCCATCTGTCACTTTCTTATTAATATAAGAAGCATTTTTTATTTACAGTAATGACTAAATTCTTAATTGTTTATGTCCTAGTTGCATGTTGTTTATTCATTATGTGACTAAAGGTTCATCCCCACAAACACAAAGGCACACAGAGGTATGATGGCCATCTGGGTCCATGTACCAAGTTGTATAGTAATGTATCTGTACCCATGTATCATGTACCATCATCCCCAATAACCTAATTAGGGGAACAAGCCTCAACCTTGCCCCTCCCAGGGCATCCCAGAGGGATGTCAGCCCGATAGGCTGGGTAAGACTCATCACAGTGAGCCAGCGGGAGCAGTTATTCAGGCCACCTTATAGACTGAGGAGGTCACTGCACTGGGGTATGAGGCCTTTTCTGGGATACAGAGAAAGAGCACTTTGGGACTGTACAAGACTTGTTATGGGCTGTTTAGCAGAGGTACCAAAGGTGAGGAACATGAGGGATCATGGACATTTGGGGAGGAACAACTGCAGGAAACCAAAAGCATAAGGTAATAAAGGAGTCAACTGCGTGTAAAACGGGGACAAACAATTCCTTGTCTGGCCATGTCCTGCACCTAATCAGTACAGTCTGTCCTGTCTTCATGTAAAATTCCATTTGAAACTGTTTTCCTGGATATGGGACATGGATCCAGAGTGTGGATAGATTGTCTAACACCATCCTTTGGAGGGATCTACATTTTGTATATTCATATGTTTCCCACTGATGGACCTTCATCTTTAACAGCCATAAAGGGTGACAGGATTAGGCCCTATGTGCCATCTGTGGCTGAGTGTTTCTGTCTGTTAATTTCTGTGTTTGGCCATGGAAATATATGTTTATAGCATGTGTGGTTATATATGTCTACTGGGAATACATGCTCAGCCTTGCTACTGGATGGATCCGGGGACATGGAGCTGTGGCAGCCTTGCATCTGACAGGTTCCAGGTTCATCAACCTCTACATTGCTGAGTGGAGTTTAATTAAAGCGTGGTGGATAATGGGTTTTTATGAGTGTTTTCTATTATTTTATTAATGTATTCATTAAAGTAGTTTAGTTTTTTCTAAACTCATTAAGTCTCTTTTTCTCTCTCCCTCCTCTTCTTGGAGAGAGAGGTAAGGGAGACCATGTGTCATTCATCTCAGTGGCTAGTCTGGCCCAAACCACAACAATGTTATTTAATATTTTGAATTTTCTTTGCTTACTTGTTTGTTTGTTTCCATGACCCTATTTCCTGTCTTCAGTGTCAGTGGCAGAAGCTATTCTATGTCTGCATCCATATTTTTGGGGTAATACTTAAGGACAGCTGAGATCATAAAACCAAGAGATAAACCACATATTACAAATGTTGAAACAGAATTTATAGCAACACATTTTCGGACATTAGGACAATGGGGAAAATATTTTTTTCCTTCCTGTGAATAGTATGGGGGGAGTTAGTCAAACAATCAAACTCTCAACCAGGTGCTCACTTACCCACACTTCTTACCAGAGCAGGACGAGAAAATAGGATGGGAAAGCTTGTGGGTAGAGATAAAGACAAGGAGATTGGTTACCATTTACTGTCATGGGTAAAACAGACTCCACTTGCTGAAAATTAAATTAATTTATTGCCATCTAAAGCACATTCAGCTAGTGAGAAATAAAAACAAACACTAAAATAATAGATTTCCATCCCCTTCTCTGAAGCTCTCTTCGCTTCTTTATTCCAGACTTCTCTACCCTTACCACAGCAGCACAGGAAGCATGGAAGGGTTACAGTAACTACATAATGGTTTCTCTTTGCCACTCCTTCCTTTTCATACTTTTCCTGTGCTCTGGCATGGGCTGCAGTCCTTCAGGAAATATCCATCTGCTCTGGCATGGGGCCCTCCACAGACTTCAGTGTACGTCTGCTCTGGCACCTGGAGCATCTCTTCCTCCTACTCCTCCTCCTCCTCCTCTTCTGATGTTGGTGTTCCCACTGCTGTCTCTTACTCCTTTTTGCTCCCTCTTCCTCTCTTTTTGTGGTGTTTCTTGCCCTTTCTCAAATATATTTTCACAGAGGTGCTACCAGCTCTGCTGATGGGCTCAGCTCTTGTGTAATATGAGTCCACTGAGGAGCTGACATGGGGAAGTCCCTGGCCTTTTTTCACATAAGCCACCCCTAAACACACCCCAACCCACACTCCCCACCCCTCACACCAAACCCTTGCCACAGACACCCAATACAGGTAAAGTCCTCAGACAGTTTTATTTTGTGATGTTTGCTGGATTTCAATAACCTTTTATGCCTCTGCTACTTTATATCTGGCCTAGGTGAAATAAAGAAAGAAATTATGTCTGTATGACTGGTAAATGGTAACCTGTCACAAATTAAGCCATAAAATATTAACATTTTATAGCTGCATTTCTACATCTACTTCATCTTCTGGCACTCATGTATGCATTTGGATGGAGGTCCATACCTTGTCGCTGGGAATCAAACTTGTGGTGTTGAAATCATGACTTAAGCACAGCTTCAGGTTACAATGAAATTGCCATGAAATATTTAAGCTAACACATTTTACCTCATGGCTCAAGGTAAAACCATGCATATAGTTATTCGGAGGAGCTCCATGACCATGTATTTTCTCACCAACTACTATAATTGTTCATGTTTAACCTAGAATATTAAGATAAATGCAGATATTTTTAAAGAAAACAAAATTATTACATGAATTTCCAGCCTTATCCATCCACTAGCTTCTACCTGTCTTTTTATACCTATATGGTTCAAAATCATTCAGATGCTATTCAGAATAAAACAACAGAAAATATCTGTTTTATGTTACACCCATTTCACTTCCTATATAACTACTTATAACAATTTCAGAATCCAAGCATGAATCTGATTAATGCAGAGGTAATATTAGCCTCAGGAAGCTGCAGATATCTACAGTCACAGAACATCAACTAATTAAACTACCCTGTATATTTTAGATTGGTGGTGCATTTTAGACTAGTAATTGCATTTAAGATCTGTAGTTCTATGACATTATTATGGGAAGCACTGCTGATTAAATGTCATTGCACAGCTGAAAAACCAAATTATGCCATTAGACATTCCATCCAGTTTTAAAAAATGATACTGTCTGTATAGCATGACAACTACCTTTAACAAGACATCCAAAAAGGGCTTCCTAAAACTCACAGTGCATACAGGAGCTGTGTTATTTTTTCTAGGCATTTCATGTCTTTATTTCACCATCTGGTATATCATGCCTGAGCTTAATAAGAATTTTTGCAGCTTGCTAAGTCCTATAATGCTAAGATGCTTATATAAAGATTAACCTTTAAAATAAGCAATCTAGAAAGTAAAGTGGCAGAAATTGATGAAGGAAGGGAGAAGGAAGTGACTACACTTTTTGCTTATCATCTGATGTCCTAGTGTCAAGTTACCATGAACAAAGAAAAAAATCTTAACTGGAAAGAGTTAAAAAAAATTAGGTGATTTTACTGTAAATTGAGATAGCTGATAGACACTATTCTTTATCCTATGATCTCTCTAGCCTCCTGGGTAAGAGAAAAGGCAATGATTTTAAACATTATAAATGATTTTTATTAAAATCTCAGTAATACTTAAAACCTGCCAGCCCAGGAAATGTATGAACTGTTGAATAAAGGAGGGTCAGCAATAGCAGTGGACTGGCAGTAAACCTCAGTGCTTACTTGTTAGGTTACTCTAATTGTTTCTGCAATTTCTCCATCTAGCGCTCTCAAAAAACACCAAAACTCTAAAGAGCAACCTAGCCCTATACAACATGTTTGTGAACTAGTCTAGGTCATTGTGCTTCAGTGCCAGAGGACAGTTTCTGGCTGTTTTTTCATAGAATTATATAGTCATAGAATTGTCTAGGTTGGAAAGCACGGTTAAGATCATCTAGTCCCACCATTAACCTAAGTCTGATAAAAAAAAGACAAAACCAACCCACAATCCATCTCTAAAACACGTCACTAAGCACTATTTCAACCCGTCTTTTGAATACCTCCAGGGATGGTGCCTCAACCACTTCCCTGCGCAGCCCATTCCAAGGCTTAATAACCCTTTCAATGTAAAAATTTTTCCTAATATCCAATCTGATATTGGATACTATATATTTACCTTTATAAATATTTGCCTTTATAAAACCAGTCTAAAATGTCAACTTGCTAACTTAGCTGAGACACTGAAACAGAAAAGGAAAGCCTAAAAGCATAACTTAGTGCTAACTGTCTTATGTTTTGAGGTCTTTTTCTATTAAATCAAACATAGGTTAAATCTAGTTTAATACAATAAGATAATCTTTTTTATTTACAGATATCTTCTAATAATTAAGAGTCTGTGTGACATAAGTTTTCTTGTTGTCCTTGACATCCTTGGCAAGATTTCACTCTATCTGGGCTTTAGCTTTCCTAACCTGATCCCTGGCTACTCAGACAATTTCCCTGTATTCCTCCCAGGATACCTGTCCTTTCTTCCACCCACTGTAGGCTTCCGTTTTCTGTTTGAGTTTATCCAGGAGCTCCTTGTTCATCCATGCAGGTTTAAGGTGTTTTGTGCAACTTCCTCTTTGTTTGGGGTGCATCGCTCCTGAACTTAGAGGAGGTGATCCTTGAATATTAACCAGCTTTTTTGCCCATTCTCTCTCCAGAGCTTTATCCCACAGGACCAAGCAGATCCCTGAAGAGGCCAAAGTCTTCTCTCCTCAAGTCCAGGGTAGCAAGCTTACTGTGCGCCCTCCTTGCCACCCTAGGGAACTTGATCGCTGTCATCTCATGGTTCATGCAGCCAAGGCTGCCCTTGAGCATTCCCCACCAGCCCCTCCTTGCTGATGAGAACAAGATCCAGCATGGCACATCTCCTCGTTGGCCTTTCTACCACATAGAGAATGAAGTTATCATCAACACATTCCAGGAACCTCCTAGATTGCTTATACCCTGCTGTTTTGTCCCTCCAACAGATATTGAGCTGGTTGAAGTCCCTCATGAGGACCAAGGCTTGTGAATGGTGGGCTGCTCCTATCTGTCCATAGAGTGCCTCATCTGCTTGGCCTTCCGATCGGGTGGCCTGTAGCATACCTGCACTGTAACATCACCTGTCCCTGCCCTTCCTTTAGTCTTGACCCCTGAGGTCTCAGTTGGCTCCTCATCCATCCCCAGACAGAGCTCCATGTACTCCAGCTGGTAATTGACATAAACAGTGACACCCCCTCCTTGTCTCCCCTGCCTCCTTCCTGAATTGGCTGTATCCTTCTATTCCAACACTCCGGTCACAGGAGCCATCCCATCACATCTCCATGATGCCAATGAGTTCACAGCTCTGCAGCCGTGCACATGCCTCTAACTCCTCCCGATTATTCCCCATGCCTATGTGTATTTGCATAGAGGCATTTAAGTTGGGCCCCCAATGAAGATTACTTACTGGCTGGTATTCCTTTCTACTGTGTTACTTGTGTAGGTTTAGGAGTGCTCATGAGTCTGAGGAGGATTTTTCCACTAAGCAGCCATGTTCTGGTTATGGTCTGGTATACTAGTATTATGGAGAGGAGAAACTCACAGCAAATGTAAACCAGAATTTCTTTGGCAAGAGAAAGAATGACAGGAGAAGCAAACTCCAAATCTCTCCCTTCAGACAATTCAGGTTTAATGGATTGCACCATGTTATAACAACTGCAAATTTGTTCTATTCGCTTTATCAAACCAGTAAAAGTTACCTGGTTTTCTCCTGTCTTTCTTCCCCAGAGATTTGGAATTTCTATTGTGAACCTAATAAGCTGAAGTACACAAAGCTTCTTTTTTCTTTTTTTTTTCTTTTTTTTTTTTTTTTTTTTTTTTTTTTTCTGAGTGAGTTCTGCTAGAGTTAAATCTATTATGAATGCTCTAGGAAGTTCCCCTGTCAATCCTGAGAAAGCCCCATATTTGAATGTCATAATTCATTTACATTGAACTTTACACTAATAACAAGAAAGAAGGTAAAATCATTACTGCTGTGAATCTACAGAAAACATGTCTGTCGAGAGAGACAATACCCAGAACAGAATGTTGACCTCATGCTCATCAGGGGGTCCACAGCTAAAAGCAAAACCAGCAGTGAATCCACACAAGAGACAGCTTATTAAAAAGGGCAGGAGAAAATGCTGACACCCGTATGTCATTACTGAAAAATTCATTCAAGAGCTTAAATGTGTCCTGCAGATCCCAAAGCTTTTCCTGTGAGAAGACACAAGAGCATGCCAGCACACTGAGCAGAGAGGAGTAAGTGCATTACATATGATCAGAAACAAGACAATTTAAAGTGAAAATTCAAGAGAGCACAGCAGGATACACGTGCCAAATTGCTCAGGGACTAAACAGTTATTTTAAACGTTGAATGGTTCCAACATTTGGCAGGTGGATTTGTTGCGGCACATCTGCTTTTTGTTAACAAAGCTGTGTTTGCAAAAGAATCCAGAGGGACTTTGTGGCCATATATCATAAAACCTTATTGTTTTGTAGATCTTGATACAGCTTCAGGAGATGATACTTTTAGAGACAATAGACAGAGTGGTCAGCTTACATGGAAGTTTCAAGTGAAACTTCAATGTAAGTTTTACCACTGACAGTACTTACAGCACACAAACCTCAGGAAATTTGGCTTTAATAATGTAATATAATTTAAGTATACTTTGGTTCTGTGCCCAGCTGAATTGAATACTCTGTGTCCTTTCACGGAGAGATAAAATTCTCTCTCACTAGAAAATCTTGGCTTATATTCAAATACAAAAAATAAGTGCCAGTTAAGATCATTTTTGATGCAATAGCCATTTCAAAAATTTCAAAGTCAAAAAAATATTGAAAAAATTATCTTTTTGAAGCCTCCTCCACCACCTTTTTCCAAAACTGAGTGAGGACATAAGTCATAATGAATAAATCTCAAACTTTGTCATAAGAACCAGTGGTCCTTACCCTAATCTGTCCTTGAGAAAAAAGACTGAAACTTAGGATATCTTTGCCTAGGTAAAAGCTCTAACCATGATCATTATGTTCTGCATAATTCCACTTTCTTCCAAATGCAATATGGCTACTATTAGACAAAGTAGAAAAGTTTCAGCAAGAGTGTTTTATTATGTATATTACATACTGACACCACATCATAACTACTAGCTGAGCTTGGACTAAAAATTAAAAGCAGTTGTAACTTCATGACATTTGAAAAAAAATAGACTTGAGAAGTGAAAACAGATGACTTCCAAATGGAGCTAAGCATTTAAATATACCTAAATCTTGGGACTGAAGACTCACTGAGTAGGATTCAACTCAATGTTAGAATATTTACATTTATGTATGTACAATCTTAAGTCAATATTTATGCTGTCTAAGCTCTTATTTAGTCAGCGAAGATCAAGTCTTGGACATTGGTAAGATTCAGCTGGGCCGTCTTGCCAAGAAAGGTTGGACCAGATGGTCCTTGAGGTCCCTTCCAACATGGTATTCTATGGTTTTATGAAGTCAATAGAGTTGACTGAAACAGACTTAGCAAAGGGGGTATCCAGTCATACCCTCAGCAATTCTTATCAACCAGGTTACGTAGCTCTCCAAATAGCACAACACTTGTGAATCCGGGACTGAGGCATTCAGTTATTCCCATGAATCACACAGAGACTTATAGTGACCTATTATAGGATATTGTAACACTTCATTCTTTTTGTTCAGTTAATCTTAAATGATCTTATTGAAAAGATGGAGACAATAGGGATAAAGTACAGACTTCACAAAATAAGAATATGTCTAGAGTCCAAACTCTTTTTTCAAAGAAATATACAATATTATACTGTATGCGTAAAGTCAATGTGAAAGTGGTGGAATGATCTTGGTTAAAGAAAAAATTCTTTTTACAAATCTATTTTTCCCTGTCTGAAACTTCTTTCTACAAATAATGTTTTGCAAAACAGATTTTACAGATCTACTTTGATGTAATTGAGGGAGAAATGCAGACCAAAGGTTTTGCCATATCGAGAAGCTATTATAATATCCATGAGGCTCTTGTGTCTATTGTGTGTTACCAGATGTATCTCCTGTTCCTTCAGAAAACACATTTATTCACTTATGGTACAAGATGGATGGTCTAACATTAACTACTTTTTGCCTTAAAACTTTGCTTCAAATTTTGAAAAAAAAAAAATTATTTTTTCTTCCTGAGTGTCTTTATGTTTCCTTGGGTTTCTTTTCTCTGGTAAATGATTGCTGTTAGTTCTTTGTAAAGAATAACTTCTGTATAAGATTTGTAATATTTTGAGTTGTTTGGTTTTAGATGGATCTTGTGGGTTTTTTTTTCAATAGAGCTGTTAGGTTCTGCCCACCAAAATTATTTTAGATGGGTAAATTTTCACTTTCAAGCATTGATATTCTGAACACCATGAATTCCTAACTAATGCTGGTTCTTTGAAATCAGGACGTATCATTACTATTACTCTTTAAAAAAAAAATTGTGATCTCACAATTTTCTCTGTCTTTTCTGTTTTCTGCTTGCTACACTTATTCTTCCCAACTGGTAATAAAATGATATCATCAGGTATAATTAGAACAAATTTACTTATAAAATTTCAGAGTGTCTTTTATTATATTTGTTGATTCTGATTTCTCTGTAATTCACATTTGGGAAAGAGGGTAACGTCTGTAGTTCTCCAGGAAGTTCTAGTACACAGTTTAATGGATAACTAAGTATAATGGGTTAGCTAGATTTAGAAAGGTGAAAAAATGGGATTTTTTAAAACTGTGGAGATAGAAACATAGTCTGTGTTATTAACTGAGGCAAAATTTGGCATCTCTATTTATAGCAATTTTCTAAGCATTATTCAGAATTATTTTTTAGTTGTAGACAAAGTACAAACCATCTCCACATTTAATGGGAAGCAATCAAAAAGGAAGTGTTTGGAAAATAGATTTTACTTCAAATTTCTAGGGATGCAAAAAACTGTATTCAAACTAACCTAACATTTTACTTTTAAAATAGTAAATTTTGAGAGGTAACAGTTATTGATTTTAAGCTTTTCTTATTAAATTGATACATAGTACTTTAATACTTACAGGATTCATGTCACAAGATGGACTGCAATACATAGCAAAAATGTGCTTTACTGAGCAAAATAGGCAGATATAACTCAAAGTCTCAGGAGGAGTAAATATGCTCAGTAATCAGATGGTATATTTTAAGGAGTCATTTTTCCTGACTGTAACGAAATTTTAAAACAAGTCAAAAAACCCAGTCATCTATCAGTTGACCAGTTAGGTTTGGACTAAACTGAAGACACAGGACAGTGAAGAAATTTAAAGAGAAAGAAGACAAGGATTTCAGTTAAACTACCAACCATCCCTCTTTTTTGAGGCAACTGCTATCTGACCTGCAGGCTTTTTATCAATAAGCATTTCCACACTTGAGGATAAGGTTAGATCAGTGATCCTCATGTTTTAGGAATAACACAAAATTTGATCTTTTGGTAAATTGGATAAAGCCAGTACCCTTCATAAGGAAGATCTCATAGTAGTAAGAAGATTTTTAATATTCTGGGATATCATGTCCTAACTTTTCTATTAAAAACTTATGATATAAGCCTGAAATGTACTACCATTGCTTTATCAGATCTCCTTTATCTGATCTGTGAATCTGCTAAGAAAACAATTTATCATGAAACTGTACACTAGTCATTCACAAGCCACATCAGTAGAGCAATAATATAAGAGTATTACTATGTGTCACGGAGACTTGACTAGCAAATACATGAACAGATGACTATAGACTACTATGATAAATGAAAGTCAATTTGGAAAAATATAGAGAGAGCAGTAGTAGAATAGTTTAAGAATATCAATCAAAAATTGCTTCCAGTTAGAAATACCTATCTGAAAAAAAACCTACATGACAATTTAAATGAATACACTTTCCCTCTGCATTGCCTGTACCTTTCTTTCTACAAAATCTATGGACATTTATTTTTCAAAGGAGACACCTCAATGAAGTTGGGCAGTAAGTATAATTAATTTTGAATTAATTTAGAATTTATCAAAAGAAATCTTTCCATTGGATTTATTTGACTTTACCTAGGTCCAATCAGAAACTAGATCAGACTAGATTATCATTATATACATACAACCATATAACATATTTTTCTCTATAATATAGAAGCTACAGAAATGTTGACTTAAACATTCCTTAAGCTAAACCCCCAAGTTATTAGTTTCTAGATTAAACATCTGCTTTTGTATAAGAAGCCACTGAACTCCTACAACTGCAGAGCTATACTGAAAGGAACCATATGTTCAACTTATATAATCACTGTAACACTCAGATTCTATTCTTGTGAAAGGAACTGGTTATTATAAGGACACATATAAGTAACACCAGCAGTGAGGCCTGCCTCTTCCCATCTTGGCACTCTTTATCGTGTTAGTTAATTAGATTCTTTTTGTAGTCTTGAATATGAGGCCATCAGACCAAAGTGGTGACAGAAACATCATCAACACCTCACCTTTTTTACCATTTCTTAACTTTTACAATAACTTAGATTTCTTTTTTAAGGAAATTTCTGACTCATACATAAAAACTTGTGACCCTTTAAATGTGACTTCTTATGTTTGGTTGTTTTTTTTCATATATACCTACTATTCAATGAGCAAGTGGGACTATGAAGGCATGTACTCTACGTGTATATATATAAGGTAAAATGTTTATTCACAGTGGTTATCACAACAATTGAGTTTCACTGAGTTTTGAAAGGTACTGAAAACAGATTGAAATTTGTTGATAAATGGTATTGTTCTAGAAGTTTTATTTTCTTAGGTATGAAATGTATGAAGCTGCATTTTGCTATATTGTTAGTCTTCATTGGCCAACCTGAAGCATATAGGAAGCATAGGTTTTTCTTCTCCCTGTCCCATGGCCATAAAATATTATCTTCTTTTTCATAATTTATAAAGGCTGACTGATTCCAGCTTCTGTTTCGACAATCTCAGAAATATTTTCTTGTGATGTCACTTGGTGTTACATACACCACAAGACTCAGCAGTTATGACTATTGCTCTTAGGAGCAGTTTGATGTGTGACCATGAATGAAGATCACTCAGAGATTTATCACTACCTCATAGGTAGCCTGTGTAAAGTTTGACCAAGGATTCCTAGAATTGTTGTCACATTAAAATAAAATTTTAAGTATGCTTTCTTTCAATATATGTATATATATATGCAGAATCATAGAATCATAAAATAGTTTGGGTTGGAAGGGACCTTAAAGATCATCTTGTTCCAGCCCCCCTGCAATGAGCAGGTACATCTTCAATTAGATCAGGTTGCTCAGAGCCCAGTCCAAACTGACCTTGAATGTTTCCAGGGATGGGACATCTCTGGGCAACCTGTTCCAGTGCTATCTTTTTAACTTCTATAAAAGAAAAACAAAGTTTCATGGGCACTTTGTTCAATAACTTCTTTATGGCAGAAATTTGATTTAATGACCAAAAGTCTGTGTGCACTTCTGTCTTGATTAAAGACATTGAATTATTTTCTAAGCAAGCCGCCTGAAATTCCCATAAATGTTAAATAACTCAAACCTTTAAAAGTATGTCATTTATAAAATATGAGTAGAAATGCTGCAAATTATTTACACATACCATTTTGTTCTTTAACTTTTCTATTCCAATGAGCAAGCTGTGAATTCTAAAAAACCAATCTGTTTTGTTTAAAACTGTTTAGTAGCTGGCTTTCTTGGAGATTTCTGATTAGAGGTAGTTTCTACAGATTTGAAGAATCTGCCAGATATTTGAGGGTCAAGAACCTGTGACAATGATAAAGTATAAATTAAGTGGAGGAAATTCAAGTATAAAATATTCACCTTAGAATGAATGTAATATCAAAGGGGGTCACAATTTCCTCTGAATGGGTCTGAGGAAGCATGAGGATATGGCCTGAGAAGAGTTAGAAAATCTTTCAGAGAAGGGAGACCAGAGTGTGGAACGAAAAAAGATGTAGGTAACAAAAGCTGAGAAAGTAAAATGGTAGAAAAACGTTATATATTTTCTTAAAAGGTTAACCAATAGGAAAAAAAACAAGGTTTAGGAACTGGAGAATGGGGGCAGTCAAGTGGATGGAAAAGAGCAAACAAATCCCAATAGGCATTTTGTAAAAGCAGCTTTAAACTCCAGATACTTCCAAGATTATACGCTGAAGGAGAGCAAATCCTGATTTTTCAAGACTGAATAGTATATTGTATCAGATCTGGGCAGATTCCCATTGACATTTTGAAAGAGCAGTGGCAAGTTTTATGGGTGGGAAAGTTTTCATACTCTTGGGTCCCTGAATAACTGATGTTTCATCTACAGATATTGCAGATTAAAAACCAGTGACTCAAGCCCCTCTCTCATGAGATGATAACGGGAAATAGGGATATACTGGGTACAATATTGAAAAATAACAGCTGAGGAACATTTAGACATCTTGATTCATTTTTTGAAGTATGAAATAGGAGTTGGAGTTCTATGTTTCTGTTAAACTCTTAATAACTTTTGTTCTATTCTGTTTCTGCGTGAGATTTTTACTTTTTTGGGGTTTCTAGATAGCAGATTGAATAAACAATCAAATGACTGAGCCTTTTCTCCTTGAATTTGGATGACCTCCCTAGGACTGTTTCCACATGAATTCATAGCTTTCCCCTACCATTTCAGCACTGGAATCCAAACATGTAAAAATTAATAAAATTGTGGTTTGGAAAAACTGTGTTTTTGAAGTTGTTGTCTAAACAATTATTCCATTTACATGTGAGTACTGGGAATCATTTTTATTTCTCTCTCTGTTACTTTACAAATGTTTTTTCTTCACAAATATGGAGAAACAAATTCTGGATGAACTACTGGGGAAATAATAAGTTCAACAAGCTTTTACTGTTCAACAAAAACACTTGTGTTATACATTTTAATTTTGCACCTATAGAGGATTCTGGATCTGTGTGTTTATACAAGTGCTTTTATACAAGTTTATACAAGGTCTTTTTCTAATAAGATGTGTGTGTACACATATAAGCATATGGATGCACATGCATGAATTTATCTATTTATTTAATCATATATATGTTATGGAATTTGTTTTGTAATTCTTCATAGCATTTATGTTCCTAAACAGCTGAACTTGGATGTGATTGTGAACAACATATCCGTTATTCTATAGGTAAAGTATACTTGATAATAAGTATAATCAGCAAATAAGGCACTGCAAATGATAAACATTTTTCTTATTGCCTTCTCATAGTGCATTCATTTAGCATACCCATTGCAAGCAATCTGTTGTTTTGATCTTTATTTTGGTTCTTACACAACAGTTTTCTTAATATTTCAGCTAATCATCATCCTCAACATCATTCTGCTTTGCAAGTGACTCTCATTGAATTTAGTTATTTAATTAAGTTTCTGTTTATATGATACTATTTTATTTGGTCCAATATCATGCTCACTAAACCTTTCAAAAAAAAATCCCTTTTGATATATGTTCTTTCTTGAAAATTAGTAATCTTTCACAGAACTTGTTATGAAGTTAATGTTTGACTATACATATTCAGCCTATCATTCATTACTTCAAAACAAGCATTATTAATTCTAATAATTATAGGACAAACAAAACTGGAACCAAAAGAAGAAATCATCTGCATAAGCAGATCTCTGGCACAGCATCAATAACTAGGTTTTATCCTTTGTATTGTTTTTGCCTGCACCTATACTACACAGGCAGAGACATCTTGATACATCTTCATGCAAGTCAATTTGGTACTGAAATTACAGTTTTCTATACCTACTACTACGCTGGCCACTTGAAAGGCATGCAGATGCTTCTTAGTAGTTGCCATTACTTTCATTTATGTCATGTCCTTTTCACTTTCATAGTTTCTCAGTATAAATTTGTCCTGCTTAAACATGCTGTGCACATGCAGGTGTTAAAAAATGAGTATAAGGGTGATGGAGGACAACTGGTTTCTTTTGTAATTTAGGGGCTTTCAAAGCAAACTTTCAGTTGTTATAGCAACCTTCAATTAATGAAAGTGTCATCAAAGCCATATTTCTCCACTACTTTAATACAGTTATCTCCATTAAACATGACTAAAAGTCCCTTTCTCAATCAGTGACAGAGCTACTTATAAAGTGTATTAATACTATTAAATGAAAAATATTTTAAGTCTCTGATAAGAAAAACCCTCCTAAAACCTCATTATACATTAATGTTTTTTGAAAAACATTAAAGTTCATTCTGAAAACAAGTGCTTGATGATTTACTAATAATCTACATTGATTAATAAATTGGACTACAACAATGAAGATGGTTTTTACCTGTGAAATTGGAACCAACATTATCACTATGCTGTGTGAAAAAAAAGTGTATTAGTTTTTTTAACAATTATTTATGGCAGATAATATTTAAATAATTAGCTTATATATAAGGCATAGATTTCTACAGGGCATCTAATCTTTTTTTCTTCCCTGGAACTTTTTTGTCATACATACAACTCAAAAGATATATTTTCTCACATTCATTAATTTATTAGGAGAAGATAGAAAATGTATGATTACAGCATCTCTTGATTTCAAAATGAAAGGCAGAACTATGGATCTGTAACATGTGTGTCTGAGTTTGAGACCTTACACAAATATAATACCTTTTAGAAGCCTACAAAATAGCTCATTACTGATCAGTGACATCTGTGTTAACTATTTCCTGGGTCAGAAAGAATGAATGTCCATAAATTTATTAACGTGTATGGTGACTACCTGACAGCCTTAATACCTATGAAAAATAGTACATTCAGAAAAGAAAAGAACTGGTGGTTCATTCTCTAGTGTCCCTCTGTATATCTTTCTTTTGAATGTGAACTTTGGTAAAGACGTTAAAAATTATAATATCTTCGTAGAACAATAAGGTTCAACCTAACTGGTGTGCTAGTGGTGTAACATTTAAAAGAAGATTTAAATGTGTTTGAAGGAACTGAGTGAACATATAATCCCATAAAGTAGATTATTAGATTTTGGCTGTATTTTTTCATGAGAAATTAGCAAAGATAAACAGAAACCAGTGCAGTTAAAATAAGTAAGTGTCACAATATAATTATAGATACAGATTTCTTTTACTCACTAGCTTTCAAACTATGCAGGGTGAATACATGGTTTGGAAGACTTCAAGAAGTTGTATCTCCTGGATTACACTTACTGAAACTCTACATATACCGATTATATTCAAGATACACTTTTATCTTACATTTTTAATTTCATTTGCTTTGTTTTAAACATTATGAACATTCATCCACTAAAAGACACAAATAACATTAAGAGCTTAAATTAAATCAGAAAACAAGAAAATTAGGATTTAGCAGTACCAAAACTTTGAGCAAATCTAGTTCCCAGGTTTCTCTGCTGTCTATGCTCATGGTAGGGAGCCAAAGTTTCTACTTCATACGAATATTGCTATACATGTGCAGAAAATAGAATCTTCCCTCCTAATAATTCTGTATTATTCTAATACACATTTCAGATCATAACTGTTTGAGGTTCTGGTAACACACTATTTTCAGGTTGTAATATAGGGCTGATAATATCAGATTCTAATAAATAAACCAATGACATTTTTAGTGCAAAGAGCTACCTTTACATAATAAATATCTCTGGTTTTATTGTGAAGCTGGGAGCTATGTCATCGTTGTAACATGTACTAAATAGAGCTTTTATTTCTGTTATGCCAAATAAATGAAGTGAAGCAACAAGGAAGTGTTTAAATGAAGTGTATTATAGGGATAAAGTATGCAGAAGATTAAATGAGAAGACAAATCAGAATGTTATCTTCAGGTGAAGTCAATTCACAGAAAGTAGAAACTTGAGAGACACTGACTGTATATAACTCAAAGGTATTTCCTGTGCCCTAGTATGTAGTGTCTCCCTTTCCTTCCTAAGGAAAACAAAACTAACCAACCAAACAAACAAACAAAGCCCTCTGTAAAGACACTGTACTTACACACGACTAGAGTGCCCTAAATAATCTAACGCTGCTCACAACAAAGCATTTGATGCAGCTGAGTCTGTTGCAATTGCTGTTAACTTTGACAGGATTTCTATACGCAGTTGCTCACTGAATTGAGTCACTAATGTTTGTAAACTACAAGTTGTTGATTTTGATGAGGTATTTTTCTAATTTTTTCCCCGTGTTTCTCAATCTTGTTTCTCCATTTTCTTTTGCATCACTAGTTTCTATGGAAACAGCAATGACAAGTACATGAATGGAGTTTAATGATGTCAACTGGTGCTGCCTGAATCTGTTTATATAATAGATTAAAATATATGTTATTATATCTGCAATACTTCTCCTTGTTAGATAATATCAGTTCCTGGATCTTTGGTTTAAACATAAATGATGATCTGTAAATCTAGCCTACAAAAATCGATACGTTACCTGCCCATAAACCGCAGCTATCTATTACTGTAGAATGGAAGCCCATGTGCTCTGAAACGCCTTAATACCTCATTGTGCTACAGCTGCTGCAGAAACAGCTTTACAACACCATCTACATTCTAAAATGTTTCCTCCCTATGACTTCATTTTTCCTTTATTGAGCTTTTAAGATATTTAAAAAGTCAGTATCTCTCTGAAACATTTTGTGCTCCTTCAGTCATTAGGAAGATACAAGTCCTCCATCTTGAACAATTGTAGATGCATTTTGACCTATGGAGAGGATAATTTTCTGTATTTCTTTCTACTTTTGATGGAAGTAGAACAATTTGATTCAGGTCTTCTAATGTGGAATTTGAATTTTTCATTCTTCATTGAATTCTTTACTGCAAGGGACATCATAGTAAGAATTCTTCAAGATCTCCACCTCAAAACATAGGAGTTTGATGTTCCGGATCAAATGTTAAATCATATATCAGCTAACAAACGTTGACAAATAATTTGCTATCATTTTCCTTTAGAATCAACATACTATTGGAAAGACAGACATAGTTAACTCTTCCAAGAATGTTTCTGCTCTGAAGGTCTGCAAACAAGGTCCTCACACACATGAGCATGCCTTCCTGCCAGTGCTGCTGGCTGGCCTATACTAGGTCATTGCACACTTCAGCTGAATGTCTGGTAGCGAAGCCAAGTGCAAAAGTGAGGTAATTTAACTGTTTGAGTACTCAGTTAATGACTGCTTGGAAGACAGAACAAAGTTTCATTGCTCATACTGCCAGATACAAGTGATCTGCATCTACTTCTGTTTATTTTAGTAGGTGTTGTCTTTCCTCCTCCTCATTTCCCAGTGAAATGTAAAGATTTTGTCAGTGTTATATTTTACAAACACATGTACTCAGTTCTTTCCCAATACAGACTTTAAATGTTGTTTCATAATTCCACCTTTACTGCTTCATAAACTGTTAACACCCATTCCTAATAGCGTAACAATACAATTTGAAAGACAAAATAATAACCTGGGAGAGTATTAGATAGTAACTAAGTTTAATTCTTGGATCTGTCAGAGCTCCAATTCAGTCATCACTTTACCTCAGGCTTAATGGTGAAGAGCTACTATTTTTAAGGACTTTGTCTGTGCAGACTCATTTAGAGGTGTGAGGCTGAGAGAGATCAGGCTTTCTGAATCCTGATCTGAGGTTAGAGAAAACGGCATCTTCTAAAGAAGTTCAAGTTACACCATTTTAGGGTCATGAACTACTATCTTGTTTTGTGCTTCTTAGATAAAGGGTTTTGTTCTACCTTTTAGGCTTGGCATATTGAGAGGATGATGTTCAAAATTTGGATTAATGAAAGGAGAGAATTTAGAGAACAATTCATCCACAAAGATATTTTATTGTTCTATTAAACAGCTGAAAATGAGGAAGAGGTGGGTACTTTCAAGTGCTTTTAAATCTCATTGCTTTATTTCTTGAGGTAGTCAGGATGCTGAGGAGTGACAGAGATCTTAACCCATCATTATGTAAGATAAATGCAAATCACAGCTTCTTCCAGAAAGTTCATTTTTTTTATCTAGGTATGCATGAAACATTGTGCAAAATATGTGCAAAAATTTTAAAGCCAATCAGAAGTTAAACAAAATTAAAAGCTAAATAAGTACGGCAGTCATAAATAAGAAGAGGAAACTTTGGGGGGTTATTTATTTATTTTTATGGTGCACTACATATATAGTGATGTCACGGATGGAAGCAATGCACTTCACTCGTAGAGAAGCAACAATACATTTATTGATATAAAACAGGGTTTTAAAGAAGTTTGATGGTGAATGCAACAGTGTTTTAACAAGATTCGAGATGGTGAAGCACATTTGGTTACTTACTGCACAAAAGGCAGGGTCAGACAGAGCTATCAGGGAGACCCTCCTGTTGAGTCACGAGGTTCAGAAAGAAACCTCTTGCTTTCTGAACTTCTCAGAGAGGAGTCTAGAGGTGGCTGGATCCAGTGTTAGTTCCAGACTTGGTCAATGGTTTATGTCCAAAGGATTATATATGCATAATCAATCTTTTATATCACTTAGCTAAGATTTCAAAGTTTAGCATGCTATTAATCACTAAGGATCTGTTATGGCAAGGAATCTCTCAATCTTGAGAAGTAGACGCAACTTTGAGTGGTATCCCTGCTCACGGGGAGATCCTGGAGTGCAGCCCACTGCTGTTCAGGAGAGCTCAAAGGTCTCTTGGGCTGTCCACTATTTATGGGGGGAAGATGATTGACCTATAGTCATATTTACATATTGACCACAGTACCAGTATTGCTCAAGTTAGCCCTTGGCTATTGTGTTGTTACCTGTCTCACCAAAACCACGTTTAGCCCAGTGCAGTCATCACAACTACATGCACTCATTGTGACCACCACAGGAGGTTATCACTTGGGCAGAGTTACAGAAGATAAAGGTCAGCTTGGCGCATGGGAAGGGGGAGGACACTGTCACAAGTGAACGTATATACACAAAGAAATTGCTAAACTACTATTTAGAATTTGGTATTAATTGAGATATTTTGGGGTTTACTTCTTCAGTATTTCTAGACTTTTGGATATATTTAGATGGTTTCCATCTGTTTTAAATGGCAATAGTCCAGTTTCGTATCTCTTATCATAAACATTTTTCTCATAAACCCCCAAATCCTTAGTTAATTTTACCTTTGAAAAAATACATGGCGTGGGGGGAGAGGGGAAGAAAAGTGGTTTGGGGAGGGGGGGAACCAACAGGAGAGAGATAAAAACCCATGGGGAATAAAAGAAGAGATCTCATGGATTGCTATGTTTAGGAAACCTCTGCTAGAAGAGTTCACTGATCTAATAGTAGAAAATTTGTTTTAATTTCAACCATAAATACTTCTGTCCATTTTTTAAAATTAATCCCAACTTTAGCCCCTTAGTTTAAATATTTGTTTTATTCTCTTGTTTCTCTTCATGTATTTAAAGGGAACAACTGTATTCTTTCCTAGTCTTTGCTTTGCAAATGTAATTAAGACTTTTATTATCATTTTTTAATGAGTTGGAATAGATTATCCATTATTATAAGACATATATAAGCTATATTTAAGATTATTATCTTAGTTTGCATTTGCTCGATTTGAATTCATCTTTCTTGATGTTTTTCCAGAACTGTACGCAGTATTCCAGAGTGGCTTTACCAATTTCTTGTATAATGGTATCTACCTACCTTTCCACTTGATGCCTGTTCTTTTCTCTATTAACCTGCATCTCCACTGTCTCTCAGTGTTCTTTATTTCTAGGTTGATAAAGATACAAATTTAAATATATAGCCATTTTTATAATGAAAACTGAATATATACATATGTATAACTAGTGTATTCCATAGTTCAGTATTCCCAATGGTGTGATTGAGAATATGCCTTTTTCCAAAGGATGTTTTTTAATTTGTCTTTATCTTGTTTTTTTGTATAATTCTACAAACTAAGTCAAATACAGAGAGAGAAACAATTATGAGAGGTAAATATATAAATATACTTATATTTATCTCTCAAAACTCTATCTTAGGCTCATATTTACTTTTATTTTAAAGATGCTTAATCATTATCACTAGACATCATGGCAAAAGTTCACAAACTCCTTTTCTCCTTAAAATTTTTCTTTTATTCTTTTACAAGTATTTTACAGAAATAATATGAAATAAAATTCTTCTGCAAATAAATTTTCTAATTCTAAAATATGAAAATAATTATAAAATTATTTGCTCATTGATTGATTATTTAGTCATAAAATAATTTCAAGAATAACAAGAGAAACATACATTTAGCTGTATATTTTTTCTTATATCATTTCTTGAGAATTCTTTAGAATTATGTATGCAGAAAGATATCTGATAGGATTCAAACAGAATAATTGTACAAGACTGTGCTGTCTATCTAGTAAAGTAAGCTCTTCTGAAGAATTCAGTTCTGAGATCAAGTGTTACACAAGTTGCAGCAAAAAATAGGGATAGACTGCTAAGGCTTTGCAAAAGTACAATGTGTGGTTTCATATCCCTCATGATCAACAGGAAAAAAATTGCATGCACCCTTAGATAAAATCACCGTAATGTGGCAAGTGAAAGTTCAGTTGTAGATACATCCCCCCCTCCCCCACCAAAAAAAAATAAATCTGTTTCTGAAATAATATATCACAAATGCAGAACAATTTATTGCTTTTCCTTTGTGTATAACATGACTAATTTATCCAGGAGAAAAGCCCACAGATATTTGGATAAACATAAGTGAGTAGAATCTTGTCTTCTAGTACTGTATACTGTATTCCAACGTAAGAGGAAAATCAGAATGCACAGCTCATTACAACAACTCTTACATTTAGAGGATGCGTCCTACATATATGAACAAATGACTACAAGAGGCATCTTCAGTCAACAAGTCTATAACTTGCAAAAGCGGGCATCCATGTAACGGATGTTTAATTCTGAATGGCTGAAAGTCCATGTTCCATCATGTATAGGGCATAATACATATCACAATATGCCACAGGAGGATACTTGGAGAAACTGAGAACATCATGGGCCAAAATGACTTTGTCATTACCTGGCATTTTCAAAGGCTCCAGGTGCAGGTTTCTTACAGAGATGAGGGGTGTTATGGTTTCCTGTTAACGTCACTATAGTGTGTGCTCCCTGCCACAGTGTTAAAGGAGGCAACTATGTCACTGGTAAGAATTCTTCCTGTCTCAGAAACATACCAAAAGAGAAGTCTGAGACCAAAATCTGAATATCCATATTCCATATCCACAAGAAAAACTCAGAGGTAGATGAAAACAAACAAACAAACAAAACCCAACTGTAATAGTTATCTTGTTCCTATTTTGTGAAAGAAAAGCATGCGATGGTTCTTCACCCTACAGGGTGGTTACCTGGCATCTAAACCTAACAGTAAATGGAACAGACATATTGCACATCAAGAATCCTCAAATCATTGTACTCTGCAATGGAGGACAAAAAAGTTTCAGAGGAAATGTTGCATATCACTATTAATATATCAGCTAGTCCCCCACATGGCTCTGATGTGTCTTTTTACAGTGGCAGACGGATTCAGAGGTGAATTTCTATAGCTAGGAAAGGAAGTGTTCATTGCTGCTTTCTTTCAGTTAACTGCCTGCAGCTGAAAAAAAGAGACTGCGGACTGGGACTTGACTGGATCCCACAGATTTTAACAAGACTCTATTAAGACAGTTTGCTCCATCTTCCCCACCAGATATTCAGGACCGGCAAGCTTGTAAAACATATTTTACTGTTCTAAATTTGAAAAGCAGATATTGGCAAGTCAGATTAGATGAGGAATCATCTGAACTGTACGTTTCAGTACACCCTGGGGCAGATACGTGTTTTCCCATGTGCCTTTTGAAATAAGTGAAGATCTTAAACTCGTGATGCATTAAAAAAAAAATCAGTGAAATATTTTGAGATATTGAGTGTGTCCATATAATAGGTAATGACATGCTAATACCAATGTCAATTTAGGCAGAATACCATGAGATAGTAAGAAACCTTATATCAAGAGCCTAAGAAGAAAATATTACTTTCAATTCTATCTATCCAGTTGATAGTAAAGAAAATATTTATAAAAAGAAGGCATCCACATGAAAGAAAGAAAATCAGCTGACAGAAGTGTTTGAACTACAAACTAATGGATACCATTGGTATCACACACAAACACACAGGGTACTGAAGCTGTTGGACTCACAGACAAATTATAAAGTATATCAGCTATATGAAAATTTTTACATGAGAATGTAATTATGCAAAGATTAGATGAATATGAGAAAATCAGTAGTGCTCTGTGACTTTCCGTTACTTCTATGATCCCAACAAGCCAGTTGCAATTCAAACAGATGTGCTAAATTTCCAGATGCTTATCAATCTAAGACACAATATTAGCTCTGTTTCGTGGACACCATGCGTTCTGATATAAAAAGAACAAAATGTTCCTCAGATTATGAACAAACTACTGATCACTGCTCTTGTCATAGGAAATATTGCTATTAGTTAATTCTAAACAGGCTTGGATGACAAGTTGTTCTGAAACATTTTCTCTCATCCTCTCAAAAGTTGTTTCCAAAATACAATTCAGAGGTCAACCAGGTATATTTATTGTGAACAAATAAGAAAATGCACTACAACATGTTATGGAATCAAACTATGAAAAGATAACAGATGTATGTTCACTCTACACTTAGTAAAATTTTTAAACCAAAATATATCATCTAAGTGCCTTCCAGTGATATAGTTAGCAGTCTGAGCAGCATCTGTGATTCTCCCTCCATTTTTCTGAACTCCAGAGTAAAAAATGCATGCAAATTCATTTAATTTTTTTAATAAGTATTGCATTTTTATTTATTCAAACTGTGCTCCCTGTTTGCATTTGTACATAGCAGCTGGATACAGACATGGTTCTAATGCTTGACTTGTGTGCAGAACCTGTTTTCCTAATGCTTCCTCAGATGTGGAGATTCATGGCAAAAGAATGGTGATTACACCATCTAGAAGATTGTGGTATAGAATACAGATATGAAGATTTGTTCTACAGGATAGATAAATGTTGTTCAACTTATTTCTGAAAGCAGAAAATGCCACAGTTTACAGTGGCCTGATACTACCTCCAGTGCAAAACAGTCCCTACAAGGTCTCTCACACAAACAGCTGATATTAGACAGCAGCTTATGGTATACAGAAAATCAGCAGGTAAACACTTTGAAACAATGAATAATTATATAAATAATGTCATTTGTTCAAGATTAGGAATATGTCAATGTTATCTTTTAAGTTTGGTCTAAATGGAGATAGTTTTTCAAGACAACAGACTGCACAAGCTAAAGGCTGGCACACTTTCCAATCTCATTCATCTGTTTCTTTCCTAAGAGGTTTCTTGGCATAGATTGTACTTCTCCTCACTCTCTTCTCTGTAAATACTGCAAGATAACTGTAACAGTTCCTCTGAATATTATACAATTATTGGATGGTGGCAAGTATTTTTATTCCGGTCCACCTGTGTTTTTAAATTTATATTCTATCACAGAATTAGGTTGCATTTTCAGATGATGCTATTGCAAATCCCTAATGATACTCACTACATAAAATTGTTTTATCATTTTTCAGCTCCATAAAGAAAAATATTATCAATTAAAAAAAAAGATCACAGTCTTATTTCAGTGTTGTTTTTTTTAGCAAGCAAACTTTGAAGTTATAGATGACATTTGGCATCTTTTCATAAGCTAAAGAGTCAAAATGACTACAAAGAAATAGCTTGCAATAAAGCAATAACTAGATGGATTTGAAGGTAGTTAAAATTTATCATAATAAGAAATGTAGCAAAGTTTAGGAATTACATTATTTTCAAATCAGAATGTTAACATATTAAATAACATTGCACTTCATTATTGATGTAACTGTAATAATAGAAGTGTTAGAAAGAACAAATTATTACTTCAGATTACTAGTAAGAAGGAGAGTGTTTTTTCCTACTATTTCTTTTTTAAGCAAAATTTTAAAATTATAAAAAGAAGCCTACATTTAATATTTAGTTATCTTCCTAATAAATTTAATAGATTAAAAGTTGCACAGTACTTTGAAAAGCTAGTTAGCTTTAATAAAGAATCTAAGTCTGCATATCCTTGTGGTCACATAATGCAAGGAATTAAATGATGCTGTGGTAAATGCAATACTTTGCTAAATGAGCATATATAGATGAATCTTTAAGTAACTGCCTAATATCTATTCTCAAAAATATTAAGTAAATATGTTTTTAATTAATTTAAATTATGTCATACTGTATTTCTTTCTGATTTTCACACCCCATTACAGCACGGAAATTGATATGAAAACTTAGGCTGAGGCACAATAATAATTTTGATCTATTGCATTTCTGAAAAGTACAGTTATACAACATTGTGGTGGGTTCCCTGTACCAGATGCCCACCAAGTCACACTCTCACCCTTCTCATTAGGACAGGGGGAGAAAATAAGGTGAAAAGACAAAGCTAGGGAGATCACTCACCAATTACCATCACAGGCAAAACAGGCTTGTCATTTTGGGCACTCTGAATCTAATGCAGGAGGAAATAAAGAGCAGCAGTCTGGCGTAATTAACAGAACATTAGCATGGACTTTTTTACAAAAGTATTGCAACAGAGTGACTAGGTTTGGGGCTCTTTTCGAAAGGTATGTTAAATATACCTATTTACCTAACATATATATACCTAAATTTACCATCCAAAAATGGAAAGGCTGTTTGAGAATACATGTGTTTGTGCCTGGCACTGTATGATTCCAGGCAAGCCAGCTGTTGTGCTTAATATGGCTGGGGCCTGCTCACAGGCAGCAGTCAGTAGGATCAGGATTATAGTGATAACTAGAATACAATGTCTGTTACCCGTGCTGAGTATGCTCACAATCACACTTCTGAATATCTCAAATCATCTTTGTATTTATCACAATGTCAAAGGAAAATGTTATAAAGCACATTTTACAGAGAACTAGATGTACAAACTTGCTGCATCACATAGGACATCTGTGCCATGCCTGCAATAGTGCTTCAAGCTGAGCAGGGTACTCCAATTAGAGATGAATTTATTAACTTAGTGAACAAATTACTGAGCCATATCTCTATGACTGAACTAACCTGTTGCAGAAATGCAAGGAAGACAACTTTCCCTTCCTCCAAGATACACCTCTTTAGATACTTTTTTTTTTCATTGTAAAACCATTATTAATCTTGCTGAAACTGAAAAGAAATTCTTGCAGAGATACTGGACTGCTTAATTTAGATATAGAATCATTGATTTTAAGATCTATTATATGCCCTAAAAAGCAATAAACTTAATGACAAACCACAAATATCAAAGAGTATGATTGTACTCATAATTTACGCTATGAGTATATCTACCTTTTCACTTTGTGATAAAGCATCTGACATAGTAGTGGTCTTAGTTTTCTGAAACCAATTCTGAGCCCTGTTGATATACGAAAATAATTCAAAAAATGTTAACAGCAGATAAAGAGGCTTCCAGAAAAAAAAAAAAAGTGTTGGAAAAATCTACAAATACTCTGAAAGGGAATTAAAATAAGTATATGAGTATGCAGGAGAAAGGCAAGGCAATGAAATGCTGTATGACTGTGCTTTTCCTGTATGACAAGCTTGAGTTTTCTCTGAAAGAAACTGGAAGATAGACTGAATACTAAGATTTCTCCATAGTTTCTCCTTTGTCTGCTTTTCAAGTTGTTTGGTTCTTGTCTTCACATTTTCACATTTTCATTTTTTCATATGTTTTGAAAAGTGAATGAGAGTCAGATCACCAGATATTCCTCTTTTTGTGGGTAAGACAGCTGAATGCTTGAATTAGCAAATGTAGAAAAAAATCCCTTTTTTCACACTCCATGATTAAATGCAATTTATATAATCATAAATAAGCTGTTTCAGCTGAAAAGAATACATACATTGAGAAACCAACAGTTGTGGGCTTTATTACCCCAGTAATCTTTTTCTCCAAAACATAAATCACATGAAGATATGTTAGAATCAAAGCCAATCTATCAAGCTGCTAAAAGAAATAAGGAAAGGAAATCTTAGACGTAATTCACTATTGTGCTATTCTAGTTTTATACTAATGGAACTCCACAGGCTTTTTTGCCTGTGGACATTATGAAACAAGCTTAATTTATTAGCTATTCCAGTAGACAAAGCATCATAAAGTGCAATCACCAGCAGTTTCCCAGAATACCCATTCCCCGGAACACATAAGAACATAATGTGGTAAAAGGCTTTAATAGCAACTTGCTCAGCTTCTGTGTCAAAAAGGCAATGCATAGCCACAAATTCCAGCACAATGAAAATTGGTCTGTTCAAAAGTGGTTCCCCATGTATTATTTTTATCAACATTAAGCCAAATGTGAGACTGAAATGTGGCTTACGGATCTTTTTTTCTTTATTTTTATTGAGAAAAAGTTGTAGTCTTCATAACAAAGTTTGAGGCACATCAGAATTATTGCTAGGGACATTACTTGTATGGGAAAGGATCAAGCCATTGTGCCTAGCAAAGTACTTTGCAACAACGTAAACTTGATTCTTTCCTCACATGCACAGATATTGTACCACCAGCTAACTTTGGCAGAGCTCCTTCTGACATACTTCATTTTAGCCAAAAGATAATGATACTGTGTTGCTGGAAGATGTGAATTCCAGTACTTAATGCCCTGGACATGTAACTAATAAAGCTTAATATTTCACAAAGATTCTGAAATGTACATATATGTTAAGAGTTTTATTTGTGATATGCTCATTGTCAGTTGTCATCAGTGTCAGGTTTCAGCTAGGCAAACTGCAAGTACCTATGAAGGAAACTAATGAAACTTTCCTTGACCTACTAGAAGAAATCTATGCTTCTATTTGCCATTTTTTCTTTAAATTAACCATAAATTTTATAACTATTCATTTCCACTGTTTTTCATCAAGAAGTGAATTCAGGGTATTGCTATAAAAAACTATGCAGTGGTTAAATTCATTGTAAATTAACCAAAGAGCTGTGTTAATTCTGTCAAAAGTATTAATTAGTATAGTTTTGTTTAAAGATATGAAAATATGAAACATCTCAGTCTTACTGAAGCTGCAAAACTGATTCCACATGCAAACACAAATTTAAGCCACACATTAAAGTTTATTCTAATACTTATCCTAACACATTTTTATGGGTAGAAGAATCTCACAGTTCAGAAGTTGTAATAAGCATAATAATAGAGATGCTTTCTTCACCATTAACTCTTCCTTTTTTCATTTTTTAATTTTTTTTCTCTCACTTTGGAAATGACATATCATGGATAAATTCCAAAACCAAGAACATTTTAACACAGCCTTGCCTGTGTTATTTGGAAAGAAATTGCCTTCAGTGCTTCAGATCTCAAAAGTACTTCTGCATATGTTTGACATTTAAAATGAAATCTATGGTTTGCATAATTGTTAACTCCTTTTTGAAAGATAAATTTATTCATAATCCATTTTTCTAGACCCTCACTCATTCCGTTCAAAAGATAGAAATTGATCTTGTAAACAGCCATTTGGATTGCATGACCTTAACTAGCTACCGCATTTTTAAACTGCCTGACTTGAATAGCTCTTTGGAGTTTCCCTGGTGGAAGCAAATCTTTGCCACACACTCCAGGATGTAAGAATATGTGGTGGGTTGACCTTGACTGAGCACTAGGTGCCCATCAAGCCGCTCTATCATTCCCTCTCCTCAGTAGGACAGGGGGAGAATATATGATGAAAAAGTTCATGGGTCGAGATGAGGACAGGGACATCAGTTACCAATTACCATCACAGGCAAACCAGACTCAACTTGGGGAAATTAATTTAATTTATTACCAACTAAAAAGAGTAGGGTAGTGAGAAATAAGAACAAATCTAAGCTTCATCAACCTGCATCACCATGGTCTTCACCACAAGCTGCAAGGAAATCTCCCTTTCCCCCTCCCTTTCCTTTCTCACTAACCTTGTGTCTGCAGAGTTATTTCTTTCACATATTGTCACTCTGAATGGGAGCACCCAGCCAAACCGGTTTCAAAGCACAAAAGGTGAAATGCAGGGTGTTGTCATTCGACTCAGCTTCATCTGGCCTTGCTTGACAGATCCTTATCCATGCAGAGATGACCTGGGGGGAGCTGTGAAAACAGCTCAGCCTGGTGTTGTCTCAACACCGCATCACAATAAGAACCCAAACCTGAATAGAGCCTTGAATAGTCCCTTAGCAAACAAAATGCCCTGAGTCCCACCCCACCACTATTCAGTGACTTTACGTGCTAGACATCACACAATAAGCAACACAAACTAAGGGGCCATCACACCAACAGAAATAAACATTCCAGATACTGTAATCCACTCAGGCATAATCCTGCACATCCATCTAATCAGAAAATATAAACCGTAAGGTTTGGGGAGAAAAATGGGGAGTCTTCCAACAATACAGCTGGCCTGGAGGAGATTCTTCCCCCCTTGTCCAGGATGCTGTACAGGGTGCCTTCCCAGGGATTTAGTGGCCTTACCCGAGGGAGAGGGTAAGTGATCAAGATCATGATTAGTACACTCTTAAGATATCAATATCTAGCACGCTTGTGGTTTGTATTAGTACTTTTTGGGTTGTAAGAGTGTATTCTGTGAATTGCTTTTTAAATTGCAATAGTGCGTTCTCCATTGTATCCACAAAACTTGCAATAGTGGCGTATAGGACCTGTAAGTGAAGTCCAAATAAATTGTTAATTTGAACCTCTCAGTGAAGTCTTTTTCTCTCCACCACACTCTCCTTTCTCCCAGCTGCTGTTGTGAAGCATTTTTTACATCTTCTTAAATATGATAGCACAGAGGCACTGTGAACATTGCTAATAGGCTCAGCTTTGGCCAGCAGTGAGTCTGTCTTGGAGCCTGCTGAAACTGGCAACTTCTTGGGTCTTCTCACTGAAGGCACCCCTACTTTTCCCCCAGTTGCCACCTAAACCTAATACAGAACATTAATCTATAGCTAGTCTTGTGCTGAAATAAACCACAGATGAACATTCTGGATTTAACTGTTTCTGAAGGACACACACCGTGGCACTCAGACATTCAACACCTGTGCCTTTCCCTTAAATTCTTCTCAACTTTGAAATATATTTATTCAATATTAAAACTGACACACACCTCCCACTATCCACCCTGACTGTTCACAGCACAACAAATTTTACACTAAGGAGGGGAAAAAAAACTCCACTAGAGATATGCAACAGGTTATTTTAGTCATTGAGGCAGAATTCAAACTTTTGTGCAAGAAAGACTTAATACAAGTTCAAGTTCTAACTTTAGCATTTCTTTCGGAAGAAAACAAATAAGAGCAAATCTTTCCTTGGGTAGCAGATTATCAGCTGTAACACCACTCTTTTATGAAGCTATGCTTCACAGAAAGACTTTCATGGTACAACCATACCTCAGATTGCTGTGAGGTAATTTGACAAGTGATTTCCAAACTGTCAAAACTTTTAACAGGAATACTGTGGGAGCAGATGCAGTCATAATGCTTTGTAGGAAAATTTAAGTATTTTAAGAAAGTGAGTGTCTGCAAACAGGTGTTTTACAAGGATTCCATGCAGTTAAGTGTGTATTGAAAATGCCAAAATTCTACCAATTAGACATTGAATAATAAGAGCATTTTGACTCCACAATACTGCTTTATCGATGTTCTTTAAATTTCTTATAATATTTTCCCTTTATTTGTTTTATTTTGCTACAGGCTTATGTAAGCATACCATTTGTTTCCAATGACTTTCTAGTTTAGCTGTTCTATTTCGATAACAAAGAAAAAAATTCTTTCTGTTTGAACTATAAAAAATATGAAATGTTAGTGGGGCTTCAATTTTGAACTGAGATTGTGATTAAACTCTGGAGGAAAATTGAAAGTGACATGAGGAAATGCAACTGTGTTCATAGGGAAAGAGAATTGTTGCATTGTAGGTGAAAAGAGACAAGTAAGAGAAGAAGGAATAAGAGAGGAATAAAATGAATAGGTTTTGCTTTGGAAAGAGGTTTTTCTCTCCATTTCCCCCCCCTTGTAAATCATCAATGCTTTTCTTTATCCTATAGCTGATTTCTGTGGGATTTGCTGTTCCAATGCCTCAAGAAAATCAAAAGGAAAGAATACCATTCATACACAAGGGCAGCTCTTAATTTGGAGATAGTGGAGCCAATTCTATCCAGAACCTTATAACTCTGTAGAATCTTTGTGTATCTCTTATCCTGTTATGCTACAGTGGATGACACATTTACTAAGCCTAGGCACACCAGGTAATGTATTGTGACTATGCAATGGGGAGTCCTCTGACTGAATCAAAGCAATTCTTTAACTGTAAATCCACAGTTTTTCCTTGAAATTTGTTGATCATAATCTCCTTCAAAAATTATCTGAATTATTAAAATATGGAGGGGATTATTACTGCTATTATTGCTAGCAATGAAGTAATAGTGGTATTTTGCCCTTTATAATCTAGTTAGTACAATTTGTTCTCCTTTTAAAATTAAAACATATGTACAGTCTCTCTTAGAAAAGACAGTTAAAAACCATAGTCACAGAAAACAGAAAAGGTGCCATTCCTATGACTTTTGCAATATTTCCTAGAGAGTTTGATGACTGTATCACAGACTTAATGTAAATCTTGCTGGGATTTTACTTCATCTCATATATATATCAGGAGATACGTAGGAGGATTGGAAAGAGGATCCACTTTTCCAGTACCAGGAGTACATAAATTTGACTGGTAGTCCTTTGAATCACTCAATTTTACCTCCTTGTTCTCATGCAATTTCATTTAATGTAAAACTTTTCTTCTCTGAATAAATAGTAGGTAAACTGGTTGCTTTTTAAAAGGATGCTATTATCCCTTTTTAATTGCTAGCAGATAAACTGACTATAATGGTTAACAAGTATCCACTTCGTTGATTCTATACTTTTTTTTCCTTTCAATTACGGGAAGCAAATTAGATACTTAAAAGTAATATAATCTTCACCTAATAAAGCTAAGTAATGTAATCCCAATCTAATAAAGAAAAGTACCTTCCCATGTTGAAATTCTTTATAAAATCTAATAATCTTTTCCTTTATGACATGCCTAAGTGGCCATTGGAGGTTAAAAGATACAACAACTTTGATGTAATCTTAGAGACCAACTTTTGGAGACAAAGTACCTCAAGGATCTGCAAAACCTGGAAGTGATGGGGAATTTTAAAAGAAATGTTTAACTTCTAACAGTGCTGATTTTAGCATTTTGTTACTATGGAAAATTACAATTTTAAATTCAATATTTAAAATTATGTTTAAAATTACAATCCAGTGTAAAAAATATGCTAATTTCATAATGAAATACTGTATTTACCTAAAAAATATTTTTTTACATTTCTGTTAGAA
>KZ505853.1:120005-162465 GCA_002844005.1 Limosa lapponica baueri
TTTACAGATTTCAGTTAAAGAGAAGTAAAACAACTGGCACAACAGCATGATACAGAAACCACAATATACATGCTATTTTGTTTGAGCATTAAGAGTGAAGGACCTACACAGTCAAGAAAGAAATGGTAATAATAAAGAAAAAAGCAAAATACTTCACACCGAGCCTCTTATAAAATCTCAGTTTAATCTCTGCATTAATACGTATTAAAACTGTACTAGTTTGAGATTCTCTTTCAGTTCTGTAACTAAATATATGTATGACAAGTGTTAAATGAGTAGTATCAAATCTTAATTCTGGAGATCACATTTATTTCAGTACTCTAAACTGGATCCTCAGGGGAGGCTTCCTTAGAAAAAATGTATACTGAATGTATACTGTGTAATGCTTAGGTGTCTATTGGGGTAAAACCATGAAAAATAGTTTTAGCATCATAATCAGCAACAATATGTATATTGTAACTCAACTGAGCATAAATAATTAATTAATCTGTAACCACAAAGGGCTGAATTCGGGATAGTTGTACAAATGGTGTACAGGTCAACTTGCAAGTAGTATTATCTGCAAGATAAGACACAAAGGATAAAGATTAGGTAGGAAAGGTATCTGTGGAAATCAGATTTACCCTGCAGATTCAGCAGGGTACCTGGTGAAACCAGAGCTAGTTCTGGTCCTGAAAATAGGATGAACTGTATCACAGCAGATGAAATCACACTTTTTCTTCTGGGGAGTGGGGAGAGGAACATAAAACACAGAGGATGAGCAAGGAAAAATGGGGAAGAAATAAGCTGCCCATGTCAAAGAGCTCTGAACTCACCTCAAACCTGTGTTACTAAGACCATCAAGAGCCGTGAACACCATATATATGGCATTAGATCCATAATATTGTATTTTCCAACCTAATGCAGAATAAGCTTATTAAGAACTCATGGTTTGAATATGTAATGGTAATGGCTGATAGTGATCCAGACTGACGATATGTATTGTTAATGAATTGTCAGTCCAGTAAAGTCTCATTTTGAAGAATGAAAATAGAATGATTTATCAGTCTTTTAAAGACAGCAATTCAGTCAATACAAAACCCTCTAAATCCCTGAATTCCATATGTGTACATTCAGTGCAATAAGTGTGAAGACAGCTAAGCCGTTCAGAAAGCATGTTACAAATATACATGTATCTCTTCTTCATGAAAATGACAGCTGACAGTACAGGCATGCCTTGATTTTTTTACAGTAGCCTACTTATGTGACAAAGGTTTTCATTATACATAGACTTTTTTATTAAATATAATCTTGAAATAAAGACGGAAAAACTGGAGGGCGTTTCCATCGCTAAGCTCAACACTTGCAGAAGTCAATTCACTGTTCAAGTGACTATCATCCAAAAAGAGAGGTTTGACATTCACAGAATTTCTATTGTGAAGACTGATTTAAAGAAATATACCAACAGAAACCTTTAGGCTTTATAAAAGGAAGTCCTGCAGGCATCACAACAATTTGTGTTTGTCAGCTGGCAGAGTCTTAAAAATGCCATTCAGAGACCTCATCCTCACACATTTGAGAAAGACAAAGCAGCATTGGCATTTTTTTCATTCTTTTTCCATGGACTGCTGAACAGCCGGAAAGTTTATTGAGGAGCCTCCCAAAAGCCTCAGTTCCTGGAACCAAGTTCTCCGGAAAGGGTTCACCGCTGCGTTCACCACAGGGAAAGGAAAAAGTAAATCTGCATTGTTCAAGGTGCAAGGTTGTCTTTCATTCTTGTCAGCAGTTTAGATTAACTGCCTGCTGTCTTGAGGAAGAAAAGAGATTAGAGAGAGCAGCTGATTGGATAAAGATTGTTCTAGATAGAAATATTTCTCATGGACTTGTGAAGTAGACAGGATGTATACAAAAAGTCTATCTGGATTCATGTTAGATGTTAAAGTGGCAGGGGTATTTGCTTGAACAGAGGAAAGAAAGATTTAGTGCAGTAAATAAATTACAAAACATAAATTCTATTTTGTTCCACCTCGATTTCTGCTAGGAAAGGCTCCTGCCTTTCATTCAAGGAGAAAGAAGTAATCCACCAACCTCTGTGATCTATCAACAAAAAGTAGGCCTCCAGTCATACTGTTTCATGTCTTTGCTAAAAATATCTGCCTGAAGTTGTTTGTGTGAGGCATGAATTGTATTTCACTTCTCTGTATGTGTAACTTGGCACAGCATCTTGCAAACAAACCTACTTTTTCTTTCTCTTGCCCTGACGAGCAATTAGCAATGCAGTGGGCTGTAGTGCAAAGAATGATGGATGAGGAATGGCCTTGTAACCCTATGTTATATGAAGCATGAATAAAGACAAAGCATTTTTCGCAGGTATTTTTCACGTCATTCAATTCAAATGAAAATATTTTAGTTTTCCACTTCCAGTTATCTCAGCTGTCTTAGGAGAGAGGCATTCCTCAGCTGTCGAGGGAGAAAGCTGGTAAAGGATTCTGTCTGTAAATTCAGCTTCTATTTTACAAAGCTACATTAATTTCTAACATCCTCCTTTCTTTGTCATCCTTTACCTTCTTGCTTCTCTGTATTTGTTCTTCTCCACATATACGTTTTCCCTATCTTTCAAGAAAGCTGAATGCCTATCTTTTGGGAGTCAAGGTCGGTATTAGAAAAACTTATTTTATTTACAGTATATTTCTCATACAAGCATTCAATTAAGAATTAATAATGGAGAATCTACCTTAATTAAATATTAATTGGTTTTTGAAGTACTTATTTCGCTTAATAGAGATGCAGAGGCAAATCCAAGTCTAAGTAATCTGAAGCTGCAAAAGCTATAAATTGTGCTGTAGTAAATATGTCAGCGTTTTAAGAAAATATTCGTTATTTTCTCAGCTAATGTTGTATCCAGACTAACATGACGTTAAACCACAAAGACCTTACTTAGTTAAAGAATCTCATCAGCACAAGCAAAACTTAAGAATTATTTGATACATCCAAAATATCTAAAAAATATACATTTTTTAATGTCTTTGGAACATTTATGGGAAAAATACAGCTGAAGGTGTTCAGCAGGAACAGGTAGACACGTGGCACTTGAGATTTGATGCCTCTAGGAAGACTTCTTCTGTATTACCAACAGGAATTTAAATTCCTTTGAAAATCTTGTGCTCACATTAAGGACATATATATTTGAAATTCCCTTTACTTAAAAAACACATCCACTTCCTCATTTCAAACTGGTTTTAGATATCAAATTTTAATTCCTTTGTGTATATGTATTTTTATATTATCTTAAATCACGTGATAAATGGGAACAGTAATCTCAACATAGACAATACTACATCTTTCTATGTATGTAGTCAAAATTAATTGGTATTTAACACAGTTGACATAGTTTTTGTGATTATAACTCAAAGTGCATTTTGAACACCCAGACTGTAGAGAAGAGCACCACAAAGAAGCCCATGGGAAAACATTTGTTCTGTTCTTGGAGCCAAATTTAAACTAGTGGCTAGTTAGTAAAGTATCCCCTGAACAGTCAGTAAAAATGTAACTACCTGTTCACTAAGTGAGAATCATCAACACTGTGATATGGTGGAAGCAAGTGTTTCTGGGGAGAAAAAGTAATTTTGTTATATAAAAAATTGTGTATATGCTAACAATAAAGAAAACAATATCAAGAGGAGACACTAATAATCATCAGTTTACATCTGTAATATATGTACACATATGTACATAGAACTATTTAAATTAAATTATTTGGCAATCTGTTCTTCAGGGAAAGATTATTAAGTAAGAAAATGGGAAATATGTTATCTCTTGCCCTGGTTTACACGGAGTTAATGTGTGCACTAGAGTTCCGTAAGAAATGAATCGCAAATGCTTAATTTTTGTAGTGATCATGCTCTGGAAAAAGTAGAAATGGCTACTAATACTGCAGAATAAGATTTCAAGATTGCGTCACTTTCTAGGGAATATGGCAAGTGATATAATCATTAATTCAGAACAACACAAGTAAATGCATTTACAAGAATGACAAACAACGAAAGCTGTGTCAGAGTAATTAGTACCACAAAGCAATGTTGCTACTCAAGCTGCAAATCAAACACATGGCTTTTCTTTCTGCTTGAACCTACATATAAACTGCAGAAAAATATAACATAAATCTCTCTTATAGTACAAAAGGAACAAAAAGTCTTGAATTGACATCATAAGGCATTCAGCATGAAAAAATTGGTATAAAGAGGGTCCAATAGCCCTGGCAATCATTACAAAATATTTCCATTGCCTGCTTTACACAATTTATTCTGAGTAGTTACTGTTAGAATAGAATGATTCAAAGGAAAGCACAACCGTCATTATTCAAATATATATTTAGATTAATCTTAACTTTTGGGTTATAATAGAATCAAATCAAGGGTTGAAAACAGAAGGTGACATAGCATTTTAAAAGTCAAAAACATCTTAAATCCCTACAGAAGCTATTTGGGACCGAATGTCTTTTCATATTTAAAGAATGTACATTAGTAAGCATCATCTATATTTCAAGTTAGGGCTTTCACAGTGTAAAGAAGACTTCCACATAGTTTTCAGTTGCCTGGATTTCATTTGAAAGAGTTATATTTATTTGTGCTTTTTGTCTTCATATGTCACCCAAATAATTTTATATTTTTCTGTTGGTAATATTGTAGGAATTAATACATATTGGCAAATGTGTCCCTTAAACTTAACTGATGACATTTAAAGTTATGCCAGGGAACAAATCCTTTTGCTTTTCCATCTCACTAAAGACTATGCTTTATACACACGTTTTGTAATATAAATCTTTTATCACGTTGACATCAATAGAGAAGATGTAGCCCCTACTGAACGGTTAAATAGAAAATTTGAGTATGTAATGAAACTCTTTTATGTCTTCCAAGTTGCAAATCTCCTTACCCTGCATTTATAATTGTGAAGTGTCATCTTAACCTTCTATAATCCTACAGAGATTTAGATATATTCCATTTGCTAATTTTTTTTAAGTGACTCTAAAACACAGAGGAGTTTTTGAGTAGGGTTCAGTGACACCATTGAATATAAATATCATTTTTAAATAAGCATATTTAAATAATTTTATAATGTAGCTTTTGGCATATAGCGTTTTTCAATCCTCTCTACCTTAAGACAATTTGATAACCTCTGTCCTATCTACCTAGGTTTCCACTGAATAAGCAAAATTGATTCCCATGTGGCCATGAAAAACCTGGGAGATACCTTTGTCTTCATTTAAATTTCAAATTACTGCCAGTACCACTAACTGTAGATAAGAATGCATATGCAGAATTTCAGGCTGCAGGGGAACACGCATGCTTTCAGAATTGTTCTCTATCATAATTATTCTGAAGCGAACAATTAAATCTAGCAATCTGGAAAACCATTCTACAAGAACAGGTGGGTGAGCTGTCTGATCAAAGTAAAAAATCATTGAATACGTTAAAAAGTGTCTATTCAATCCCATAAACTGATCCATAAGATTTTTGAGAGGTAATTTTCAGTCTCATTTTATTTGCTGTCCCTCAATATTCTCAAAACAAAGTTTACAGAAAACAGAATTCTTATCAAAGGCATTATTTTGGACCAGAACATGTAATCTTGAAAGCCCTTAACAGTTCTGAAGGCACAAGAAAAAAAGAGGACAAAAAGAAATACAATTTAAAATGGATACTGAGCAAAAGAATAAGATACGTTTAAAATAGTAGAAACCTGACAAGAAAAAAGATGCAGTATTTTAAAGTTTGAGAATTACCAGTTCAGTTCATGTTCATTTCATACAAGAGTATAACAAGAAGATGATGCTCAGTAACAATGGTTCTGACACATTTCCTGATGTACAACTTTGCAGCATCAGGGATGTTTGCAGTGTCCTAAGACACAGCAAAAGTGCTGTTGTTGATGTTTTAATTAAACTGCTAATCTAACAGACGATCATATTAATTTACATCTGGCCGCATGAGTCAGGCTCCAGTATGGGATTAGCACATTGAGTTGGTTATCATGTAACAAGAAAAATTCTGGCAATATGAAGAAGGAATAATCATGTCAGTATATGGCTGTAGAATGAGTTTCCCTGCAAATTCTCTCTAAGTTCAGGCCCATTAACAGTAAAACACTGCCTTCTTCCTGGCCTTCCTGTGGGTGAAAAGCTTGGCAACTGCATTCTGAAGACAGGCTGCAGCACCTGCCAACATGTGAAATATGGAAAGCCTATGTCATGAGACATACATTTTATAGGTTAGGCCAGCAGGTTCACAGGTTTACAATCAGCCAGCTCATACAGAGCTACCCGAAACACAAATAACTGAAAAATAATTGAAACGGGGTGGTAACTGACAGTAGTGCTTGGTGAAAAGAAATCTGAAATTAAAGCTGACTGAAAATATTTTTTCCACATAATGTTTTCCTTGGAAAATGCAATTCATTAAACCAGAAAAGCTTCATAAAAGTGTATTGATATTTTTTCTTTTTTTCATAGAAAAAGTGTCAAAACTTATTGTTGTCACTTTTGTGTTTCATTTCAATGTTAAACAAATTTGCTTCAATGAGATAAAGAGATTTTGTTTCAAGTCTATTTAGTTTAAACGTATATTTCAGAATATATTTGACATTATATAATATTGAGGATACATAAGATCTATATTAGCTATAGTGTTTTGGAGTTATTGAAACAATGCTTTTTTATAAGATAAAAATGACTATTGAAATTAGATGATTTGACGTTGAATATCATCAAATAAATATTTTGGAATTTCTGCGTTATGGGCTTGAAATTCTAGTTTGTCCTTCGAGTTGTGAAAAAAGAACAATCCACAAATACCAAAACATCAGAATTTATAACGAAATGATAATTTTTTTTTTTTTTTTTTTTTTTGCAAAAAGCTGTAGAAGACAAGTAGGGAACAAAACAAGGGAAGAGATCTCACTTTTTCATGCTTAGAGTAGCAATGCCTTGTGTATTGGGGCATATTGAACTGCTTTTGTCATCCTGGAGAAAACTTTGAGAATAAAAGGAAAGGTCACCAGGATTTACGACAGACAGGCAGAACATTGCTGTTAGGGTTCCTGATTCAGATAAATGGAGGCTTTCTTTATAAATTTTTGAGAAACCATCTGTATAAAGAAGTTTTTAAGTTAAATCTATTTGGTGGAACCTCTCATATCTCACTCTGCAGTCACCTTGCTGTCAAACTTAATAATGTTTATTTCAGGACCTTCTAAAGCAACATTTCTAAAAAAATAGGAATTAAAAAGCCATGTTTTTCAATGTGATATTTTTATTCTCAGAATATGATGAAGCCTTGTACCCCTCAAGAATTTATTGGCTGAGCTTTAGAATAGAAGGTTTCATGACCAATTACAAACAAACACTACTCAGTTTACTCTTGGGAACAAATTAAGTGTAAGTTTTCAGTGAAAAAGGTAGAACCAGATTTTCAGAAAGACTAGGTAGGCCACATACAATGCCATTTGTCCCACAGCGTATAGTGTGCTATACTTAAGACTGTTCATTCAGACATAGCTGGCTATCTCCACCTTCATTGTGACATGTAAGCACCTCTTTCTAAATTTAACTTTTTGAAAGGTCAGGTCATAACTATTACAGTAGAAATTAATGAAGTATAACTTCATAGTTGTCTTATCAGTAAAATAAATACAAAAGGAAAATAACTAACATTATTTTTATCATTCAGTCAGTAAGATAACAGAAAAATAAGAAAATAAATTCTTGTTGGATAACAAAAAGAATCCTTACTATCTTGGTAGCAGGAAGCAGATCTCTAGAACATCCTAGCCAAGGTATATATCTAGGCATAATGGTTAGACACACATTATATGTGTGCTTTCTGGAGTACATCAACCTAAACTGATGAAAACCTAAAACCTAGACTTTCCTGAGAAATATTTGAAACACTGCAGTTTCATGAAAAAAAAAATAAAAAATCATTCATGTTTTGAGCTTAACTGAATGCTGCTAGTATATGACTTTAGGCCAAGAGGGTCCCAATACTCAGAATAATTTTTCAGTATTCTAATACCATGGTAGTAAATCTTCTAGACACATGCACTAGCAAAGTTTAAGGTATCTATAAGAGTTTTGCAGAAGGAATAGAAACAAGGCTTGCCATAACTGTGGAAATCTTCAGTAAGTGAAGTGCTGAGCCAGATTTATGTTTGATCTTATCAGTAGTCATTATTGGAGAATGTCTCTTTAGTTACACTCTACAAAGGCAGAATGTCTCTTTCTCAGTATATTGGATATACTGAAAAACTGTTAGAGCTTTGGGGAATCAACAAAGAAGCTTTGATAGTCTTGACTGAAGACAGGTGAAGTCAAATCATGCCTTTACTTTGGAGGACTTAGCTAGTGAAGAGGACTTCATGTCTGTCCAAATCTGTGTCTCATGGTGGGATGCATTGCATTGATCTTTAAGCTAACACTGACTCAAGGCTGTCGTTTCCACATGATACAGTGCCATATCACACAGCAATTCTAAGCTTAGGTATGGAAGCAGTATGGGTGGATCTGCAACATCCGTTCAATGCTGGAAAGCAATTCTTACTAGCTAGAATATTAATGCAACTATGCTATTTGCTGAAGCAGTCTTTGCCAGGGACAGCTTGGGTTATTTTTCACATTTCTCTGTAGACACATTCTACATCGTTTAGATGTCCTGGAAATGGTACCTTTAGCCTTGTAGCTTTGTGTAGAAGCAAATAATTTATGTGTGAGCTGCTGATGTTTGAATGTTTCAGTGGGAACACTTCTGTGTTACAAAATAAGGTTCACTAATTCAATTATAGAGCTCTGCAAACAGTAGGACTGGTTTCTCTATTCACAGTTAGAATGCCAAGATGCCTGCGGACAGGTAGGTATATCTGTCAGTGATCACAGCACCCACTGTGCAGAAATATTCTTCAGAATAAACATTTCAGATTTTGAAAGTCAACAGAGCTTAACAGCAAGACACAGACTATATGCTCTAGGCAACTATCTTTGGCATTGCAACACCTAAAAATAAAGTATCTAACTCTTTTTGGGCAATACAGACCACCTTCTTTAATTACCTGGCCTATCTATTTAGTCAATAGCAACTCATTAGGTTCCTCTAAGAAGCAACTTCAAATAGCTGAGTTGCCTGGGCTTTGAATTGGCTGTATACAAAGAGCCTGAACTCTTTGACAGGAGAGCTCAGGCAGGAAGCTGCCTGCTCAGGGGGATATGCTAAGTCCCAGAGCACAGTCCTGGAGTGAACGAACTTGAGCCAGGCTGCACAGACTCTGCTTCAAGTTGCTGGATCCTTGACTAAGATCAGGGAAAAAATTCACTTTAATAAGGTGTACAAAGTGCCTGAGACAGTGGTCCTCTTCCACACAAAAACCTAGTTGAATGTACAAAAACACTGAAGAAAAGAGTCACGTTCCTCAGTATCAAACCTTGTCTCCCATTTGCAAGCATTTGGGCATTATTGTTCAAGCAGCAGACATAGTACAGAAAGTAGACGATGGAGTGCATACTTCTCCTCCAAATTCTTCTTCCTCCTCTTGAAGCTGATATTGTGTAATGAGGAATGCAAGTGGAAAGCAGTAAGCAAAGATGAGGAGAAGGCTAAAGAATGGTAGTCTGCAGTCTGAAGGCTCCATTCTGTTGAGCAAAAGCAGAACTTAAATCTGCTCACAACACTGCTTATGTATTTTGCATCAGAGTCATTGGACAAAAAGCAGAAATAACCTGAAGGAGCAGAAAGTGGTTTTGAATGGAGGTGGATGTGGCCGCTGCACTTTATATGAAAATCAATGCTGTCTGTGTTTGTTAGACATGCTTAAAGAACCCTTGACAGATGAGGGTCCCTCTGGGATTCAGGAGTTTCAACACCTCTCTTTCACAGATCTCAAGCACACAAAAGCTTTGCAGTCTACCATGTAAGTTCTTGCAGTGTGAGGCAGTGAAATAATTTTTGAGGCAGGAATCATTTTTGAAACCCTATGTTTTCCATTGCACCTAAGTTCAACTCAGATGTCCAGAAGAGAGTCTGAAGGCTGTTAAATATTATAATTGCTTTGCTAAAGTGTTACTCCATGCTTTTCCATAAAATTAAGTCTAAACATGCTATGGAGAAAAAAAAATAATAAAAAAAAATCACTTTGTGCACTTTTCCTGCATATATCTCAATGCTGGGCACACACTATGCATTGGTTTCAAGATGAAGGCTGCATTTCATTCATCCTTTCCTTTTAGGAACAGAGTTACGAAGTTGCTTTGTGCTCATGAGCTCAGGGATTACCATCTGGTTGGATGGAGTGCAGGTGCAGCCTCTGAATCCTTTGTAGCAGACTGCAGCTACATTAAGGGCTGGGCAGATTTTTTTTATTTTTTTTAATTGCGTGGCAGTTTGTACAAGGTTGGCAGCCCAATGAGGACTGGTATCCTGCTCTGTCAGCTGTAAAAGCTCTCTGAGAACAATGTGAGCTGAAGTAAAAGCTGGTATTTTGTGTTGAGGAGTCACATTTTGTTATGTGGCAACTCTTCCATCCTTCATTGAGGCAAAGTATCATCTTCCTTCCTTTGTGTTTGTATTGATTCTCTCAGCCTATGATGGCAAATGTTAGATGCATCTTTATGTTACAGACTACAGATCATCCTTGGCAGTTAGAGGGATCTTTGGTTCACATCATACTCTCTTCTTTTTGCTGCAAGAAATCTGTCCAGACTCACCTATAGCAGGCCTATTGATATAAATGTATCAATAAGTAAGCTTTTATCCTCACGGCCAATACACTTTTTCATGCTGCAGCCTTTACTATGTAGCAGAATTCTAATACTGCCTCAAAAGGAGGAGGAAAAAATAGTCTAACGTCTGTCACCATGAGTGTCAGCAGCCAGCAGCTCCCTAAACTCTTGACTTCAAATAGCATGGTTTGGAGTATATATATGGCACACTGTCCCTTGTAAAGGTTTTCCTGAGATATGTTACACATTCCAATATTTTACAGAGACTTTATAGAGACTGCTTCACTCCTGATTAAGGCTATATTTTATAATGTATATGTATATGTATATAGGCACAAATAAGCCCTATGCAGTTACAGATGAGGAGATTTTGCTCAGATCTAGCACCCATCTACATGGCGGAAATTAAACCTGTATTTAAAAGCCACTTACTTATGTATTAAGAGGGACACATTCCTTCAGTAGTGATAGTGGAAATGTATTTGAATCCCTGTCTTCAGATTTACTAGTATTTCTGGATATTTACTGTTATTTTTGGGATCACATATTACGTATATAAGAAAGGCAGAGTTCCATAGTAGTTTGCAGTCTGTGTAGTTCTTATTGTTCTAATACAGCTAGTAAAGGCAAGTTTGTATTTTCTAGGTGAAGATTGTCAGAATAAGCACTTTTATATAAGTATCACTACCACTATACATACAGTTTAGTCTGGAAGAGCTTACAGTATGGATATAACAGATCACAGAGATCCAGCTAGTGCCAAACCAAGCTGATAAATCTAGCAAGCATCATGGCACCAACCTGGTTCCTGAAGCAGTAGATATCTATTTGCATAATGCTACATCAAATTAAACCCCCATCTTTCTGAAAGTTCTTTGCCAGGAAAGCAAAACTAGTGCACAAAGACATCAAACCCTATTATAGTTAACCTGCCATTTCTATAACTCATCATAAATACTCAAATGTGGTCTGTAGAGAAAGAGCAATGATAAATATATTCTCCCAAGTGAAAGACTGGCCTTATTATACCCTTACAGACTAGTGGAAACTTCCTTTATCCTCCCTGTCAGCAAATCCAAATATAGTATGAATGTAAACTGAGGAAGAAATTAAGTACACAATGCCTTATTCCATTACCTTCCACTTGTTGGAGCAATGTGCGCATCTTCAAAGTGTTATTTATCAAGAAGATAGTCTGTTATACCCTTGTTTTTCTCTTCTACTAATCTGTAGAGAGAGGAAACACATGGCAAAGGAAAAACCAGAATCAGCCACAAAATGTTTAATATGGGTTTGCTTCTTTTCTTTTGCATAATTTTAAAACAAATAACCTATACGACTCACAGCAATAAGGAGTTATTCACAACATTTCATCATTTCAAAGTTCAGATAAAAAGCATGTTTTTAAATCTGCCTAAACTTAACTCTCCTTCCCTTTTTGGTATTCAGTAGGTCATTCACATGTTAATCAGCTGTCTGGTTTCCAAAATTTGAGTCTGCTACAAAAAGCAATTTTTTTTCATGAAGACTAACTGACTGCAGATTTTGCATTATGTATAGCCAAATATTAGCCTGGTGACATTGCATTAGAAACTTATAACCTAAAAGTAGAGTTGTTTCATAACACAATGTAAGTTATGAATTTGTTCTTTCGTCTGTGAGCCAACTGGTTACGGCAGGACACAATGTAAATTTAGTCTATATTTTGATTGAAAAGTTTCCTCAAATGTGTCATGGACACTCCAGTCTTTTCCAAGGAAATGTAAGTTATTTAAAGGGATCTGTCCAGCTAGGACAAATACTGAGAACCAGGAGCTTTTTCTTCCATTTTTATTCACCTTTACTGAAAACTGAAACCAAGTAAATAGAGAGCAGACAATTGACTTGCAAAAAACAAAGTGTCTTGTAATCTTCGTTTAAAAAAAAAACACAAACCAAACCACAAACCAATATCAAACTGCAAAAAAATCCCCCCCAAAATCCCAAAACCTCTAAGCATTTTTGATGAGCAAATGTTTGGTTCTTTCTTTCTTTCTTGTTTTCATTCATATCCATTTATTTGAATATTAATCAATAAAATAAACAATGTGGAAAAAAGCGCTATTTTAGCAAAGTTTTAATACAAGCAGTTTTAGAAAGAAGTCTGTGCTTGTAGGATTTGTATTCAAATTTTGCCAACTTTGAAAAGCTAAAGTCTTTCACTAAGCTTTCTAACTGAAACCTGTGGTTTCCAGTTTTTTGTTTTCTAGTAGGGAAGTAAAAATAAAATTATTTTGCATCATCTCCTTACCTTTGACAAAGTATGAGGTCAAAATATATCTGTTTGTCTTAGGGAAAGAAAGAGTTTATCCAGTTGCATTGTTCAGCAGGATACTATTCACATGAATTGAAAAATGTTTACAGTTCAATGAAAATCATTCCTTCAATAAGAAGGTCTGACCCCTCTAGCCCTCAAATATTTGCAATGGCTCTGATAATGTTAGCAGCATTTCCAGCAGTCTTCCCAACAGCATTAACTGGATAGTAATCTCTGTGAGGAAGTCCCCAAACACCACTTCAGTTAAGAAACTTGTACAAACACAACATGACTGTTAAGCCAGCTGCCCAGCAGCTAAGAGAAATTCATCTTCCCTGGATTTCCCTTAAAGTTGAATTTCATTGCCCAGTTTCGAGAAGCTTGCAACACATGAAGGAAAAGATCTGTGCCATTTGCTTGGTATATGTTAAGCAGAAAAGGTCTTCCTTGTAATATACAAAAAAACTTCTTTTGTGCAGTTTTATCCTTAACACTAGATCTTGAAAAATTTCTGGAGTATATGATGTGTGTTCAAAAATATCCCTGTGACAGGGGCTTTTCAACACAGACAAGAAACTAGTAGAATAGTTGCAGGGGGACGGGGGGGAAGGAAGGGGGACACGGGAACTAATCCAAAGCTGTTGAAAGAAAAACAATACAAGATAAATCCAAAGGATTTTTTTTTCCCATTAACTATTCCTTAAGACAATTCCCTTTGCCAAAATACTGATTTAGTAATAAAATATGGGTTACACTGATGCCAGCAACTAGTTAACAGAAATTATTTAGGAAAGTAAGATTTTAATTAAAGATCAAATAGAATTGTATCATCTATGCAGAGGTGTTTAGATTTTGTTATGGGTTTGGGTTTTTTTCTGTGTTAGGATTTTTAGTCCTTAGAGTGGTACCTGATGATGGATGTTCAGAAAAAAACCCACAAAATACTTTTTTTCTCTTCTTTCCTAAAATAAGAAATTTTAGTGCTTTTCATTTTTCTCCTGTTTAAAATATCCAGAAAGAATGATGATATGGCCATGGAAAAATTGGGGAGAAGTAAGTTAGTAATGAAATTACAAAGTAGGATCCAGTTGGCTAAATTTCAACAATAATTTCAAAGAACTGCCTGTATAAGGTTAAATACAAGACCCTAGTTTCTGGGCACATGTTGAAGTGGTTATATTGAAGAAAGTAATAGAGAGAGGCAGACCAGTTCAGCTTTTGTAAGTCTTCAGAAATGTTTGACTTTTTCCAGACACTTTGAGGAATTTTCCGCAAAGTTACATTTCATTTTCATCCTTCTGATCAAAGTATTTGAACTTCATTATGGCTCCTACAATAAACTAATTGGTGCTTCAAAATAGATTTTACATATAGGCTCAGTTCATTCAGTTACATGTTATCTCTACTTGTCACATCATAAAAATATAAATACCATCATATAAATATGAATACCGTTTGTGGACTTCAATATAACACAATCTGATCTCTTTGGGTAAGTGTATTCGATCACAAATATTATTTATCTGGTTATTTCCATTTCAAGTCCCCCTTGAGTTGTAGCATGTTACTTTTAAAGGTATTAAGTCCTGAGCTGACCACTTCAAGTACTGTAGATTCTTCCACTGTAGAGAATTAAAAAAAATTTTTTAAGCAATTTTAAAATTAACTGATAGGGCCAGTTTTAACCTACCCCCACTTTCTTGTTAAGACAATTTGCAGAACCTTAATTTGTGTTACAAAAAAACAAAATAATTTGTAGAGTACCTATTATTACTATTTTACAAAGAGCTTAAAAAGTATAAACCTATTTATAAATAATAGATCTCTATTAGTACAACTGAGCAAGGTACTGAGCAATCTGGCTCATAACCAGAAATGTACTTAGGCACATTTAGTTTCAGTCTCTAAAGTGGCTTTCCTGGCTGGAGCTCCAACTGTTCAGCACCTTGCTTGATTCAATTTTAAAAGAATTCATTAGCCAAATGCTTTCTCTTGCATCAAGATATAGCATAACAAATAGTCGATAAGGATGAGCATACTAAGAAGGATTATAGTCATAATGCGGTTGCACATTTTATTTTATGTGTTGTTCTAATGTTTCAAGTGGATATTGACTCCCTTAGGCTGTCATCCCAAAGCAGTCATTTTTTTGAGACAGATTCACATTTTAAGGTCAAATTTAAAATGTAGGGTTTGGATCTGGTCTTATACTGGAAAAAAGGCTCTCTGGACCAATTCAGAGATTTTTATGTGAATGAGGAATACGAAAAATTAGCTAGAGACACCATGAACAAGCAGATGGAGAAAAAAATATAAATAAACATTCAAGCCAGAACAAAAAGTGCTAAGAGAAAAAAGACTGCTTTCAAAATAATGTCAATTCCCTGTTCTTTTCCTGCCTCCCTTCCTCCCCAGCCTCAAAGTTAGGTCATTTCTGGGTGCCCAAACAGTGATTGCTGTTTTAGGTGATAATAGGCAGAAGTAGCAGGGACATTGCCTGAGTCTGTCAACTGACTATGAAATGGTTTAGACAAGTCGTTGACCTATATATATACTATTCTTTAGACAGGATTCACATATGTCCATGTGAACAGCTTTCCCCCTGGATTTAGGAGAGTATAAACAGGAATTCTATCTCCAATGGTAGAAGAAATTCACAGAGAACATAGCTAATACTGGGAGTTGCTAATGCTGAGCAGAAATCATCCAAGAAGGGTAGAGCACAAACAAAAAATTGTTTTTGTATTCACTTTTAAACTGTATTTTGTGTTCCTGTCACCAGCTCAAAACTATACATGCCACTTAATTGATTTTATTTAGCACATACATAGTAACTATATTTGGTGTTTAAATCATATAAACTGTCTAGCACAAAAACCCAGTGATGATGGTAGCCATTGTGATATGTCTTTGGAGTCTATCCAGACCACTAAAAAGAGTCAGCTGCTACTAACATATACCTAGCTAAAGTTTATTTGTAGATGAGTGGAGTGAGATGCTTTGGCCAAACCAGCAGTTGGAGGCACAAGCCCACACACTGTCCTCCTAGCCAATCCTATGGCCTCTGGAACTCTTACCCAGCTGTGGCCTCTGGTACTCAGTCTTTCCAGGCAACCTGGATGTTTCCAGATTTCTATTGATTCATTATTTCCTTAAGGACAACAAATTCTGATTTTACCAGTTTCATGCCATTTTTCATTCCTGTCTTCCAGAACCAGATGGCTTTAATAGCAAAACAACAGATTTATTTCGTAAACTTAAGGTCAAGCTTATAATTACATTTCTGGAAGCAGATTATGGAATATACATATGTATATAGAAATGTAGTGCTAATTTAAATTTAACAGGATTTCTTTCTCGGTGATGTGATACTTTTCACCTAAATTTCCTTCAGTTTCATAACTTCATCCTGCAGAGTCCTGTACTACATTTTTAATAAAATAGATATTTTCGAAAAATACTTATTCCCAATCCATAGGCATCCCACAAAAAAATCTAAGAAAAATTAGTAATATATAGTAAAATCATAATATAAAGATAAACATATGTTCAAGTTCAATCCCCTTCAACAAAATAAGATCCAGTATACATAGACCATTCCTCATTTGAATAAATTTCTCAGCTGTAGCCATTTATAGTTATATGAACAAGGTCTTAGGTCATTGTAGTCTTTTTAGCTTGATAAAAACTCAAAGATGGCACCAGTTTTTGTCAATTTGTGACAGCTGATATAACTTCAGCACATGAGTCTGAGCACTAATGGACTCTATTAAAAATCCCTAATCAGTAATTCATCTGCAAACCACCCATAGTCAGTCACCACAAGATGACAGGTGAAATCCAAGCATCTAGCTGTGAGCACTGCATTTCAAAGTAATTCTTAACTTACAAGGTGCTATGCAACTTTCAAGTTGTACAGATGTTTCTTCTGCCTATGCAAACATTTGCGTACTTAGACTCCATCAGAAAAGTATTTTTATGTCCTAATGGGTTTTATGATGCTCACATATGCCTGATCACCCTTTGTTTCAGAGACTGATGGAACTGACATCGCTCTGCTGGCAAATCAAGAGCTATATTGTGTTTTCCAGTAAATAATACTTTGTTTTGCCACCTGGAGAAGAAAAAGTGAGACATGATAGGCTAACATTTTGTCTCATACCCTTTACTGTAGGAATTAAGTGTGAATTCCTGCTTTTGTTGTCCTCATAATATATAAAATTTTATCATAGCATACCACATAATGTACCATAATTGGTTTTAAAGAGTTCTTTATTCCATAATAGGGGCTATTGCTTTGTAGGATTTCCTAAACATGTTTTACAAACTTTACAGTTTGTTATCCCATTTCTTTATGCTTGGTGAAACAGTATGCTTTGTGTCAAATAAGCTAAATCAGATCATTTCCTCTTGAGTTGCCCCTTCATCTCTTCATGTCTATCTGTCTAGATATAGTTCTTCGGGCAGAAACTCTGTAATTTTTGCATTCTGTAAGGTGATTAGCATGCCTTTCTTGCTGAATAAAAGATATTCAGAGCTTATACAATTTTATACCAAATGGTGCTGGGTTTTTTTAACAACTTCCTTGAAATAACACTCACTTCCTAAAATGTTGGTAATAATTGGTCGTCTTTAAAAAGTTAGAAGGAAGAATTCTAGTAGTAGTTTATATGGACTTGTTTTCAGTGATCAAAAATAAATAAAGGACTTACACAACAAAACTTAAGTGAGAGCCAGTTCTAAAACTTACTGAGTAATATTAGCTGATTTTTTCTTTTTTTTTTTTTTTTTTTTCTTCAGTACCAGTTTTGACCAGTTCTGGGCTTTTCAAGTAGATTTGTTTCTTCAAAAGATGACTTTGCGGTGATGAAACTAAAGTGTTTCTACTCAGGTACGTCACAAGGTAGTCATTACTTCATTGCCACCTTCTAGTCAATAAATTGTGTTTAAAAATCTTGTTCTACCTCATCTCTTCAGCTGAAAGTTGTCATACATTAAGCAACAAAGTAATCATGGAATTCCTATGATGTTTCTTTTTACTCAGAGCTGAGACCACAATGTTATTTATTGTCTGCAGTTCAATAGCATATAAAAAAAATCATCAATAGATGAGTGTGAGGTTCATGTAAGATTGTGACAGAAGAGAAGAGCTGAGAAGTCCCAGCTGATGGAAACCCGAGAAGCAGAGAACTGACAAGATACAGGTCCTGTGAGTAATTTCCAGTGCTTTAGTAACTATATGCAGAAAATAAACCAAACCAAACAAGTCCCATCTACTTCAGAAACCAAAGGAAAGTTTTTCATTGATTGAAATAGGCTTTGATGAGTCTTTAATTTATATAATTCAGGTTGTAATTTTTTGGTCTGATCCATGCAACATGTTGAACTGATCAGAAGTAAAAGAACAAGGTAAAATGTAAAAGACCAGGGGAGTCAACTTGTACCCTGTTCTTTTCTTTACTCCAAGCAAGAACTTTCTCTGCTTGCATGCAATGATAGATATAGGGACATAAAAATACATATATATGTGTATGTACAGATTTAGAACAGGTATATATTTGACTGCACTAGTCATATATCCATTGAAATATAGCTTGCACAGCTACTGTCACACTGATGACAGGTAATCAAGTAAAAATAACTTAGGTCCTATCCTTTCTTTTTCTTGAAAAGACATATAATTTCAGTAATGCTTCTTCCCCAAGAGAACTGTCATTGGTAAGGAAGTCCTTTTCAGAGAATTCAGGGCTATCTAACAAACACCTCATTTCCTTGCACAATGAGGCAGAACTCTGATGAAAAATTTTAGTGGGAAATTACCACAGAAGCTTTATGAGTCTCCTTGGGCTGTTTTCTCCTCTCTCACTGACTAGAAAATAACATTTCTCCATATTGTTTTCTTGTATACTTGTATCTAAAGGGATTTTTAGGGTAGCTTTCAACACAACACTTCTTTCCAGACTTTTATTTTGAGATGCTTATCACTGATTCTTTTCACTAGTTTACTGGAAAGAACTCTATTCCTATATGATAGCTGGAAGTAGAATTGTCATTTTGAAAATATGGAAAAAACCCGGAAATTCCTGCTAGCACACCACTTCTACAAGCAGTTTTAATGATATAGTGAGGGCAAGTTCATAGAATTATAGAATCATAGAATAGTTTGGGTTGGAAGGGAAATTAAAATGTCATCTAGTCCAACATCCCTGCAATGAGCAGGGACATCTTCAACAAGGTCAGGTTGCTTAGACCCCCATTCAACCTGACCTTGAATGTTTCCAGGGATTCTATTTCAGATCTTTTACTAGCTTAAATTAACTTACCACCACCATTTTTCTCATTTGCTGCAAGTTCAGAGAGCACTTTGAGGATCCTGCCTCATGACTTCAAAAGTCAATTCAGTTTAATATTTTAATGAATAACTAGGAACTCAAATATAATGCTGCTTGCATGCCTCGGTGTCCACCTTTTCATAAAAAAATCCTGCTGTCAGGAATTGCCTTCATATTTGACTTGTACACAATTGAGTGCACCACCAGTGCTCAACAGCCCAGATGGAGCAGCAGGAGGCATTGTGTAAAATGTCTGCCAGCAGATTACATTATTCTCTACATGGAGAACTGAGCAATCTGTCATGCCCCTTTAAGGTTTTTACTTAGCAGCTCTGTTGGCTACTGCTTAACAGCAGCAGAAACCTTATTCCAGCTATTCTTTGGACAGAGGTTGCCAGCTGAGAGCATTACAGCAATAGACGGGACTGATTTTAGGGAGTCCTTTTGCACATTTTCAGAAACAGACCTTCTCTTTATTACTTCCCTTCTTAACTGTGTTTGGGGATCTAGCTCCAAATACATTATTCATAAAATGGTTTATATGTGTGTGTTAAATCAAATGAAAAGCTTCCCAGGAGAGGAAAGTGTCCTAATAATGTACACTTATTATGAGAAAGGACACTATTAAGGAAAAGCTACCATATCTACATCTTTTTAACATTAGTCTGAGTAGCTCAATACAAACAGGAAGGTTGAGAAAAGTCAAGAGAAAAAATAGATGACTTTGGAATTTTAATAATTTTGTTGGCTGGGCGTCTTTGCAGCTCAGCTTTATGGAAGCTTCAGGTTTTCTCTCAATTGCAACTGCAATCAGAAAGGTATACTTATTAACAGTTTTTCAGATGCCAAATGTATTATTGGTGTTTATTGCTACATGTGTAATGAAAGATTTCTAATCCACCTAAAATACATGGTTCATAATCTACACAAATAATTCAAATCTCTCTCTTCTGTTTATGAGGAAAGTTTTGGTGAATAACCTCTGATGAAACACACACATTATTTACATGTAATAAAACTGCTATATGAAGTAAACCAATAAACAGTATTTTGTGAAATTAGGAAGAGTGTTGCTGTTGAAAATACTTTAACGATAAACATCTTTGGATTATTGAAATCAGTGTGATTCAGCCAGTAATTTTTGGATCCACCCCTGACTTGCTAGTTCATGATGGAACTAACAGTCAACAGTTTGTTTTGCAGCTGGTAGAATGATTTAGGGAGCATGCACAATTTATTAAGAAATTTTTTGCAAACATATATTTGAATTGTCAATGCTACCTTGATCATATATCCTGCAAATACTAACTATGTTAAACTGAAGAGAATTTAATCTGTCAGATTTGAAAAATAGCAGGCCTTTTTGTTGTGAATTTTTTCTGAGATGGATGATTTCTTATATTTTTATCAAAACTATAAGGAGAACTTTTATGAAATGAAAGCCATGTTATTTTTAAAATATGTCAAAAGTACATTTTTATATAATTAAGTTGTAACTAGAAAAAATTATGCATGAAAAATATAATAATCTGTATGATGCAAAACTTAAAATATAGTCCTTGCAAGCCCAGCTTTGAGTCTCTGTACTTTAGGAAGCAGCGAAGACCATTAGAAGAAAAAGTAAATAAGCTTTTTCAGACATTCATTTCTTCTGTAGTCATGAGTCAGATATCCTAGACACACTACTTTTACAAGTACAGATATATTAGAAAACATAGAGTCATCATCTCCAATTCAAGACACATAAATTCTCTTCCAGCTTGCTACCTGTACGTGTCACAGTAATACTCTATTAGAAACATATTAGCATTATTAGTTCCCCTCTACAGAACAGGAACAAAGATAGAACCATTAAACTGGTAGTTTAAAATTCGTACGAGTTCACATTAGAAAACAAAATTTAATCCAAGTTGCCCTCATGGAGTGTTAGTACAATAACCACTGGACAATCTTTCCTCTCTAGAAGCTCTTGCCTTACGATTTCAGTAACTTCCTCTTGCATGAATCACTACCCATCACATTTAAAGTCTTCCAGCTTGTCTTTCCAAGTACAGTTTTAACAAGGAAGGAAAGAGAGAAGGAAACGTGCAGGGATAAAGGGACTTCAAAGCTGACTCTTTCAGACAGTATGATAGTATATCTATTGCAGCTCTGCAGCTGCTGCAGTCTGCCTCACCCCTTCAGCTGTCTTAAGATTGCCTGCACACCTGTATTCCAAACTCATAAGCTGATCACAGCTTCTCTTTTTAGGAATTGCAGCTCTTTAGAGAGCCAAATTTGTCCTTAAAAGTTCTGTGCTGATTTTGTTTTCTCGTCTCACAATGGCTGGAGCTTTTCTGTGTGCATATGTGAGTGTGTGTGAAATTGTAAAGGAAAAGAAAAGTACTGAGGGCAAGAATATGGACAAATACACCTCTGGTACCAGTAAAGCAAAAGGAGGAAGTATACTAAATTAAGATAGTTACCATAATATATATGCAATGTTCAGGAAGTAAAACTCAAGTTCCTTTTAATCAAATCATGTGTTATTAAAATAATATCTACCTATTCTTTTCAAGAGGTACCTAACAGATGGGACACTTTTTACCTTTTGCAAAGCTGAAAGTCCAGGCAAGAAGCTTTCCTGAAAGTCTGTCCCATTTACTGGAAAAAAAAGTCTGATGCTATAGTTGTATGTTTATCTTCTGTTTTCTGCTTCTTGGCACTGTGGTCTTCCTTCTGCTGCTTTTGGTAGAAATGAAATAAATTATTCTTCTTGTTACAAATGTGTGACACTGTATTTCAAAGGACAAACCAACATTAGGCTTGAATGCTATATTAGTAAGGGCAAGGTTAAGTATGTTTAGAGATACCGTCTATTAGTCTGAAGTGAATTACTGTGGAGATGCTGGATTTCTTCCCAGAGATAAAAAGCAGCTAAGATACCTCTTCAGCTACACTGATTAATTATGTATTTGTGTGAGTCTGTTCATTTGGTAAAATTGGGAAGTTACAGAAAATGTATTCTTTTTTGTAGCAAATAAATAAGTAAATATTTAATCCTCAGTCTACTGGGTGAACACTGTCTGTCAGAAGACAGAAAAGCTGTGACCAAACCAGAGCTATAGATTCTGGCCATCACTTGGCATGTTTGTATTCCACCTAATAACAGTGTTACAAGCTTTGGTCATTTGCTTTCAAGTGGAAATAATGCAGAAAGGCCATTGATGATATTTTAAAAATTATTTATCAGTTCTTGAGGAAAGCTTTTTTGAGTTTTTGAGCACACATTAGCTCTCTTGAATGTCTGAGGTGTCTAAGGCAATCATCTCCACACTTCAGTTACATTCCAATTTGTTGGCTTATGATTTAATTTGATGCCTTCTGCTTTTTTATAATGACAATCAGTGAATTATTTTTGATAACCTACTCTATGCTAATCCATAGTTTACATTGCATTTGCATTGCCAACAAAGCTATAGAATTTCCTTCTTGAGCTGGTTGTAAAGGTGTTGCTGAATTTCAGTGTTCAAACAAAGTTATCCAGATTGCTTTAAAGTTCTAATACAAATACTGTGAAAAATATATTAGGGCTTGATCTAGAGTTTTGATCAAACCCTTGCATGCAAGGTGTCCTGGTTTCAGCTGGGAAAGAGCTAATTTTCTTTCTAGTGGTTGCTGTGAAAGGAATGTCAATAATGCCTATTGGTTTAGTTGCTGCTAAGTGATGTTTATGCTTTTCAAGGACTCTTTAGTTTCCCATAGAAGCCGAGAAGTAGTATAGACAGAGCAACAGAATGGTCAGTGGAATATTCCATACCATAGACACTATACACCATACTAGTACACAAACATGACAGTAAAAGTATTATGCACATTTAGTGTTAATTATAAAAGTATTAAGCTTCTCAACTATAAATTGTGGAAGCAGATAGCTGTACCTCTGAAACACAGTACATGTTCAAAAACCTTAGGGAACTGAGACAGACATAGACTTTATTTTGTTCAGAAATATTGAAAGAAATTGGTAGAAACTGTCTCTATTATAGTATAGTTCTCTAAGTCTACAAAGTTTTTTAATCCCACCTTTCTGCCAACAGTCATTTTGCCTTCATCACCGCATTGTACAAATGGTGAACTTTAATTCTTCAACAGCTGGATAGAAACACTGTCTCCATGAAAAAGAAGTCTAGAAAATATATTATATCATGAATTAGGTAGCATTTTAAATGAATCAGGAACAAAGAAATACTCAGTATTCTGTCCACACCATACAACAAACAAACAACATATGTTCACAAGAAATAATGGTGTGAACCTTCAGTCACAAGATAGTTCGCACACAAGATACATTAACATTCAAAACTGAGATGGATTATAAAATAAGCTAACTAGTAACACCACCTAAAGTGGTGAAAGAAAGTTCAGGAAGGTTCCAGAGAAATGGAGAAACTGAACAAGAGTCAGCCTTATAAAGAAATCAGAAGAGAGTATTATGATGTAAAAACTACACTGAAAAGTGCAATTGCTGTCTTTTCTCACTAGAGGGAGGTAAGTCTTAATACTCATTACCAGAGTGTTCTGCAAATGCACTGGCTTGAGAAAAGATATTAAGTAATGTTTATCCATATTTGGGTATGTGTTTTGCCATGTTTTCAGGACTCCTTGTGCACTGAATAATACTCTATACATATGGGGAAAAGGCAAAACCAATTATCTTGTAATGAAGTTGAGCAAAAAGCAAAAGAGAGCATGTTTCAGTTTAGCATTGAATTATGCTATCATTTGAGCCAAGAGTAAATGAGACCTTATGCAATAACAGGCTCCTTCCCATTATAGGCTTCAGTTCTTGATGATCTAGGTGCACTATCACACTATCATCCATGAAGTCACTGTCAACTATGATTTACTCATCGGGGAATGGGAGAACCTGTGATTCTACTTCTTTTAAAAGCACTCACCTACAAATATCACCAACTAGCACAGTAAAAAAAAAAAAAGTTGTTTTGTATGCAGTAAGTCAATTCATATTGGAAGTTTCTGCATATTCCCACTAGCTTTCTGTTGGGGAGAGAGAAAATAAAGGAATCCTTGCAAATAATTAAATATCATTAATTAATTATGAGGAAGGCATGGTAATGTACCTCCAGAGTACAAGTGCATTTCATATCTTGCTAATTTCGCTATACATTGTTTTTTTTTTTTTAATCTTTGTACGCAAGCCTGGATTCTCTTACAATTTTAATTGAATCAGTGGAAGATGATTAAATGCCTTAGAAAATCTGGGCTTACTGATTTCTTTGAAGAAAAAGGCCCAATATTTAGGTGCAGATCAGAGCAGTATTTACTACCACTTATCACCTTTTGCCCCTTCCTGTAAGGGGCCCGTAAGGGTGCTGCCATGAATTCCCATAACATGCAAGGTATATTTTTGATGACTCTCTTCAACCACACTGTTCTTATCAAAGATTTTCATTGACCATCATGTCTAATCTCCAGCAAGACAGAAGAACAGTATTAATTTACTCTGACCACAAATTCGTATAATTGTTTCTAAAGCTTCACATGCCAAACTTGTGGATTTCTAGAGTGATGCAACTAGCCTTTGTGTCTGCATTTTGTGAATAAATTTCATCTTAACAACATTTCAGGTGGCAAGCCTAATCAACCCAGCTGGGAAATCCATTCAATAATATCTTAATCTGAAAAATGTGGGGAAAAAAAAAGAACTCATGACACAGCACACAGAAATAAATATTTCTGTTAATAGCCTAGGTACCTAGTAATTAATTTATCAATTAATAAATATGTAGATTTCACTGAGGTGTGTTTCAAAGGAATCCTGACTGCAAGTAGTACTTGTACCAAGCAACTAGAGGACAGGAGATGACAAAGACATGCATTCAGGGCTGCTGTGTGAATTGCTACAAGATCTTTGTTGATTTGGCAATCTGATAACAGAATACTACATGGAAGAAAGCCTGAAGCCAAACCGTAGTCAGATGTAGTTATAAGGTAAATTACATTTCCTTTTGCTCTGTTTTCAGAGTGAGCAAACCCAAACACTTTTTAGCATGACTAATACTCTGGATGTAGTAACTTCTGAAGGTGGAACACAGTAGCTTAGTTGAAGTGATACCAGAATGTTAAAAACTAAGTTAAGATCAAACAGCCAAGGCACTAAAAAGAATACTTTTTTCCCCCTCCCCAGTAGTAAGAGAAGCATGAATAGTATGGCAGCAGTATAAAGAGGCATTTCCAGTCAAGCTTTAAAAACAAAATGGAAAAGAGCAGCTTTTAAGAGGGAGGGAACTAATTTACTGTGTCTACAGACTTAACCATCTATTTCAAAATTATCAAGTTATTTCTTAGTTTTATATTTTAACATAATAAACACTTTTTTTCTTATGCCTTGGAATATTATAGAAACTTCAATGAGATGATATATGTATTCCCAAATGAGTAGTGATCCACAACAGAAGGCACTGGTCATTTATAAAATTGACACCAATATACTATCAGAAATCCTTAAGGCAATTTTTGCATAAGGAATAAATTTCTTGGCAATCTCACACCAGACAGAGACCTTCAATTGAACTTTAAACAGGTTCCCAAACAAAATATAACCTCTTTCAATCATTACAGTGCAAGACTGAAGCTTAATTAGTATCCAGATTAAATTTCAATGTGAAGTTTGGGTCACTTCCTAAAACAGAGTAGTTTTCATTGTCAGTTCTTTTTTTAACTTTTATAAAAATTATTGTCTCTTTTCTTGTGATATCAAATAGTTTTCCTTTCAATGGGGAAAATTAGTGCAAAAAAAGAATGAACAGTATGTCCTCAAAGTCTCCGAATGTCCTTTTTCATGCTTATATATTTGCAAAGCAAAAACTGAGGTTCAAAAAGGCTATTTTTAAAAATGTTCTGTTAAGGAAAATGCAGAATTTATTAACACAAATTTTGCATTCATTAGATGTCCAGCTTTTTTCCAGTAATACCCAAACATGTACAGCATATCTGCAGTCTAAGAGCCAGATTTCAAAGATTTGGTCAGATGTCCACAGATATTAGTGGTGTCTCTGAGCTTGTGAAAAATGCAGCGGGTACTTTCTGTATCTTTCAGTGCCTAATTGCCTTGAAAAACCTGGTCAATTGTTTCCTTGTTATGTTTAATGTGGATGCTCTTTCTGTGTTTATATTAATCCAATGTTACATAGACAAAAAGAGAAAAAAATTACTAATGTAACAGCATTCCTTCTAGTAGCTCCTATGAATTTCAAAGCACTGAATGCTTATAGATCTAGCTAATTAGGCACTGAGAGACAAAGCTAAAGCAAATTTCAGTGTGCAAAGAATCAAATATGTGAACTGAAACACATTTGCCTCTGTTCATCCATTTGTCTTGGTTTACTTTTCTCCTTTTTCTACCCCTCTGTCAAGCTGCTCTCTTTCATTTTGTTTTTCATGCTTGACTGCAAGTGCCTACTTGAAGTCACTACCGTATTAACCACACTTCTGTTATTATTGACAAAACGTAAGCTCTTTTCACTGTCTTGTCTGTTTGGACATAGCTTAACTTTTACCAGTCTAGTATCACTTCAACTAAGCTGCGATGTTAGAACTGTCTCCACCTTTTGAAGCTGCTATATCCAGAGTATTAGTCAAAGTGCGGAGTATTTGGGTTTTTCCACTCAGTGCTTTTGCAAGCTCTGTCTATTCTTTAGCAGTGACAATATCTCTACTCAGTAAAAAAACGATAAAGGCTTAGTTGGGTTTCTGAGCACTCGCAGTCTCCTTCTACCTAGTGAGTTTTTCAGAGGAGTTCTTGAATCTTTCTTTTCTCTGTGTTACTACTGCTTCCATATGCAAGGAACAATAGGTGAGAAAATTCTTCCTTTTAGAGAATCCTTCATGACAACTTCAAGAGTTCCACAATTTAAGATAAGGGAGTCAGCAAGAAAAACCCAAGTTTTTATCCATTTATATTTACAGTTCCTACTTTCAACAGTGTAGTTCTAATCAGTTAATTTGATACTGCATATACTTTTATCATATAAGTAGGTTTACTTGCACTGCTGTAGTTAGAGAAATTTCCACTGCCTGAAAAGCTCTGGCCCATGACAAGAAAACTCACCGCTGACACTTGTAAAATCAATGTTTCAAAATGGTATGTCCTGAAAATGCACAATAATGAAGAGGTTCTTAAAAAGAAATAGATAGTTAAAAATCATGATATATACTATATTTCTTCCTGAGAGTTTTATGACCATATTGCGCTCACAGTTCAAGATGTAGTTTTGGCAAACTGCATCTAAATGGAAATCAAAAACTGGGTGATTGTATTGGGTTTATGTGGCAAGGTTTTGGTAGTGGGGAGGGCAACAGAGGTTGCTTCTGTGAGAAAGCACCAGGAGCTGCCTCCATGTCAGAGCCAGTTTAAGCAGGCTCCAAGACCACTGGCCAAAGCTAAGCCCGTCAACAATGCTGACTGCACCTTTGTGATAATCACAGAAACATAGACTTATAAAATTGATTGGGATGGAAAGGACCTTTAAAGATCATCCCCTGCCATGGGGAGGGACATCTTTCACTAGATTACGTTGCCCAAAGACCCATCCAAACTGACCGTAAACATTTCCAGTGATGGGGCATCCCCAACTTCTCTGGGAAATCTGTACCAACATTTCACCACCCTCATTGTAAAGAATGTCTTCCTTATTTCCAGTCTGAACCTACTGTCTTTCAGTTTAAAACCATTACTTCCTTGTCCTGTCACTGCAGGTCCTCGTAAATAGTTTCTCTCCATCTTTCTTACAATCATAGAATGGTGTGGGTAAGGGAAGAGACCTTAAAGACCAACTAGTTCCAACCCCCATGCCATGGGCAGGGACATTCATGCATTTCCCTTGAATTTTAGAGGAAATTCAGGTTTTTTATTTTCGTTTAATATCTAAAAATGGGCATTATTTATCTTGATATTTTTGCTAATTAAAATTCTGAACACCTGTTTGTTCTTTTTATTTCCAATTTGTACTTTACCTGCATTGGTTTAAAGTGTGTTAACTTTCAAATATTCTTACATATAATTCTGTCACTTAAATAAACAAAATATGTGACATCTATAATTTCTGAAATGCAAATTTAAAAAAGTAAATTATGTTGAGATACAGGTGATTCTTAAAGTACATGTAAATATTTTCATTTGATTATAAAAAGTAATTATGTTGACAAGCAATACATTTGAAAGTGAAAGTGGGGTTATGAAAAATTAATGTAATCATTGAACTGCTTGATAGCTCTTGAAAATGTGATAATAAAATAAATCAAGGAGATGTCATTTTGCAGAGTAGAGAAAAGCAAGGTTTGGACAAAAGTAAATGTTTTAAGAAAATCAAATAATGTTATGGAAAAGAAAATGCTGTCATACTCAAATATAGCCTTTAGACATTTATTTCTGACAGACATATCACATAAAATTCCCATACTTTTGTGCCTGGAACATTTTACCAAAATAAAATTGCTGCAAGGCAATTAACTGGAAATATTCATTTGCTTAAAAGGGACCTTTAATGCTTCCTAAATAAATTTCTGTCATGAACCTGAGCTTTCCTAAGTGATCAGGTCAACCAAATTCTTCACTCATTCCTAGAAGTCATGTTTCCAGAGCTTAGTTTCAAAAACTTTTTGGAACCTCAGACTAGACCCAATAATGGAGCATCATACCCATGAGAAAAAGTAACCCCATGACATATGTCCATGTAAAAAATATAACAACTGCTATTTGGGCCCAATAGAGGAATACTAACCATAGAACTGGGTGTTCAGGTTCTGTGCAGAGCGTAATGAACAATTAAACGTCTCTGAATGGTACTACAAGAAGTATGGTGATGCATTTAGCCAACAGGAGGTGCTAAGCACAGAGATTTGAATGATAACATTGCCTTACACTGAGATTAAATTTGTTGGTCAATGCTCAGGTAGGCGTGTATTCTTCTGCTTCTGGTCTTTGGCAACCAAAAGAATTTGGGTTGAATATAAACACTTTATCCAAAAGTGTAATTCAATAAGCTACTGCTCAGTTATTCCTTACACTGAAACAAAGGTCAGCCTGATGTCTCCAATAACATTTCTGCATGCCCAATAACGATTAACCACCTGAAAGACTAGCTCCTGCTAATGGTCTGTTGATATCCACAAGGAAGAGTTCAGAAAGCTTCATCCCATGGTGGCAGGATTGCTCTCTACAATTTCTTTTCAGTGGGCACTTTCTTTTTTCTGTCTGATCAGTGAAAGGTGATGTCATCACAATCTACAGTCATTCAGAAAGTGGAAGTCTTAAGGTCTGAGGTATGCTTAGGCTATAAAGCCATAACTCGCTGTCTTGGTTTGAGGTAAAACGAAACCAACTTTCTGTTTAGTAACTACTTCTTAGCTAAGACTCTTCTAATGCTCTGAAATTAACAGCATAATTTTGAGAAAACTGTTTGTTCTCAGAGTGATAAGACCTGTGTTTATAGTTAATGCCAAGAACTGGTACGCAGAGGCTCTTGCTTATACTTATTGCTATAACAACCAAGTTCAGCTAATGTCATTATTTGCCCTGTCAGAGGGTTGGAAATGGAAAAGCTTAGAGGGGTCCTACCTGCAGGGAGAAGCAACAGGGCAGGTGACCCAAAACTGACCAACAAGGATATTCCATCCCATCTGCCTCATGTTCAGTATAAAAGCTGACGGATCAAAGGGTCAGCCTCTCTTTCTTCAGTGGTCAACATCCGAGGAAGACTCTGTCTTTTCATCTGCCTTTCATCCCAACCAGTGTGTTCCTGAATCTAGAGCTGGAATCCAGTTCCCATCTGTCACTTAGTCCAGTCTGGGACTTCCCCAGTGCCTGCTGGTGACGTCCTGCTCAGAGATTGATACAGTTTTGTATATATTGTATCTATTTAATTATTTCCTTGTAATTTTATTATTAACATTTCATTAAAGTAGTTTAGTTCCTTCTAAACCTGTAAATATCTTTATCTCTCCTCCTCTTCTCTTGGCAGTGAGAAGTAAGGGGAGAGCATCTGTCATCTCATTCATTGGCCAGTTTGGCCAAAAACCACGCCACTCACACATCCCAGGAGAATGTATAAGTAGAGAGAGGACTGAAGTACACTCTTCCTGTTCAAACAGACATACTAGATTGAGAGGTCAGGGACAGGAGGAAAAGAGAAAAAAGATCTAGTAGATGAGGAGTAAAGGCAGGTATATTCTGCTGTCTGCACTCATGACTGAGTACTTTTAATCCAATTATTAAGATTAAAGCATATAAACAGTGAAAGTACTGAAATGCACTATTTGTCTCTCTAGGCAAACCCTGAGCGCTAAACAAGAATTATCCTGTTCATGTTTTATATACCTTCTGAAGCAATTCCTCTTCTATTAGCCTTACAAAGCAAAACGAGAAAGGCTGCATCTACATAGCTATATTTAGGAAAGCAATCAGGAGCTTTGATTAAGAACCAGCTCTTCAGGTCTGAAGCACAGGATAATTATATGGTTTGTCTTTGACATTGGGCACCCCAGACCACAGATGAAGAGCCCCACATTTGCTTACAATCAACCATGCCAACACTGAGGAAGGCTGGGACAGCCAGTGAATAGTCCAGGGCCTAGGGCCAGTTTGCAAAGCTGTCTTCCCTGCCCCCTGGGTATGCTGATTTTTTGGGGCTGAGAAGCTGAAGGGAAATGAAAGGTAAAGGAGGAGCTAAAAAACCTATGCTGTTTTTCATAGGTCTCACTGGATCAAAGGCAGTGCAGTACAAGCATTATGAGATGGTCTGACCCTCAAATATGTGGCTATATTTCCCAAATGCATGATAAATGTTTACCCTTGTTTTTACACAAAGTGAGAAGAGAATATTATGTCATTGCCCATAAGAGAAAAAGAATGCTTCTGGTAGTAGGCCAAAACTTTTCATGAAGGTCAAGATTTGAAGACACTGGAGAGCAATGATATCAAATGGGCAGAATTTTGGAACTTTCTTTATTAGTGAAAAAGTGAGAAATGGCAAAAAAAGACAGTTATGTTACCAGAACACAGACTATAGTCCCAGTTTTGTTAGAGAGAAAATTAAATATTCTTTTTCTTGTAAATTGAAAACATCCATATCGTATGGCATGTATCTTAAATATGTATGTGGTTATGCACTTTGAAAGCAAATCTAAATCTTTAAGTATGACTGTTTTTAATACTGTATATCTTAGGGTAAGTACTGTTTAATTCACAGAAACACAGAATCGCGTAGGTTGGAAGGGACCTTTAAGATCAGCTAGTCCAACCATTAAAAAAAAAAAAACAAAAAAAAAAGCCACACACACACCAACACTAAACCATATTCCCAAGCACCATGTCAATTCGTCTTTTGCATATCTCCAGGGATGGTGCCTCAACCACTTCCCTGGGCAGCCCATTCTAATGCCTGATAACCGTTTCAGTGAAGAAATTTTTCTTAATACCCAACCTGAACCCCCCCTGGCACAACTTGAGGCCATTTTCTCTTGTCCTATTGCCTGTAACTTGGGAGAAGAGACAGAGAGACTTGGGATAATTGACTAGAGACAGTCAGCGACTGATAAGGTTGCATCTTACATGTAAAAAACATGTTACCTTTAGCTGAACTGCATTTTAATACTAAGTCCATTTTTGGACGAATAACTGCAAAATGACAGGAATACGTGCACATTCTAAAAGACCAACAGCAAAAAGAACATATGGATAACTGGTCTGTAAAATGAAAGAAAATAAAGAAGCAGCAAAGGGCAGAATGGAGCTTGTTAGACATGGATGACAGAGAGAATAAACTCTAAATCTTTCGAAGAAAATGTAATTAGCTTATAGGTATAGAAAGAGCAAACTTTGATCTTTCAAAGGCTAAATGACAAAGGTACTATAGTTCAGTCCATGCAGTCAAATGACGAAAAATCTTTGGAAAGAGGAATATAGCAAGAACATGTAATTCAGGATAAGAAACAGAGAATAAATAAATGCTATATTAGTTACGAATGTTAGGGAATAGTATTTCTAAGAAGAGTTTATTGACTCTGTTTTAGATGTGACTAGATGACTCATATCTCAGGAAACTGTTGCAGTCAGTACAAATAGATGAGACCAGGGAAAAAAAAGAGTAAGATAAAAATATTCTTTTCATTAATGCAAATAAGATAAAGGAAATAAAAACTACTTTTAAAAAGAAATACATGTAAATCAGTCTGATACATAATATGAAGGACCCAGTATCAATCAGTACAATAAAAAGCATATTTTTAAGCCAGTTCAACAACAGTAGAAGAATTCTATGCAGTGATCCTGTCACTTTCTAATATATGGACTTAAAAATTACAAATTCCCCATTCTGCATTCTTATTACTTGCTCTTCATTTCTACTGCTGGGTTTTCAAAGTCAGGTTAACTTTTTTGTTGGTGGTGGTTTTGTTGCACTTTAGTGAAAATGGAATTAACAAAGAAGATGCAGGATTAAAAAAACACAAAATTGAAATACTGTATCGAAGGTATAATCAGCTGGGAGCTGGATCTGACCAAATTAAAGTAATTCCTGGGTATCATAATACTTTCGTATTTCATCCTTTGTCTGAGATGACTGAATGTTTTCTATGACACCTACTTGGGATCCTAAGCTACTTTTGGTGTCCTTGCAGAATCAGATTTTTAATTAAGCTGTGTCTGTGGTAACCCTGTCATAAATTCATTAGCATGCCAATAATAATATTTAGCAGTTTTACTTCCTGGGAGTTCAAAACACTTAGTTAAGAGGGTAATCATCACTATTATTATTTTTAATGTGGGTTAAATACAGTATAAAATGTTGAAGTGACACACTGAAAGTCAGTCAGCAGTAGAGCTATAAATGAAATCCAGGTACACTAAGCCTCAATTAAACCATAAATACTGGTTCAAATTTGCTCCCAGGGTACACTACACCATTTTGTTCCAGGATTGTATTCCTTTTAGAATTTTGTCTTTGGAAATAGACTGATTAGAGAGGAAGATAATAGCTGAATACAATGACTCTGTTCCAGTGGAAGAAGTCACGCTGACTCAACCACTAAAGCTAAGCACAGATACACTTTTCTATGGATGGCTGCTGATTTCTTTGCTCCTTTCTATGTTGCATATAGATACAGGACTATATAGACATAACGATATAGGAAAATATATCCATACCATTGAATAAAAGTTGGCTTGTACCTAAGGAAAATGATTCCTCATACCAGAGGAATATAAATTCTATTTCTGTCTCTGCCACAAACGTCCTGTGAGATTTAGAACTACCTTTGATTCTCTGAGACGCAAATGTCCTATAAGTAAAATATTCTCAATGTGTCTGAGACAGAAATAGAATTGCCAAAAATATTTTGGATCAAGGATTTAAAGGCTCTATAATATTTTTATCAAAAGCAGTACTTGTTTCACTTAAACAGAAATGTTGCATCAATGCTGTGTTGTCTGCCTATGCATTTTTTGTGTTGTATAAAGATCTTGTACCCGCCTTTCATTGTTTTGGTGTAGTTAATACAAACAGACATTGATAATATAGTTCTGTCAAGCATTATTAGAAAATGTTTATTATGTGATTAACAGACTTCAAACTGTACATATGCATTAGAATTTATAGCAGATTTGTACAGTAATGTGTTGCTAATGTACCATGAATATCTGAATATCATTAATGCACTGATAGTAAAGGTCTCAGTCTCTTTATCAACTGTAATCAAGCCACTTGTCTATTTTAAATAATTATGAATTTTTCTTCACGTTGGCTAGAAAAATATAGGGAACCTTTATTTCTGATACAAACAACTATGACCATAATTATTAACCTACACATACAAGACTGTATTGCTTGTCTCACAAATAAAGATCAGAGGCATAATCAGTAACCCAACCAAATTTAACATGATACTCAAGGTTACCTCACAGAAAAATAAAAAAAGAGATTCAACAATGAAAAAGAACAATACAATCATGCAGAATTACAACAATGAAGAAAAACAATCCAGAAAAATAAAATCTCATCTCTTTAGGCAGTCTCTAATCCCTGAAGATTTGTAAATCATTTTCTCTGTTAAAGGGTAATCTGAAAAATTTTCACTGCATAGCTTCTTTCTCTACATAGATTGTGCAATCGTATAGTTTGCTACAGCAGTTTTTAATTCTAAAAGTAAATATAATGTCTTTGCCGGGTGAGAACATGTATTAATGACCATATTAATTCCCATTTTTGCAGGCTACACTTTTTTAGGTTAAAATTGACTTCTAAGAGGCTTTTGAAGGAAAGCAAGGAAAGATTTAGAAAACTGTCTTCAAAAAGGTATTATATATTCAATGACAAATATCTTTAAAGAACAACTTAGTTTAACAAATTTTGCCCTTGTATATTTACTGATGTTGAGGATGCTGAATAAAGAAGTGGATGCAATGTTGAAATTTTACAGCTCTAGGCCATATTTTTGACAAGCCTGCTAATTAGCTTATAAGTAACTAGTACTAATAAAAAGCACCACTCCAAACATTTTGTGGCTTATTTCATTTTTATAGGGAAGGTTAGAAGTTTAGGGTAATGATTTGTTCTCAGGCCTAAAGAAAAAGCCAAACAAATATTCAAGGTTACTGGAGCTTTTTAAAGGGATACATCTCACTGGTGAGGAGTGTGCTTCTTTCTCTTCCTGGCAAACCCAGCGCATATTGTATTAAAAGTTTGAAAAGATTACTAGTCCTTACTTTACTGATGGATTCTTGCAAAAGACTTCTGGGAAAAATTCAATTCTCATCATTTATATCCACACAGTCAATATAACAACAAACAATAAAAGGGTTTATAGCTGACTAAATCTTATTAATATGCCTAACATTAATAAAACAACTTATAGGCAGTTTTTACTGTTTCCAACCTGAATACATAAAGAATACAACTAAACAAGGTACAAATATATTTTGTGTCTCTAAATTTATGGTGGCTGTTGAAAGCACTAATGAAATGTGATGTGTGTTAACGGGTGAAGAAAAGGGGAGAGGACTAGCTCCTTATCAGATAATTTTATATCCTGTAAATTGTAAGGTAGACTTTGTTCTAATTAGCAAAGTGAAGTATTGCTGTCCTAAAGTTTCTTTGTCATTTTTACAGTACTCTGAAAGGTGATAACTAGAAATATGGATTCTGCATGATTATACTGCATTTTTTATACTGCCAGTGTGAACAAGCAGCTTCAAGAGTCAAAAGCTCACTTGCATTTTAACTGAAGGTTTTGGGATATAAATATAAGTCCTCCAAATACTAGTAGTGGATGCTTTGTTAGGCAATAAAAAATCCCGCATACAATGGATCATGAACAGAAACACAGTCCATAGCCCTGATAGGACAATCTCACTCAGGGACCTTCAGGTTTCCTCTGACTTGTCTCTAGTCATCATCTAGGAGAAGCCCTAAGGGAGCTGATGAATGTGTAGGCATGGTTTTTAGCTGAGGATTAAGACTCATCACCTGTGTGACAGCCAAACCTATTCTTCAGGAGCAGAAGAATTTTGGAGGAGGGGAGGATTCTATTTCTACATCTTTTAAAACACTTTTTGTCACTTTGACAAGTGACTTCAGAAGGGGTCAATGAATAATGCTGGAACTCAGTGGTCCCCTTTGGTTCAAATCTTCTGGCCTACACTCAGTTTGACTAAACTTTTTTCATATATATACTAAAACTTTCCAAAAAGTCTTAAAAGGATATTGACTCACAGGAAACTGCAGGGTTCCACTCAATCACCCTCAGAACTTTTTTGTGGGAAGCTCTAACCCTACCCTGCCCTACAAGATTTTCATATGCCCAGAATATTTTTTTCGGTGTCAGTTTTCCCCACCAGCACCTCTGCATTATCTTTAAAAAATCAAATAATTTTTTACCCTTGACAGGATAACCAAAATTTTGTTATCATTGTTTGATTCATCCATCCTGGAATATTAAAAGCTTCAGACAGCAAATGATAATGTGCACAACAGAGGTTTTGTTACCGATTCTGAAAACTACTTGGTCCTTTCCCAAATTAGAAAAAATCTATAGAGCAATTTTAACAAAAGCTGTTTATTTTCTTTCTTTAGAAATAATGTCCAGATGACATACAGATTTCCTGGAAAACATTGGAATCTAACATTTACATTAGGTCTCCAGAGCCATAGTCAACTGCATGAAGTTGAGTACTATGAAGCAAATATCTGCTTCCTGGTGGCTACTATGAACAGTGGAGGACTGAACCCACTAAGCTAGACCTTAGCCTAGTCCCAAGAAAATTCAGTGACAACTTTAAAAACATGCTACGTATTTTCTTCAGGTGTAATCAGTACAGGAATTTTCAAGGAAATTACTTTCCTGTGCTTAAAGACAGTAGAACAAAAAAAAAATTGACATAGAAGAAAGAAACAAAATGTAGTTATTGCTTTGAAAGACACTTTTAAATGATCCCCATTGCAAAATTAATGCTTTTGTTCTCATATTCCATTAAAATTCCCTTCATTTTCACAATAAATTCACTGTCTTTGAAATGGACATTCTTCAAGGCAGAAGTAGTAGATTTTATTGGTGCCATCATGACTGGAAGCAGGCTAATACTCTTAAACAATCACTCAGTATTTTATCACAATCTCACTTTGCACAAAAGAAACTAGTTACAGTAGATCATACAGCAAGTTTGACAGGTTATAAAGAAAGCCACCAAATAATATCTGGATTTTATAAGTTATTTCATTTAGAGATGGGAGGAAAGAAAGAAAGAAACAAACAAACAAAAGAAAAAAAGAAAAAAGGCTAATGGCAAAGGAAAAAAAATAAGTTTTCATAGAACAGAACAACGTATAAATTCAATCCTACCCTGAAAAAATAGTTAGTTCATGGAAAAAAAAATGATATTCTGGTTATTATTTAATTATATTAGTGTCTGGCTAAATAGAAGGAAAAAAAAATCCTGTCTTAATATAAAACTTTAGAAAGAAAACACAAGCAATTGCTGAACTTTATTGTGTATTTTGTTACCTGGAACCTTTATTTTCTTTAAGCTGATTTAGATTTCAGTGAACTAGAAAATAAGAAAACAGCTCACACGAAACCAAGGCAACATTGATCATTAAACAATTTAAAATTGTGTCTGAACTTGCTAATCAACCAAAAAGAACTTTTTAAAAACTTAGTTTAGAGAGGAATGATTTCTAATTATCACAGGAAGAGACTATTTTTCCTCTGTTCAGAGTGCATTAGGTTTGGGAGCTGATCAGTCTGCATATATTGAAGAAATATGAGCACAATATGAAGTAGACTCGCTTTATCACTTGGAGACAGTCACTGAGACTGTATGGACTTGCTCACAGTTTGTTGTGACACATATTTTCTCCTTGTCTAACTTCAGTAAGGTTGACTAGTGATTCTCTCAATTTCCATACCCTACAAAGCATTAGACCTCTGCCTTAGATGCACCAGGTAATACATAAATAACTACTGTCTGTCCTTAACATTTCCTAATCTGTCGAATGCCAGGGATCACTGATCACACTGAAAGTCCACCGTGGAGTGGAACAAGGTGCTTAAAACAAGTAATTTCTTTTCATTACACTGATCTCTACAAATGGCCTCATATCTTCATTAGCAGTTCATACAAGGTAGAAAACTGGTTTTGCTTCAGAGGAGAAAATAAACTATAATCTTATACCCTCTCAGCAACAATATAAAATTCAGTCTGATGGCTTATGGTTAGACCTGCAAAATTGACATAGACCCCAAAATATTAGGCACTGTGGCATCATTTGCCCAGTCCAGAGTCCAGAATGGTGCCTGAATGGTGCCTATGCCTTTTTTTTTTTTTTTAGTGAAGTAAATCACTCCAGAAATTTTTTTATTTTTTTTTCCCCAAAGATAATTCTTATCTCTTCCTGTAAAATGATTATTTTCAATAGTCTTTTCTAAAGTAAGGAGCAGTCCCATGATAGATAAAATATCAGCTGTCCCTGTGATAATGTCTGGAAGCCAAGACTCCATCAGAAAGTGAACTACAAAGCAAGATTTTCTTCTTGTGGCCTCATTAACTGTGGAATGGATTCAAGGCAGGGATAGAGATTTTCCTGCTCTTTGTCCAGGTGTTTTGGAATATGGAAGGTATGGAATTTCAATACTTTCACAGAAGAGTGATTTTTTTTATAAAAATGCAAAGCTTCAGGGCTTGGAGCAAACTGTGAGAAAAAAAATCAGTCTGAACTCCGTGAATACTATGATTTGGATGACTGATAATATACATATTTATACCTATTTTAAAGCATAAGATGAAAAAAATCTTTAAAATATAATATTCTTTTTCTTCTTACTTTTTCACTAGCCTTCTCATTAAAAGATTGACCTATTAACCAACTTTCTGAAAAAGAGGGTGATACCCCATAGCTAGGCATAACACGTACACATCTTTTGATGACAAAAAACACATCCATCTTCCTTTCAAAACTAGACAATGCCTAAATGCATATTTTCTTGAAATTGAGCAATGCATTGAGACAAAGCCTTGGTTCTCTCCTCATGTGTCATGGTAAAACAGTATTTTATAAGACTATATTAGCTAAATTTTTATTTTAAAAAAGTGAATGATCTAAAAATTCTCCTTTCTTCTCACTTTGTATTACCAAAATAGAAAGAGAAGTACAGAACAGAAAAAAACCAAATACTCTCTCACCTCCTACAAAGTGCACCAACAAATCTATGCTCAGTGAAAAGTGTGTACCAGCATGATATAATCATGGCTCTCACTATTGTCTTGTAACCACTGTAAAAGAACCACAGGGAAATGATGTCCCCAGTGTAGAAATGTTTTTCTTTATAATAAAAAACTATTAGTTGAGGAATTCTTTGCAAATATGAAATAGGGTTATAAAATAAATCAGGTGATAAAAAGGAGAACCACATTTTCAGCTGGTGGAAATTAGCATAGTTCCACTGGAGACAAAGGAACCTATTTATATTAGCTGAAGATTTAGCTATTATTTGATATTCAGGGAGCTCAGTGATGAAAGAGCTGTAAGGCAAACAGTGAAACAGATGAAAGACAGAGAGAAGTAAGGAGTAAGAAGGCAAGGAGAATACATATTCATTCTGATCATGAAGTTCATCTGTCCCTCCAGAAACCCCAGTAAGTACAGAGGCCACACATCCATTGGAAACACCTAGCATACTTACTGATAACTCACTCCATCTCATTATAGTTCTTCCTGAGGCTTGTCTGCCTCTTGCATTCCAAGTCATATAGTGGAAAAATTAGCTAGGCATATAACTGCACCAAGATCTGAACATTGCTTTGGGTCCTTTGGCTGCTGCAGTTCAAATTATAGTAATTAAGGTAATCACAATTTAAAAAAATAGTTTTGAGATAAGCCTGAATTTTCTTAGTTCCTGCTCAAAAATCGTGCCTGGATTTTTTATCCAAACTGGTCTTCTGAAAGAACAATATTTGCTAGCCCACAGAAGAATGCATGCAGCACTTTTCTTGTAAAAAAAAAAAAAAAAAAATCAATATCCCTCTACTTGTAAGAGAATACTTAAAATGTTTCAAGTAGTGCTATGAAAGTATCCCATTCTAAAGCCGTTGGTATGCTTTACAATGTGTTTCTTTCCATTTGCTACAATGAGCCAGTAGAGACACTAAGGAAAATTTGGTCATGTAGTCATGTGCAGGTAGTCATCTCAGCTCCGCCCACAGCTGGAGCTGGCAGATGAGACTTAGTACAACGCAGTTGCACATTAATGTTCCTGACACAGCTCAGAATGGAGGTAGTTTATTTCCATGTTATGATCACTACTGATATAAGGCAAGTATGCTACTCGCTATGCTCGTGCATGTCATGTTTTCCAGTGATCATTCTATGATTCTTCAAGTTAGTTATTAAATGGAGATGTAGTCATACCTGGTATTACATGCTGCTGGGGAGTAAAGTCTTACCCTTGCGAGCTAATGCCACTAGCAACTTCCAGTTTTTGTGTACAAAAATCACTACTTCAGATGCAACGGGCTTTAGCCGATAGAAACCTGGATGATATTTGTTCATGTGTTTTTGGGAATACACAGCTAAACTGCCAAAATCAATTGTGTAGTGGAACAAAACCATTTGCTCTTGATAGTTTCCTTATGAACACAAAAACAGTTTTGGCTGACAAAGTCCTACTGTCCATAGTGGTTCTTCTCTTAATGGAAATCACAGCAGGTTGATATAGAATCAGAATGCAGCTATACTTCAGAAGAATCTATGATTCTAGCTATTCCCGTCATGGAAAAAGTCTACTCACGGGTGTAAAATTAAGAATGGCATATAAACATTTAGGACAAGATCAGAGGCTGCAACACGCCTAAAGATCCAAGGTGTATTTGTGTTTAATGTCCTCTTCTCAGCTTCTTGCTGATATTATGAAGAAAATTCTTCAGCAATATTACTTCTTGTTTCAAATCACCTTCCTGAAGCCCCTTCCCTACCAGCCTCACCAATTCTAACTTGCTGCCCAGAGGCATTATCGAAGTCAAAATGATAAAGTGGATATAAATAAACTGAAATTTGGTGTCAATCCTTTGAAATCAAACAACCTGATTTTTTGTAGATGCCCCAAAAGGCTCTGCAACCTCTCTCACTGCCCCCAGTCTGCACCCTAGGTGTTTAGCTAGCTCTCAGATGTGTTGAAATACAAGTTTTACATAGTTCTTGGACTACTGTGAGCTGCACCATGCTGAAGCTGCAGCTCTCACCCTTGATCCTTGCCTGATCTACATATGCCTGTGCCAACATATGTGTGCGCCTAACCAGGTAGCTTGCTGATCTTTACCTGTTGATTTGGATTCCTGGTTTGACTTTGGATCTACCTAATCACTACAGACTTTTCTGGCCATCTGCGGACCGTGGCTGACCCTGGTTACCATCATTGGACCTGCTCTTCTTCCCTTGTTAGTGTGCCATCGAATGGCAACCTTGTCTTGCCCTGCCAGCTCTGCTGTCGCCCTCGGCTCCTGACTCCCCTTCCCCTTCTTGCTCTTGTAGCTCTTTTACAGCCAATATATGAACAAAATATTTGAAATCTGAGGTGGCTTTTGCTACTCATTTAGAAAAAGTAGACCATTACTTTAGGTTGCTTTTGAAAATGAAACCAAATAAACTGAAAAACTTATTCAATAAGACCATGGATTTAGAACTTCTGATGTGCAAAAGATAAATCGTAAGTTATTTTTGCTCTAGTCAAAAAGTGACAGATAGCAATTCACATTTCTGAACAACTGACCATCATTTGGATAATAAATAGTACACACAATTTTAATTCTTTAAACTGAAACACTCAGAAAGATAATTAACTACTTTACTTTATTAGGAATGCATCTCATAATACTGATTTGCAAATTTAAAAAGTATTAGGTTACCTGACAGATTATGCAGATATAATTCACTCCACCAGAATTAATAGCCATTATTCATGCCCACCATTTCAGTCCTCTTTTTATATGCAGAGATGACAAAACAGCTGTTAATAAACATAGTTGTTAACAGAAGCAAAAAAGGGGCATACCACTAAAACTGTTCTAGGCTGTGAAAAAAATGGTAATTTATGTCCAGTGTACTGTTGTGGTTTAGGCTGGGCTGGCCACTAAACAAACAACAGATGCTCTCTTTTGACCTCTCTTCCTTCACAGAAGAGAAGGGAGAGAAAATAAGGGCGAGGCACTTAACTGAAAAGCAAAATTACTAAAAAGAAAATTAGTTCTGTTCCATCTCAAACTAGGATATTAGTGTTTATCCCAGTGGTACTCACCCATTAGTCATACAAATACAAGAAGAAATTAAAATGTTACATGTGTCCCATCATGTCAACATAAAACTACTAAGGATTTTTCCATTGCAGAATTCTGTAGTGGAGAGATCTCTAGTAAGAATGTGGACTCTCTGAAGAACAGCAGCACAAGAGAATATAATTAAAAAAAAAAAAAAAAAAAAAAAAAAAAAAAAAAAAACCACAAAAAAAAAACAAAAAAACCCAATAAAATGTATTAAATAAAAC
>KZ505853.1:162486-212686 GCA_002844005.1 Limosa lapponica baueri
GCACAAGAGAATATAATTAAAAAAAAAAAAAAACAAAAACAAACAAACAAAAAACCCACAAAAAACCCACAAAAAAACCCAATAAAATGTATTAAATAAAACTTTTAATTCTATAAGCTCTTTTAATCAAAGAGTCTCAAAGAACTACAAATAATAGTACCTTATGCTTCTCAATACCTCCGTGTGGGAGGAAAAGCTATATGATCCTCCTTCAGTAAGGACAGAAATATTCATTGTCTTAACTATGATTAATTTACTGTATTCGGTGTATGATTTTTTACCCTTGAGAGCGGAACTATGGTCTATTGTTTGTATAGTAGAAGAATAATCTCATTTAGAAACAAAAAAGAAAATATAAACACTTTTAAAATAAACCTGAGGAAACTATTCACACAACTCCAGATTCAGTATTACAGACTCAAAGGCTTTTAGGATATTTATATTTGTGTTTAAACTTTTGGGTGTTTTGAGCCTTTAAGTTCATTTATCTCTAGCAGAGGTAGAAGGCTTCTTATATATACTTTCATTAAGTGTGAAAAATTTTACATCAATGGTGAAGCAGGAACAATATATTTATGTTCACACTGAATTTAAGAAAGGGGACAGGTGGACAAAAATGTTTCTTTTAAATATCCTGCTCTTTCAAAATGTAGAAATAAAACCTGGGGTAAAAATGTGTGAACGTTTCATGTTACTTTATTCTGATTTTGTGAAACCGCAGAAGATAAATGAATTTTTTCCTTAAGAAGTCTTTCCAATGAGTATCTAAGGCAGGTATTTTTTTGGAATTCAGATAAGTTTTCAAGCTTAAAATTTATCTTCTTTTCAGTGTTCTGCCACTATAATTTTTTTTATTATTTTTTTTTTGCCTATTGATTCATAATTCTTTTACCATCAGCAGCTCAATACACATTTAAAACTGGAATCCTACTGTTCCACGCAGTATTTTTAAAGAAGTGACTTAAGGAAAAGAAACCCCAAACAAAAGCACCAAAAAAACCCTAACAAAAACCCTACATAACTTTTGTTATATGAACAGAAAAAAGACCCAATAATGAAATGGAAAGGCTTGTTTTCATCCCCTATCTGTCTATCCACTTCATGATGATTGAGGATCTTCTCACAGAATCATATTTGAACTGCTGAAATACTGATCACTAGATTTCAGTAAAACAAGCATATTTTTTTTATTCCCTTCTTTGCCCCTAAACCCAATGGGAGAAAACCAAATAAGTTCTTTGACATTTTTAAAGAAAATTACGTTACAATTTGTTTAAGCTGTATAGTCTGTTAAAGTTTTCACTTTCTTCCTGAGTTTTCAAAACAGACATAAATATTTGTGTTGGGATGACTGTCCTATATCTTTTTCTTACCTTTAATAATACTTTTTTCAATATAGTTTTTGTTATGGTATTATTATTTAAAGTAAATGTAATAGAGTGAAATATGGGAGACCAAGGCATAGGTTAAACTTGCTCTTAAAAAAAGAACAAGATACACACTGGGAATTATGGATTTTTTCCATATGCATTTTTGATAAATTATGGGTTTAACACCTTGCACACTAAAAGAAAATAATAGCTAGAAAGGATTTTAAAGTTGCTTTCTTCTCTCTGATTTAGAGCATGTACCTCAGATAGTATATGAACTCAATTGTTCGTACCATAGAATGAATCAATGTTTATGTTAATGACGTGGGAAGAGTTCTTTTGTCATATAACATATATATATCTGTATTTAAATGTAATGAAAATTTCCAAGAACACTGTTTTTAACTGTGACTGGAAACCTGAAAAAATTAACATCTTTAAGAACAGAACTCATGGATATTTTATTCTGCTACCCTGAATGTGCCTTTAAGTACATTATATATTATGAAATCTGTTACTGAAATAACATAATTCTTCAAACTAGAGACTTTTACTCAGTAGAGCCAATAAAACAGAATATGTCCACCAATTACTCCATTAAAATCTTGCTGATAGGTTTTAGTTAAATTACATTAAACTTCAGATTTTCCATAATAATTCCAAAAACATGCCTATGCATAGATATAGAAATGATTAATTAAAGATGAGTTTGAACTGACACCATGGTTGAATTGTAAAATTCACTGTAATGTTCCAAACAATTCAGTATTCGTTTTGAATCTTCGAACCTCAATTTCCAAATTAGTTGCAATGTTTTTTATAACTGATCAGAATTCTAAGTGATGTTGCTTCCAGAGAATATAGAAAACTATAATAATTACTATAATTAAACTAATTACTTAGCATTTAAAAAGTTTTAACCTAAGCATACCGGAACGGATGCTGTGTTCGTTTTGTTATGTCCTATTGTTCCTGTAAGAAACCATAGTTATGAAGAAGTATAAGATGGCTTTCATTTTCCAGACAACTAAGCCTGTCAGGGGCCATCAGACAAAGCATTTTATAGTTTCTTTTATTTCTGCATATGTATAAGTTTACTTGATTTTGGGAGGGAGGAGGGCGGAGGCAAGAGTGTTACATTTTGTCTATAAAAAACATCCCACTGGAATTTTAGCAAAAGTCATCTTTATGTCAAGGACATGGCATTTTAAGAACAGCTCTTTGTTTTGAATCTCAGGAAAGTTCAGATTAACTTGATATTAAAAACTAATCACCATTTCAAAATGGAATTAGTAGCATTGAGATGAGAGGTCTATTCCCTTCACACTATCCTTTAATCAGAAGTATTCCCTAGAATTTTGAAGGTCATAACACTTGCCACTTTTAGCAGCATGAGTAATGTGAATTGCCTGAAACATAAATGCAAACTGACCGGTTCAGCAGATCAGAAGAGTTTATAATCTATTGCTAAACTGATAGTGAGACAGGCTAGAGAACATTTAATAACATTACAAACAGACATTGGTGGATGCAATTAACAATGGATTAAAATACAGGGATATTTCACTGCTAAAAATTACTAGGAAACAGTATTATATGGTCATACAATTTTTAACTAAAGTATTTAGACAACATTTTAATAGGAGCAACTTTGAAAACAAAGCGTGTTTTCCTTGGGGGTGGGAAGGTTTCATTTTATAAGTGTTTTTAAAACATAACGTAGGAAACTTGCCTAAAAGTAAGGGCCTGCAGACATAACCATTTCAGCTGTGTTGATTTGGCATCAGTGCAGTTATATCCCAGCTTTTGAGAAAGAGATTTACTAGAAAACCAATCATCCAAGATAACCAGGCAATTAAAAGTATGTTAGAATATGCTCTTATGGCTTAAGTCAAGAAAAAAAATCCTTACAAAATGGAAATGTGGGTAAGAGAAAAGATGAAGTCAAAAGTCTAGGATACACTGCATAGTAGTAGTCAAAGAGACTTCTGCTTGAAACAATTCAGAAAAACAGTGACATGTCTTCAAAATAAATAAAGAAGAAGACAAGTTATATTCTGTATCCCAAACCACGGAGATATCAAGCAAGAGAAATCTGGTCTGAAAATAGAAATCTGGCTAAGAATCTGTTTAAAGCTGTCTCACAGTTGTTAATATTAGAAAATTATAATCAATTAAAAATCAGTAAGAAATGAATGCAAGAGTGCACAGAGCTAGAAGAGTTATAATAAGCAAGATTAATTTATAATCTAAAAAATAAGAGACGATGTTAAAAGCATATGACATCATTTAAATATATATATTTGAAAAACAGCTAAATGACAGACTTTGTACTTTCTCTATATCTCTGAATGAATGAAGGTTTAGCCCACTAGTCAGTAATGTAGTAGTAGTTTTTACTGGTTACTAACAATGATTTTTTTATTATCCAGTTGTCTCTTTGTCAGTTCAGAGCTGACCAAAGTGGAAATTAATTGCATCAGAACAGTCATACCTGCGCTAAAAGATGGAGAGGGACATATAAAAAGAACAATAAATAAGTAAATCCATAAAGGCAAGGCCAAAAGGAAAACTGCTAAAAATAAACATGTTGAATGCACAAATATGAAGAAGAGATTTGAATTATTCATTGGGAGACAAAATATGGAAAAGTACCAAAAGCATTAAATGAATTTTGACACCGGTAAGCTATATTTCAGAGTTAACCAAAATGCAGACAGCTAGCAGCAGGATTTAAAACGTGCAGTCAGAGGAAATGTTCCATGGCTCTAGAGAGATACACAGTTGAATCAGGTTACATATTACTGTTGATTTACACAGATGACCAAGACAGAGAGACCAGCTACAAAGCTGTTAAGTTTGTTCATGGTAGAATAAAGTAACCAGGAAGGTGAACTCTGAAAAAATTGGATTGCTAATACATAAGAGATGAATCTTGGGAATTTGCACTGTACAGTAAGAGTTTATGACTTCAATTTAATAGCCTACTTCTCTCTAAATATTCCAGACAATATGAAATAATGGATAGACTAAAAAAAATCGAACACTGTTTTAAACTAGGTACACAGCTGTATGGACAGAATGGAGGTGCAGCTAGCTTAAGGTAAGAAAAAAAATATAAATAAAATTATGCTTTCTGTATTAATTTTCTGTATTCCTTCACGTAAGCTGAATCTCAAACAATTTTACTACTCCTTTCTTTATATCAACTGAAATAGTTCAAGATATGTTAAGTAAGATATGATACCAGGAGTTTTCTCAGAACTATATTGCTTTGTATCAGTTTTGTCTCCCAATTCCACAACATAGCCAAAGTACTAAAGCAAATTTACCATATAATGACATTGTCTGGAAGGCATTCAGATATTATAAAAAATGTTAGCACCTTTGATTCATACTCAGGAGCTCATACAGGTATAACAATTATAAGGCACATATCACATTGAAATGTATAAGTGGTTTAACTGTATGAAAGATAAAAGTGAAAAACAAGGTTGCTTTTGAAACATTAAAAAGTCAAAGAAAAATATTTTTCTATCACTGGAAAAAAAGATGTAGGTAAAAATCCACCCCAAACCTGATATACTTAAAAGCTAACTACAGGGAAAATTCTTGTGCAGCAGTTACATAAACAACTTAAATTCTCCCTTTCCTGAATAACGTGATCAATAAAAATGACACATCAATAAAAATAACTGCCTGTTGAGAGCAAGAGCCACAAATGAAATTCCTTTCATTTTACTCAGGGAGGAGTCAAATTAATACCTGCAGCTGATCAGAAACAAAACAACAGTGGAAAACTACTTTTTTATGCCTCTTCTTCTGTTGAAAATACAGCTCAGTCAGACAGAATCATAGAATCATAGAATTGTCTAGGTTGGAAGGGATCTTTCAGATCATCAAGTCCAATCACTAACCTAACACTGACAAAAAACCATCTCTAAACCATGATGCTAATCACCATGTCTACCTGTCTTTTAAATACCTCCAGGGATGACAACTCCACCAGTACCCTGGGCAGCTTGTTCCAATGCTTGATAACCCTTTCAGTGTAGAAATTTTTCCTAGTATCCAATCTAAACCTCCCATGGCACAACTTGAGGACATTTCCTCTTGTCCTATCGCTTGTTACTTGGGAGAAGAGACCAATCCCCACCTCTCTACAACCTCTTTTCAGGTAGTTGTAGAGAGTGGTAAGGTCAGCCTCCATTTCTCCAGGCTAAAGAACCCCAGTTCCTTCAGCCATTCCTTAGAAGACTTGATCTCCAGACCCCTCACCAGCTTTGTTCCCCTCTCTCGGAATCCAGAATCTCAATGTCTTTACTGTAGTGAGGGGCCTAAGACTGGACACAGTATTCAAAATCATCAAGTTGGTAATTGGCAGGAGACATCAATATTTACAGATACAGACTCTCAGATATGTTGACAAACTTCGAAATCACCTTCTCCGTCTGTCATTTAGATATCATGACACTATTTGAAACCTAAGAGAAAGGAGATTATGAAGTAAATTGTACCTATTGACCTTGCCAATTTTTTTTATACTTGAATCATGAAATTTAAAGCTACCAAGGAAATATATCTAAACACTGAGCTTGGACATATTACAGAACTCTTAATATCAGCTGTTTACACACATAGCCTGCAGTCGCTTTGTAAAAAGGAGAGAAAACCCAAAACACTTTTAAAAAAAATTATGAAAGTCCTGAAAGGAAAAAAGATCAGCTTGAAAACAGAAATCAGACTTTTGAAGATAGTTGTGAATGACAGCTTCACAGAGGTGTGAAAGCTGGACTTTAAGGTAGTGATTCAGAAAAGCAGATTTACCTAAAAATAGTGAGAATACAGAAGGTAATTATCACTTAATCCATAGCTATCTGTACAGAGGGATTATTAAGTTATTTCACAGCATCACAGAATGGTTTGAGCTGGAAGGGACCTTAAAGATCATGGAGTTCCAAACCCCCCTGCCATGGGCAGGGACATGTCCCATTAGACCAGGTTGCTCAAAGCCCCATCCAGCTTGGTCTTGAACACTTCCAGGGATGGAGCATACAAGTTTGAATTATTTTACCTTAATTTTATCTGAAGAAATATCACAGTCAATTTGATTTTAGATTCTGTGGAATATGTGTTAGCCATTAGTTGTTCCAATACCTTTGGGTAACTGTTCTTTCTAGTATTCTCCATGAAATTACATGAATTCCCAATGGAGCCCATTTAACATTAAATTACTTTGTCCGAAATCCATTTCAGTGTTTTTTTATGAGAAAGATGTAATTTTGGTTACCTTTAAATTAGACAGAAGTCATATTCACCTCACAGAAAGTAGGATGGAATGAAAAATACATTATGAAAAAACCCCTGCATGTAAAATGCAAAATTTTGCAATGAAAATTTAAAAAAAAAAAATGGGCTGGAGCAGTAGACAGATTTGGATACTTCAAAGAAAATGAAAGGGGAAAAAAAGGAAACAGGGTTGCTGTGTTTTATTTTACTGGGGGAAAGAGGATGGGAGAGGTGGGGGACCAACCGTATAAAATATTCCAGCTAAGAATGTCTCCAAGGAACTGGTCTAGATACAATCTGACTTACAAAGGAGGGCCATCTTAGATTTGCTATGCATGGTAGATTTTCTATATAAAAAAGTTTAATATCAAGATAATTACAATTGATATCAGATTAGATTCTAATTTTCACTGTCGTCACAAGAATCATGTTGACAGCCGACAAGAAAAGGAGTAGAAATTTAGATCTGGGATAAACACAAATTGAAAACGTCAGACACTTAAAGATAATGCAAAGATAAATTTTATGAAATCATTACATCCCTGATGTAATCATGGAGAAACATAGCATTATTTATCTTTTTCAGCTTTACATTAGTTTTGTTTTTATGGAAGATTGGGGGTGCAAGGCAGTTGAGTAGTAACACTACGAAGATATGAACACAATAAGTTGACCCAAGAGAAAACAGAGGATTTAGGGAGTATGAAACTAATCAGTAAGCAAAAAAAGAAACTAAAGTAGCAGAATAATATATAGAGAAAAGCTATGTAAGACAAGAGGAACCAAAAAAAAAAAGAAAGACAAATGTGTGCAAATAACAACAAATAAGTAAGAATGACAGAGAAATATCTCAAAGTTACACAGCATTCTGAAAATAGTAATTAAATGGGTCCTGAAGAAGTAGCACAGAGAAAAATGAAAGAAAGGAAAAGACACAAAGAAAACAATTGATTTTTTTTTTTTATTTTAGGAAAGAAATATTGCCTCTGAATAGTAATGTAGGTGAGAAACCCACAACACAGACAAGGTAAAACTATAAAATGGTATTTACAAGGAAGAGGTATTCAGTAAATGTGTGAAAGCAACAGTGATATCAACCTGTAACAAAGAAGACAAGAATAAGCACAAGAGCTATGGAGGAAATCACCTGTTTCATATTCCAAAAAAGTTCTTAATGGATTATTTCAGAGACAGGTAGGAATGAAGTGGAGCTTGCAGAGCAGTAGGCCAGATACGTATCTGCAATGCTAAACCATAAAAGCAACAGATATAGAACGAAAATCAGTTTGAACAAGTCAAATGATGGGGAGGCAGAGTTAAGGAAGAAGGCAAGAAAAAAAAAGAACTAGAAGCAGAATATTTTGAAGGATCCAAGGTCCGATTCTAGGCACTGTATATACACATAGTAAAATGGACAAACATAGCAAAGTCATAAAATCTCTTTTGCTTGTTTGCCCCACTTTAGTCCCTCTTGTCTTGCCCGCTCTTTTGCCTAATGTGAATTGCCTTATTATTTGTCTACTGTGACTTTGGAAACCTAGAAGTGTTTATTTATTATTAGCCTGATACCCTGCACATATATATATAGGTAAACATATTCACCCTCCACAGTTGCAGTTTCCTGCTTGACATTACACCTTTCTGTAAGATTTTTTATAGTATGAGACAAAAAATGGCTTCTCTATCACAGGAACAGAGGAGATCCTGTTTAACTGGCCTGACAGTATATACTTGAATGATCAAGTAAAGTCAGTCCTAAACCACAATATAATCCAGATTGACAGCCAGTTTAGCACTTACCTCAGTCAGAAAAGTTAGCAACATAAATCAAGGAGTTCAGTCTCAAGTGAGTCAACAGAGAATCTACCTCTAAAGAAACACAGTTATAAGGAGAATATGAATTAACTACATCCAATAACAGTCCTCAGACATAGATGCAATTCTTGTCCTAAAGACTGTATGTTCCATTTCAAGACAAAGACATTTCCCCCTCCTGTCTCAGCAGATTACCTTCCTGACCCCAATGCTCCAGGACAAGACATAAATCAGACTCATTTTAGAAATGTAACCAGAAATTCTATGTGAACTATTACTTGCTTTTCACAGAAATTACAAGTCTCTGAGTTTACATTGTTCTTGATTTTATTTTCATCAAATTTATTTATGGTTTCTAATTATTCTTTAGCTATGAAAAAGCTGTGGTAAGGCTGGAGGCAAAGCCAGATATATAGTTGAAATACACTCTGAACAATTTCTATCTATATGATTTTTTCCAAGGGTGATTCCAATGCACTACATATCTTGGCATGCTCAATATGCCCCTGTTTAATGTTAATATTCCCTTGAGAAAAGGAAAATATCATTATGGAAATCACCTGAGTGAGCTGTTCTTTCTCCATGTTTACACAAACAGTCAATCTGGGAGTACTAGCGCTAGGAATCAGAATAGAATCCTTTTTAAAGAGTCAAAAAACCCAAACATCTGAAATGCAATGAGATGATTAGATCAAGTTAGTAGAAATGTAGTGTACAGCTTAAAATAATGTATCATATTTTGCTGTGTACATTTTCTTAGTATAATTAGATTTCTCACATTTGCAAGCAATCACAATGGCTGAGTTTATTTGGTAAAGTAGCTGCTCTAAATGGTTCATATATTCAATTCATCCATTTATAATTGTTATGCCTATGTAAAAGAACATTCTAAAAGTTGAAAAGTCAAGTAAAGAAAAATTAATGTGAAAATTAAAATTTTTTAAAATATATTTGGGAGTAGTATCATTTCATTTCATAGCTGGACAGCCAAAATAGAGGAAGATTAAAATTGAAAGACTTCTATATTTTGGGCAGACAACAGCTGGGACCTCTTATGCCTGAATAATTTTCATTATGTAGCACTTGAAACATTCAAGGCACTTGTCCCTTTGTTTTTAATTACTATTGTGAATGTACAGCAAATTCAGCAAATTGTTTTGAAAATTCTCACATTTGACAATTGTTAAAAACGAGTGACCATATTTTTTGAGCTTTGTTAGGTTACTTGCTTCATATCTCATGAAGTCTCAAGCAAATCAAATCAGAATTTGTCACAATCAGCCTTTAGAATACTATACCAGTGGAGTATCCTTCTATCTGATGAGGACTCTTTTTAAGTCATTGCATACTTCCCAGATTCTGAAGCAAGTAATGTAGCAATGACGACCTTCATCACTACACAATCTTTCTTGCTGCATCTACAGCTGTCCTACACAATGATGTAAATGCAAAAATATTATTCCACTAGCAAGTAACAATTTCATCATTGTGTTAACATTCAAGTTAGCATATAATCTGACATTTCTCAGAGTTTGACTTTGTGGTATGTTATTATGTTAAACTTTAGATTTTTATTTTTTTTTAATAAAAAGAGTTTTATGAAGACACCTGTCTGTTACAATGACTGTTGCCAAGTGAACAGGTTAACCACAGTAATATGTTGTTATCTGCTACATGATTAGCATTTAAGCATTTTGCCATTCTGTTTCTCACCTATTGCTGATAGAAGTCACGAAACTGAAAAGTCTCCTAATGGGTGAAAGATGAAAAGAATTTTCTGCATATTCCCCTACTATAAATCAGGATCAGTTCTCGAATCTCCCTAATCCAATTCCAAGTCGTGTTTTATATTGCTCATTCCCTTGCCTTCAAATCCTATTCCCAATTTCCTTGAGCAGTAAGTATAAATATTCACCTTCTGTTTCTACCTTTAAATTCAGAACCTTTCTCACTTACCACCTTGCCTCACCGTCTAAGTCCAACACCATTATTCTTACCAAATCTCTTCAGCTATTGCCCAAGAAGTATATAATTAAGTACATTTTCCCTTTTTAGATCCTTTTCTAGACTGCCTTACCTCTGTTTCGATTTACTGGTTTTATGATAAAACTTTCATTTTGTCTGGTTCTGTGTCATCTTCTAATTAGTCATTATTCTACATGATGATACTGCCATATTGTCAAAAATACCTTTTTAGAACATTACTTTTTTGGCCCCGGTCCCAACATATAAGTCCATCGTCTACCAAAATTAATCCAAGTCTCTCATGACCTTTACTTCAAGTCCCTCTAGCCACACTTCACTTTGCATATTTTCCTAAGAAGCTTTCCCGACATTGCTGAAAGGCATCCAGCCCCAAATTCTGCAATCTCTGCAGCTGCTACCTGACATTAACAATACCAGTACTCATCTCCTCTATCCTTATTCTAGGCTTTATTCCCTGTTTTAATCCCTCTAGAAAATCCTAGAAAAACATGTAGAGTTCTATAACTTGCTAAGATAAAACTGTCATGTGGAATAAGACAGCTGTCATGAATGGGAATCTAAATTTGGTTTTATAAAGATAAAACCTATATGATTTTTTGTTTGTTTGTTTCCAACTAATAATAAACAAATTTAAAAATATTGCAGAGAGACAAAAACTATTCATTAATTCATGTCAATTCAGGCAATAAAAGGTCATTGGATTTTTATTTTTATACATTTTGTTTAACTATTTATTTCCAAAAATCCCTTTTCTTAAAGAATTTTAAAAATCCTTCTAATTCTGTTTTTAGGTTAGGTTAATTACCTCTTCTAAAAAATACTGAATGTAGGTAAAATAATTTAAAAATATATGGCATATTTCAAGTCACCTGATTAGTATAGACTAAGCTAACATTTCTCATTTCTCATATCAATGTCCAGCTCAGCCAGGACAAAGAACAGCCTTGAAACATAAAAAGATGATTGGGAAAAAAAGAGAAAAAAGTATGAAATTGAATTGAATGGTCATCTTCAGAAAAAAATTCTGCCAAATTTTCTCATTTTAATCTGTAGCCTTAGTAGTCTGTTGTTAGCTGTGTCCATTTGTAAAAAGACCAATCTCTGTGTCAGGAAAAAGAAAGTTATACACACAAAAAAAACCCAGAAGTTTACCTGTATGTATATAAACTTCCAGGAATATGTAAAATGCAGTGACTTGATGGAAAGAATTAAAAAAATAAAATTATATAACAATTTATATAGTCATCTATATACAGTAAGAATTGAGCTGGATGTGATACCAGTAACATAAAGTGTATCATTTCCTAAAACGATATTCTTGAAAGCAGCCAAATATTAATACAAAACTCTTCTATCTGATCCAGTAAAACACATATTGAAGATTTTAAGTATATTCATTAACTTTAATATTTGTGTTGTTCACTAAATTGCAGTTGAATATGGGGTTTTTTTTTCCCTTCTGTCTCCATTCTGCTCAACAGAAATATAAAATTAAAAATACATAAAACTCAATTTATGAATATAAAAAATCAATAAAAATTTAATTCTCTAACTCCCTGGAGTTGCAGACAGTCATGTTAAGAAGGGGACTGGTTTGCTACATTCAAAAGAGATTATATACATATCACATCAGCAAACTGAAATGAGGGTCCGGCTGCCCAGTGTTTTGCAGAAGCAGAGAATAAATTCAATAATTTTGTTATAATAATGCAAAAAACCACCTCAATATCAAAAATATTTTAAGAATGCATTATAGGAACATATTTTCCACACTTAGTCATTGCTTCAGAAAGAAACTAGGTAAGAAGTAGTCCCTGCCTCGAGGCACTGAAGTAACAGGGACAGATGATGCAGTCTTATTAAGTTCAGAAAATATACCTTTTCCTACTAACATGAGTATTTTTATTTTTATTGCTTCTTTTTTCTTTCTCCCTAACATAGTTAGTGCTAGTACCAGCTGTCAGAGCTTGCAAGCACTTTAAAATGTACAATACAGCATACCCTGAGCAAGAATTTTTCTTCTTCCTAAAGTTTCATTTGTAACAAGGCAGAAAAAAGATGCAGAAATAAAGGAAGATCCGTTATTTTAGATGGTTTATGATACAATTTATGTAGTAAAACTCCAAGATGGAAAATAATCCACAATATGGAAATTATACAGCATCTTTAATACAGCTTTCTGCAATAACTAGGTATTTGTTTTACTTTATTCTACTCAGCTGGAGTAGAGTATGTTCCACTATTAATATAAATATGAAGCAGGAAATATTACAACTGAAAAGTTTGCTATAAATTCTAATATGGTTATGTTTACAAACGCAATTGTATGCAAACGTGTATTGATATTTTAATGTGAAAATGAAAAAGGAACTTAATAATGTGACCAGACTTTTATATCTGAGATTTTACTTTCCCCTGTTGACAGTTCTTCTGCTGTTATTATAGTCGTCTCTCAACTCCTGATTATATGATAACCCCCTATTACCGTGTGTTTCAAACTGTGAAGACATCCTTAAGGTTAAAGCACCAATTTGTCCCATATTCCATTTTCAATTTAGCTGAGGTCATGCTTCTTCATTGAATCAGCAGAAGTCATTCTTGGATTTGGTAGAAAGCCTACAGTAAAATTTCTGGTTTCAGTAAACAAGAATTTGGATTTGGTGTCCGTCTATACCCAAGATGTTGGCATTTCATCACTTCAGCATCTCTAGATTCAGAATAGTCCCTCATTTATTCTCACAACAGTATCTTGCTCTGCTGTTTTTCAGAGTATTTAAATCTCCACATCCAATACTGTATCTCAGAAACACCTCTGCCACATTTTTTTATTTCCAATGTCTCATCTTACAATCAATTTATTACTTCATGCAATTGGTATGCACTTAGAAAAACAAACACTGGTGAAGATGTTGTTTGTTATTAACAAGGAAATATGACATAATTTCAGCTACTGTAACTGTTGCTGGCAGTTGGTAACTACTGGCAAATGTTGACTTTCCAATGGCAGCAGATATGGTACTTACGCTATGGAGTGAAAGATGGCAAGCATGAAAAAAGAGCAGTTCTTGTTCATTGTGATTACACATCATTAAAAAATGACAGATAATTTATCCCTCAGCCAGTATTAATTTCTTCCATGTAGCTCACACTGTGATTTCTGGAGCCAGAAATCCTAGGACTATTTTTAACATCACACCTAGTTGCTAAATGCAAAACATGGAAAGAGCATTGATTTTTTCCCAAGGTTGAGCTTAAAGGTATAAAAGCAGTACTGTATGCATCATGTCATGTGGGTGTTTTAGGTTTATTTGTGGTGACTTTTGTGCTCAAGGCAAAGAAATATTTGCTAGAACCCACAAAAGGTCTTATAGAAACAATCAAGGAAGCTTTTAATGACCTCTGAACACAATTTTCACTGCAAGATAGGGTAGAGGGCCTCTGCAGACATAGTAAGCAAGAAATGTGTATATATAAAGAAAAATGAAAGTCTTTTGGACTTCAGGAGGGATTTCCCTTAAGACAGTGACAAAAGACTATTTTCCCTTTTTTTTTTTTCCCCTTGACTGACTAATTATGAATGGGTGAATGGCCAATAAATAGACATTGTAATTATTTTTAAAAATTGATTAATGAAGGTAACTATAAGTTATCATAATTTTTTGCATATATATTTTTTTTTCCTAAAGAATGGTTTGTCATTGACTGAAAGATATCAGTTTTGCAGTATTTGCTGAATGTTGGTACCTTTTCCTCTGTTTAGTAGCAGATTTGGGATCTCACAGAAAGGGAAATATAAGTGTATGTATAAATCCTCACGCACACAGAATAAAATTTCTAACTAACAGTACTTTCAGAAAAATTGAAATAAAGCCATAGAGAAGAAAACATGCCATGTCACTACCTATGTTTGCTTCATAGGGTCTGTCAGCAGTTGAATCTCCTTAGACACAAGGATCATTAGTGTAGTGTGTCAGATTTGGTCTAAGTGGAAGACACATGAATTAATTCATGAATTATGAGCAAGATAGCTACCCTAGCAGAGCACCTGTGTGGTTTGCTATGCATATGGATAGGCACAGAATGGATGGTGCTATACTGATATATTCTTAATAATATTAGTCTTAAAATTAATGCAAAAATTTAAAGAAAAAACCCACTGTGAACATCTGCTGTAAATGTCACCACAGCAGCTGTTTGGGAAAATAATTGTGAGAAAATACAAGTAATTACTCCTAACATTCACAGAAAGATTACATTATAAGGGTGAGTTTCTACATGAGTCGGAGCCAGCCAAGAAGTGGCCACCACATATCTTCATGCAAAAAGATAGCCCAGCAGGAGAGGTTTTTAACAAAATAAGCTATTTTCATCTTCTTTGAAGTGTCTTACTGTCAGAGAAGGGTGAAACCAAAAAAGCAAGCAGTAAAACTCAGCTAAGGCAGCATGATTAGAATAATTACGACAAGTAATGGCAAAATAGTTTAGTATTTTAAAGCCTCAGATGGATTCAGGTTTAAAGATTTTTTGAACCATCAATGAACTGACCCAAACATCATATTTTGTCTTCTTTAATGAATTTAGCCTTTTCAAATCCCCTCTAATAGGCATCTTGGCTATGTTGCTTTTTAGATAGCACAAATGTTATTAGTTTAATCAATTTTATGCCAGAACTTATCTAGGCTTTGCTAATGCCTTCAACTGGAGTATTGAATGTTATTTGTTCTCTCAGAGCCTGGGTACAAATGGTTAGAATGACAGAATACAATTTTATACTTACAGCTCAGTCTTTTAATCAGCTGTATTTGAGAGCTGAATGAGTAAAATAAAATTTTCTGCTGTTTTAAAACATCACAAATGCATATGAAGATAATTACTTGCACGGCTAATAGACTATTTTAGTATCTTCTCTGTGGAGTGCTTTCTTGTTAACTTACCCAGCATAGTCCTGTCAAAGTTTAATGCTTCAGATGCAGCATATAATTTTAATCTAATGTGCAGCACTGCTAATATTTCAAATGTTATGATATGTGCACTGAGACAGAAATGTGTAGTTTGTTTAATAAGCCACCTAAAATGACTTGGATGTCTGAAACAATTTGGAGATTTAAGGCAAAATTGGGGGGGTTTATGCGTGTTTTGGTTTTTGTTTCAGTGGGTTTTTTTTCCCCTTTTTTTTTCTAACTAAGCACGAGAGCCAATTCAGCAATACTCATATTGGCTGAGGTATGGTTACCCAAGCAGTAATCAGTGTTAAAATGAGATATGGCTTTCTCTCCTCCATGCTTTGTAAAACAGCCATTTTACTAGGTATTAATCTTAACCTCTAACATGATCTCTGATCATGAGGTTGACTTGCCATAAAAGCATAGAATGTGGACACAAAAAGCAATCAGTTGCATGATTCTGATTCCGAATATCCAGCTCCAAATCTTGCTCTTTTTCAGGAATTCTCTGCCTTTACAGACAAGTTGTAGTCTGCCTTGTCTTTATCCCTAAAGGACTCTACCTATAGAAACAAAACTGGGCTAACTGACATACTATGTATCAAGAAAGTAACAACTTAAGCACTTATACCTCACTAGAGCATTAATTGTCGCAAACTCATATCTTATAGATGGATAGACAAACTGTAATGGATGTTTTTTGCCTACCAGATACAAAATACGAATCTCAAGAGAACTAAACCTTTCCTCCCAGTTAGTTGCTATTTTTCCCCTTTTTCCCTTGCAGCTGATTATGTAGATATAAAGAAAGAATGCAACACAATGTCTGCAGCGTCCTAGAGTAGCATCCCACAGCTGTTTGTGTTGTCTTCCTCTGAGGTGCAGTCTTTTGTATTGATTGATGTACAGACAAGCATGCCAAAATCTAACACATACATGGGCTAGATTCATTATGTTTTCCACCTTTTGCTTCTTGTCAGTTTGAACTGTACTGGAGGGACCATACAATCCACTTATCATTCCTCCTGCCAAAGGGCATCTGTGCTGTTCATTTGCTCAGCCTTGCACAGTTAAATGCAGCTTGCCGCAATTAATAAAATAGCTGTTCTGTGGACATATTTTGTAGAAATAAATTTAAGTTATGTCACTGTGTGCTCATGGATATGTACAGGTAGTAACATAGATCTAATACACAAGACATTTCATCTCAGACAAGTGAAATAATTGGTACGGTAAAGATTATCTTTTCACCCAGATTCCTCTGAATACATTTTGAAATCACTTACACTCAAGAGGAAAAGTGTATTTCACGCAGGTTTTCAACATTTGTTTTTGTTCTCCGATTGAGAATAAAACAAAATATTTCAAAACATACTACAATAATGTTTCTCGGCCTGTGTTCCATGGAAGCAGCATATTAAACCACTGCAATATGTTTATTTTTTTAAAAACATGTATTTGACCATATGTTCCCTGTCACATAGAAGGAAACAAATGGAATGGAAAAGGGTGATAACAGCTTACTGCTGTGAACTCCCAAAACTCAGGCTTTTAAGAAAAGTAAAATGAACAACGTTGAGGCTATTCTGTGCGCGATGACACAAATCCAGCACTAGATTTTTTGGGGGCTGGGAGGGGTAGGGCTTTTTTCCCCAAAATAGCTAAATGACTCCTGTGAATTTTGGTTTAAGTATTCCATGGGCTATAAAAAGACTGAGAAACACCACTTCAGTATTTTAAGTATTGCCTCAATTTACATACTTCTTCTTCAACCTTTATATTTTATATTTTATATTGTACTGCTGTTTTGAAGGGAAACATGACACATTTAATCCCGAAAACATTGAAATAGAACATTACAGAAATACCTAACCACTTACCTTTTCTCCTCTGAAACAAATTTTATATAAAATCTCCATGGTGTCAGAGGTACCTTATCTTCTTTGCACTGATTTATAATATCATCCATACAATAAGGGCTAAACACAGGGGAAGCTACTACACATTTTCAAGGAACTGGTTGTACCTCAAAACAAGAATGTAGTAAAATATAACACTAATTTTAGTACATCTATCTTTTACTACCACTTTAAAAAAGTCACTCCAGCGAAGTTGATCCCGCAGTCTTTATACAGATAACTCACAAAAAAGTTTTCCACATGTATTGGTATTTATAACTTAAATTCTCCGGTGAGGCAATAATATGGACCAGAGGACATCTGTTGAGAATAACAAAATGTTACTGAAGTATTGCCCTGGATATTTGTTAGTAAGCAACAACCAAAAACCCATGTTCCAATAACATTGGAGTCTAGGTCTCCCTTATAAGAACAGATGACTCCCAGCTGCACAGAATTTCAGGATACTAATGTACGAAAGTACACACAGCCAACCAACCAACTAACCAAAAAAACCCAACTTAACTGGTTAACAGGCTTTCAAAGAAGATTAAAAAATAAACGGAATGCCTGTTTATTCACCTTCCTGAGCTAGAGACATCTGGAAGGAAGAAAGGAGAATCCTCAATACCAAACACCTCTCTGACTAAGAAAGCTCTCTGGAAAGAAGCACAAGAGGATTCCTGAAAAGGAAGAGGAGTGTGTCTGGGATGAACAAGCATTCTGGCTGAGGACTTGTGGAGTGCTGTGCCACAAAAACAGACCATCAGAGTAAGGGCTTTTGTGCTTGACTGGTACAATCCTGAGAATTAAAAAAGCCTTCTTTCCTGAAGAAGGGAGGGTCCCTTTCACAGTAGTTCAGACTTACCCAAGGAAATTAATTGACAAATGCTTAAGGATGTCATTTTTTGTGTTTAAATCACCAGTTGTAAAATCCTGTTCCTTTGAAACAAGAACATGCTGTAACTGGAACATCCAGCTCACTCCAGAACTGGAATTTACAAATGCAGGGGACAGTCTAATGAAGAGGTGAATTCAACATTTTTCTTAGAGAAATTCTATATTTGCAAGTTCAAATCTTTTACCTTATCAGGCATTTATATACACTATTTTAAAAACATAACTTTTTTTGACCAAGAAGGATTTTTTAAATTCTTTTTATGACTTTGACACTTAAGTCATTAACTTTATTTAAATGCCAATTTTATATATGCAGTACGATTATTGAAACTTGGTTTTCTTCCAAGTTATCCCACTGGGCCATAATGTATGCTCTAAGACCAGTCTACGTTTAGACGATTTTGGGGTATGTATAATCCCACTGAATAATTCCAATTCTATTTGTTTCCTTTGAGGTTTCTCAAAGACTTTGATGCATTCTACTTCTCTGTCTTTCCCTTCCTCATCAAAGTCACAATGAATTCCCGTTAGAGGCATTATAAGTATATATCCTCAGGGTTATGATTTATTCTTAGTCAGGCTCACTAAAACTCAATTTTCTCCTTCTTCTGTCCCACTATTATTCAGTGGGGATTTAGAAATGCTAAGTCTCATTGGCTTAGATTCAAAGAGAGCTAAAACATCCAAATACCTAATTTTTAAGCACTGGTCCCAAGGATGGAATCATAAAGCTCCCTATATGATTCATTAGAGAAGTTAGATGTCTTAAAACAGGATCCACAAAAATGTGCATGCTAAAGAGGGATCTATGTGCGCTGCATTTAATTCCTTCTTCTCCACTTTGAGAAGATACAGTCTGTGACTCTCACTTATCATGTCCCAGAAGGACTATTCTGTTTCCCTTGTTCTGGATGCCAGGATGAAGACATCATATATATATTGAAAATGTTTCCACTTTTCACAGAGTAACAAATATCACTGAGTCAGAAGGAGTAGTCTGCTAGATTTTAATCTTGTGACAAGAGCCTTCAAGAAAGGTGTGAGAAAGCCTGGAAACTACATTTTCCAAAGTTTACTTCAGCGTTTTATTCACTGGCTTTTATTTGGCACACAGATGCTTTGGTTATGCTGGTAAACAGAATTGGCTAGGATTCTCCAGGAACCATCAGAGAGTCACACAAATACAGAACAAGAGTGACAAAATGGACTGTCTCTGGTTGTCTTCTAAACTGAAATACTCTGGCTTGTAAGGCAGCTACCCGCTTCAGGCACAGCCAGTAAAAAGGAAGCATTGGATACTGTGGAAGTAAGTCATATTGACAGTGTTATAGACAGCTGCAGAGTGTATGCTCTGTTTAGGGAACATACACACAAAACATATATGGAAAAAGGAAGCATAATACAAAGACTGCTAAAAGCTGCTGGTCCAAAACTGAAATACTATGTGCATCATAAAACCCCTGACTTAATATTTACAAAAACACACTGTGTTTAGAGTATAATGCAAATGGAAACATGCATCTAATTAATATTTATGACCTTAGTGAGAACTGGCTCTATTAACTTGAGTACAGATGGTCAGATATTTCCCAGGGAAATATTTTCATTAAAAAATGTTTCACTAAGCTTGAATGCTTTGTTTGACTCATCTCAGGTTTGACTACATTTTGCCAAATTAAAGGAAAATCCTCCAGTCCTGCCAGGCTGCTTCAGAGCAATCAATTTACTGCTCCCAACTTTGGCAGGTCTGGGGGAGATCGACCAAACTACTTCCAGAACAGGAAACCTGCAAGCTTTGCTTGTCAAAAGCTGGAGCCGGTTCACGTAACTGATTTGTTCTGGGTCACTCTACGTGATTGATCTGCCCTGGAGCCACCGACCCTGGAAGCACTTGGCTATGGTGTTCCCAGTTCTGGAATGAACTGTCTGGTAACTGACAAATTACCAAGATCCTATGGCTTGAGAGTCTACACAGTGAAGTTGATGGTCTTCCTAAAGCCTCCAGTCTGAGATCCTGGGAGCCACAACACAGCAAACCCCTGGGGGGCTCAGGTGGTCTCTCAGAGACTGCAAGCTCTATGCAACAAAGCTAGGACCCAGAAGTCTTTATGGGCTTCTCCATTGTGCCTTTTAAACTGATCTGAATGGTGAGGCATTCAGAAGACACATAGCTCTGTAGCTGCTCAACAATGCTATTTGTCAGTTCCTTTAGTCAATGTTATCTAGCGTCTTCGGTTCAGATGCAGTATATGTCAATATAGGGTATCAATACAGGTTGGGAGGTGAAGGTATTGAAACCAGCCCTGCTGAGAAGGACTTGGGGGTACCGGTGGATGAAAAGGTGGACATGAGCTGATGATGTGTGATTGCAGCTCAGAAAGCCAACTGTATCCTGGGCTGCATCAAAAGTAGCGTGGCCAGCAGGTCAACGGATGTGATTCTACCCCTCTACCCTGCTATGGTGAGACCCCACCTAGAGTACTGCATCCAGCTCTGGAGCCCTCAGCACAGGAAAGACATGAATCTGTTGGAGATTGGGATGGAACACCTCTCTTATGAGCACAGGCTGAGAGAACTGGGATTGTACAGCCTGGAAAAGAGAAGCCTCCAGGGAGGCCTTATTGCGGCCTCTCAGTACTTAAAGGGGGCTTATAAAAAAGATGGGGACAAACATTATAGTAGGCCCTGTTGCGCTAGCACAATGGTTAATGGTTTTAAAGTAAAAGAAGGTAAATTTAGACTAGATACAAGGAAGAAATTCTTTTACAATAAGGGTGGTGAAACACAGAAACATGTTGCCCAGAGAGGTGGTAGATGCCCCGTCCCCAAAAACATTCAAGGTCGGGTTGGATGGGGCTCTGAGCAACCTGACCTTGTTGAAGGTGTCCCTGGTCATTGCAGGGAAGTTGGACTAGATGACCTTTAAAATTCCTTCCAACCCAAACTATTCTATGATTCTATGAATCTACCATCACTCTTTAGGAAACAGCAAAAAGACAGTATCCTCAGTGATCTCGAGGATTAGTCTCAAGAAAATACTTGGTGATGTTAGTATGAAGGACAAAGTGCTGCAAGGAAAACACTGAAAAATAAAATAGAGAAGGTATCCTCCGGGCTTGTGGGCTAAGGAAGAAAAGCTTCCAGAATTTACCTACAAATGATAAAAATTCAATGGTTGAACTCATGTGAGACTGTGGGATACCTTCTTGAAATAGTAGCTAAAAATAATAATAATAAAAAAAACCTGGTACGGAATTTCTTGCTTTAGATACACAAAAATGATTGATTTCCCATTTAAAAATAATGATGGGGGAAAGAGTGGGGAGAAAACTGGGATCTTCTTTCTGAAAGTTTTGCAAGCTAGTTTAGCTCTGCATTATAATCTTTTACCTTCTTTTAGATGAGTTTGATAAATTAAGAAATTATGAGAAGTGACTTAGTGACCCTAAACCGGTACTGTCAGGGTGAAAAGTATCCAAACTACTGAAATTGTTGCAGACATAAGGGTGAAAATAGTCTGTAGACTAACATATGTGTTCATACATGCTATTACTACCCTATCTGTATGTCATAGTGTCATGGGTACCAAGACGGGATCATGAAAACACGTAAAAGGCTAAGCCGATCTCATCTGGACTTCTGAAAGAAAAGTTCAGATAGGCCTGACCTGCAGTAACAGATTGCAAAATCCAAAAGAGACTGAGCCTACATATCAAGAGCTACATATAACTTCAGCTTCATATCTGAAGTTGGAGCCAATAAATCTAAAACAAAAAAGTATCAGAAAGTTAATAGCTTCTATATTTTGCTCACTAAACTTTCCTTCCAGTAATTCTTGCCTCAGTGGTGAAAACAATAGTTGATTCTGATCTCATGTCAGTCCAGGAGAGAGGTACCAGCCAAACAACATAGAGGATTTCACTGTTTTCATTTTAGGAAAACTGAAGGAAGATCACAAGCTGGGCAGGAGAGCATGAAGATTGTTTGATAAGATTCCATTAAAGTGAGCTGACAGCAAGGTTAGAAGTGAACTGGGAAAACCTCACCTGGGTAATATCTGGGAAAGAAACAATCAGTTTGACATTTCCTAGGTTAAAGATTTCATGTTATCAAAATGGAAGTCAAGTGTTCCTTTTTAAAGGCAACACAAAGGATACTTCGATCACTCTAACTCATTCCGGACTGAAGAAATCATTTTCTTCCTATGGTGAACAAGACAGATGACCAGTTCTAAAATTACACTAAATATTGTAAGAAGTATTGCTGTAAGTGCACTGTATCTTGCTGCATTATGACATTCAAAGACTGATTTCAGTGTTAAGCTAACTCCATTTCTGATTTTTTTTTAAATTTTAAATATTCTGTCATATCCTCATTAGCATCTCATTACTAAGCAGTTAGCTAAGGAAAAGGACAAAGAAGGAAAAAGAAAATTAGATGCAGCACTATAGGGCATATTTTCACCTTGATGCGCAAGAGTAACTCATTAGGGGTTACTGAAAGTCATACACATGCTTCAGAGGAAAAATGCCCTCAAGGTATTTTGAAATTATTAAAATGTTAAAGCAACAATATTGATTTTTTTTTTATATAAAAGAGTAATTTATTACTAGTAGCTAGAAACACATGTAGGGAAAAATCTGTACAGACAAGAGAAAAATAATTAAGCAGTTATAGAATTACTTCTTTTTTTTCAGTGGTGGTGGGAGAGAGGAAATGTGAGAATAAAATAACACTGTAATTTGAAAGTTACAATGGTTAAATAAGCACATAAATTATTTACAGTTTCTTCACTACTATACGGGGATTACTGAATACTGTCTCATATTCCTTTTCAGAGGGGAAGGTGGAGATGGGGTTTGAGAGAAATGTTGGAGAACTGAATCCCAAACGAAATGTAAATGTGATCTGACTAGATACAATCTGAACCCTCTGGAAATGAAACAGTACTGCATTAAGGGTTCAATCATGAAATGTGTGGCCTCCATTAACCATATGCGTGCTTTCAGTGCTCTGCTGGAATAGAGACAGTGCTTGGCAGGATCAGCCCCAAGCTCCCATCACATCCACATATACATGCACACACTTACATGGACAAGTTATTACCTCTACATTCATATTTTCATCGACTAAGCTTTGGATTCTGAAGTTGTTTTTAGATTGCTAGTCACACTGACTCAATTACTAAAAATCCCATCAAAATCAGAAAAACACTATCATCAAAATGGCTTCTGTATCAGAAAACACAAAGAAACTCTGTTTCCCACTCACTACCGCTAGGTTAGCCTTCTAGAGAAACTGAAATACCCTCATTAGCTTAAATCCATTAAAAGGATAAGTCCCTGAACAGAGATCAGAAACGTACATTTGGACTCTGGTGAACTGTATTTTTATTCACCTGTCCTGCCCTCTGAAATCTGGAATGATTGTACTGTTTGGGTATTCTCAGCTACAATTTACCAGTTCAAGAACTTTCGGAACTGACATTTATAAAGAAAATGGCATGACATGCTCTGACTGATGAAACATTCCTGAAAGAACCATGGTGAATGGCCATCAGGTGCACTCTGTTGACTTGCAATGTCTTGTTAATATGCATCTGTTTCCTTTCTGAACTATATATTTCTTGAGCAGACACAGAATCTACAATCTATCTAGGAGTTCTCTCCTGTTTATTTTGCTAGTACACTGTGGCCATAATGCATTTGTAGTAAATGCTGCCTGCTTCGTAGAATTTGTCTTAAAGACTTAAGTATCTGATATCAACTGGAAGATCTCAACAGAAGCAGTGTGCGACTTAAGGATCGAATTATGTTTTATTCTTCTTAATCTGTGAAAATATTAGTAGTCACCACACAGAAGTGTGTTATGGCATCAAAAGCAAAGGCTGCTGAGAAAACTTTTTGGGTATCAAAAGTGACAAGCTGGATTCCTTCTGTAATCAGAAAGGAGGAAAATCTCTAGATGCACTTGAAGTAGTAATATTTTGGTGCCCAGTCATATGTTTGGATCTTGGTTTTGCTAAAGCTGTGTAGTTAGTGCAGCTGCCCTTCCACAGGGATCTTCAGGGACATCGAAGTATCAGTGTGCAAGAACATGATGATAAAACTAACCAAACACTTTTTATTAATTAAATTTTTAATTATACAAAAAGACCTACAGTAACTATAGCAATTACAGTGAACTGAAGAAAATACAAAAGCTGAAATGAAATCATAATCATAATCTATAGTATTTAATAACATTTATGTGCTGTGATTTTAGACAATTCAAACAAAAACAATGGGAACGGGAATAAAAATAAGCCACTGGGAACACAGAGTAAATGTGTAAGTCAAACAGAAAAATGCTGCTCTGAGCCAGGAAACCATCACTGTTGAACAATGACGTTGCTCTCTCAAGCACTGTTTAAATAGGTCCAACAACAAAACTCCAACTGCAGACTGCCATTCTGCAGTCACCTCATCAGTCAAACAAATAAATCTCATGTCATTTAATGGTGGAATACTTCCATACCTTCAAGGTATGAAGTATGGAAGTACTTTTATGTACTGCCATGTTGTAAAACATTATAAATTAGTGCTGGGACCTCTGGAAGAAGTCCTTAGTTCTATCTCCCTGCTTAAAGGCAGAACCAACCATACTTAAGCCAAATTAAGTCGCACTTTAAAACAAGCTTCGTAAATGGGAAATACATGTTTGATCAGTCATTTAGATTTAGTAATCATTTTGATACCAGCAAATCCCCAGCATTTTTGTGAATCAACAAAGAAACTTTTGGGATAGGCAAATAATTTTCTTCACTGACGTGATTGAAGAAGCCGTTAATGCTGTCCCCAGGAATAATGCAATTGACTGTGTGTAAAATCACAGTGGTGACAGTAGTGAAGTCTAGAAATAACTGGCTTGAAATAAGCTAATTTGGGTGCCAGCTGCAGTTTAACAGAGTTGAAAATGTGCTTCCTAATGATGAGCTCTCTGTTGTCAAGCCTGTATGGTTACAAATAAACTTCAGCTCCATGGTCTCTGGTTTTCTCAGATGTTTCTACAGCCACTTTGCATTGCAAGTAAATTTCACAATAGGGCAGGTTGGGGGCACTGAAAATGATTATGAGGAATCAGTAGCTAGGTATGGTTTTCCTCACAGTTCCATAACGTGTGAAGGAGGAGTCTGAATCCAGGCTGAGTAACATGTCATTATCTAATTTATTTTCATCCTTTAATAGCTACTTCAGCATGCAGATTCTTACAAAAAATGTGAAAAAGAATTCTGCAATACTCTGTTCCCAAGAAAGCACATGGCCTTAGGCTGCTGCCTGTCCTCCTCCTACTTCAATAAGTTTGAAATCTACTCTTCAGGTAGCGATCTTTCACAGATCCTTTTCCACTTCTTTCTCTGTGTGTGTGGACTAGAATCCAAATCAAAAATAATCTCTGTCTTCCATGTCTTTGTTGTTTTATGTTAAGTTTGTATTCATTATTAATGGTGGCTTAGAGAACATTTACACATTCTCAATTTTAGAAGGCCTATATTTAGCGTCCTTTATTTTTCACATGTTGAACATAATTGTAACAACGAAAGCCAAAATGAGGAAGAAGGAATTTTTTTATTGTATTAGGAAATCTAAAGGACAGGTCTATTATATTTAGGTCACGTAATTGCTACTGTTATGACAAGCATAAGGTCACAAATATCAGGTCATTAGTTTGAAAAGTTTAGCATCAGCTCAATACTAGTTCTTTGCCTGAGTGTCTTTTTTTTTTCTATTTGTATTAAGGCATATTGACAATTGTGGGCATGCACACAATAAGCAAAGGAAAACATAAAAAGAGCTGTCATTTGCAAAGCATCTTGTTTTGGAAATGGAAAGGTGAACTGAATTTAAAGCCTTCAAAAAGGCACAGTCTAAAATTATAATGGTTAGCACTAGGGAGTATGTTAGAATATTACTCCTGCTATGCCAGTTGGCATGTAAGACTTCCACTTAGCAGAAAAGAATGTTGCTAATGTGCCTCAAGTGTTTCTAAATTCAAATTAAATACTTCCTCATTCTATGAGTATGCTGGGACCGTTCTTTCATGGCTTGAATAGATCAAACTATGTTACTTAGGCTGCTGTGCCCGTCTTGATGCATGGACAAGAATAACTAGGATAATTTTAGAGGTTATTTGACTCAGGGATTTTTTTACTTGGCATTTTTACTTTATGAAAGGACTTACCAGTTGAAAACTATGTATTAACAGCAATAAGAATTACAATGTCAGGACAGGTTAATAACCGTTCATGTCAGAGCGCTCCACACATGTGGGATACATCAGAACTAAAACCATCAGATACATCAGAACTAAAAGCATCAAATGCATGCCACCTATGGCATAAAATTTTTTTAGTAAGTGTTAAATTTTTTAATAAATGTATTTTATTTTTTTTTAGTAAATGTAAAATTACTGTTTAGTAATCATTTGAGATCCTTGTTTCACCATTGCAAATTCAATTTTTCTGCATATTCTTATCTCGGTTTTCTTAAAACTGAAAATATTCATTTTCTCTATTTTGATCTGGTTTAAAAGCTATGATTTTCAGAACATATGGGCAACTTCCCACTCAGTGTTACTCCATTTGATTACAGAAAAAGACAGACATCCAAAATGGCTACTTATCTCTGAAAGCCTAGGCAATAAATCTCTAATATTTTCTGGAGTATTCTTTAGCCATTTGCCTTTGAAATAGTTCATAGCTCTTAATAACAATTCAAATTGCATCACCAAACTCAATAGACAAGCACTGATCCTGCATTCAGCACCTAAAATGGAATGCTGCAACTTGTCTGTGAGAAGGTGTCAGCTCAGAAAAGGCTAGAAAACCTAACTGTGCCATTTTGTGGTTGAGTCATGAAGAAAGAGGTTTCTTTGGTCCTCTCTTATCTCTCCTCTCTGAGTGATATGGCAGACTCTGGCAGTAAGAAAGTAGTTTCCCTTTCAGTTTGTGTAGTATGTAACATTTTGTCTTAATATAAATTAGCACAAAGCCTCATCCTTAAAAGCAGCATCTTCATTCACCTATATCAGTGCTGTCTAGGACTTTTCAGCAGAGGGAGATGCTGTGGAAAGCTGATCTTCCTTGCTTGCTTTCCAGTTTGGATTGAAGGTCAATGAAGACATTTGGTCTCATTTGACTAATTTGGATTCCTTTGAACATCCCAAGTGCAGAATTTTAACTCATAATCAAATGCTGAGATCACATTTTCTGTGTAAGACACAGTGGGTGGGGAGAAATATGAACCAAAAAGAAAACTCCAGCTAAAAAAAGAACTGTGCATAACTAAGGAAGAAAGATGTCAGTGTGAAACAAATGTTACTGGACTACACAGAAAATAACTCTAAAGGAAATAAAAATACTTTAGAAGAGAAATAATTTGTTTTAGGACCATCAATACTTAAGTTTAGGGATTTTTTTTTTTTCTTCTTCTGACATATAATTGTGTATGACTTTAACAGGTCAGTCTGAAATTTTGCAAGCTGATTGTCTATTTGATACAGAAATTTTAGAGAGTTTCAACAAAAGAGGATAATTGAGGGACATGAAAAACCTGTGGTTATATTCTTAAAAGTTGTTTTCATTGTTTATTTGCTTGTTTGTTTAATCTTTACTGTGCATGTACTCATTCAGAGGTGAAACAGTTCATGGACAGCTGTGGTGCCAAGCACTGTGAGTAAGATCTGGTATCATCATTGCTCTGCGTACCAGTTCCCAAAGGGCACAGAGATACAGTGTGCTGGCATCAGAAAATCTCTTGAAAATTTTTCTGAACTAGGAATAGAACACAGTAAAGTAAAAAGCATGGGAACCATCATGTAATGATAGGGAGAAAGATTAGGTAAAAGAGACAGAAAATGTGATCTACATGAATTAAGTGCTTGAGTCCTTAATAAGATATTAGAAAAATCTGTGAGACCAGTGAAGAAAGTCACTGTTTGCAAGCCTCTACAAAGAAATCATATTCCATTGCCATTCTCTACTTGATCTTGTTCCACAGAGTTTGATAATCTATTAATATCATCACTCGCTCACTCAAACTCGAGGGGCAAAGGTGTCTACTGTTTCTAGACATCAGCATCATACATCTGCATTTTCTACTGACTTCTGTGGAATTAACATTTTCTATTTACTTTGTCAAAACCCCAGGAAATTACACTTTCAGCGCATCATCATTGTTAAAGGTAAAAAGTCATGTTATAAAGTTCTAAAGAGAAATTCTAAGATTAAACTTTCATATGTAACCCCTAATTTCTACAGTGTTATATACGGAATTGTAATTCTGTTCTTAAATGTGTGATCACATGATTGCATAGAATTGCATGAATATAAGGGTGTTTTTTTCCAGTGATTTCTGTATCATTCTGTTCACAAAACTGATATTGCATTTCCTTATGTTTTGCTGCTTCTATTTTTTTAGTGCTTTGTTTTTGATTTTGCAGAATATTGTACATGTAATTGTACACCAGAACCAGAATCTACACTATATAGCATAAGACTATACTCTAGGAACCTTCAGTGATAACTTTTATTTTTTTTGTAAATATGGAAAGCCATAAGGGTTTTTTATTTATTAGATATAGCACCTAGTGCTACAATTAAAAAGTTTCTGTACTAATCCTGATATTCACTCACACTCAAACCCAACAATCAGAAGCACTCTCCATAAAGACTGGAATTATCTGTCCAGTGCTGATTTTGTCTATTTTAACTTTTTTTTTTTTTTCTGTGGCAGTTAATTTGCCATTTGAACATTAAATTAGTAGTAAAATTAATTATTTTCATTGTTACATTAAAAATAAATAAATCTGAGAGTCTTCTATTTTTCAGAGGCTCGGTATCCAAAAGAACTGAAGTTCATTTGAAAGCTAAAGCTTTACAAAATAACCTTCAGTGAGTAGCAGTGCCTTTTATTGTCCTATAGGAAATCCGTTTTGATTTGACAGAATGATAAGCCTTTGAAAACTGTGGACTGAAAATACACAATAGACTTTTTGCTAAGCTCATAAAGTGCCCAACTGAGAAAGGATTCACTGCACATGAATAAGAGCTAAATTAGCTGTGCATTGAAAAGTCTTATCAAATGCAATTGCTGTAAGTCCTTGGCAGAACTTGGGTCCCAGCAAAGGGTTTCTGCACACTTTGTCAGGTACTCCGGAGAGATTGCCATTCTGATGTGCTATAAGATCTCTTCAGCATTCTTTGGCTGATATGAACTTTAAACCATATCTTACAGCAAACTAGAAAAATAGTTATGTTATTTGTTGGGGGGAGGGGGAGGGATATAATTACTTGCTTTTTATTTCAGGCATCTTTCTTAAAGAGGAAAGAGCTATCATAGAAACTAAGTACTCAGAAGCAGCTGTACCAAATTCTTTAGACAGTGTTTATGGTGTATGATTAGCAGTAATAGAAAAGTAGAGTTTTACACCTACTTTATTTTTGCACACGTGCATCCCTTTGCACTTGTGCATTGTGTGTGAATTTCCTTGATAAGGAGAATTGCCTAGTTCCCAGTGTATTTGGGTGCCACAAACAAGTAAATATATGTATAACAGTTCCCAAAGTGAAATTCACACTGAACTGACGAAGTTAGTCAGGCTTAGGAAAATTTGTAATGGATAAGATTTTTTCTTTCCTCTGGGCAGCAGACAATTTGCACAATTTTAATCTGTTACTAATAAGATTAATTTTCTATCACGTTATCAACTTCATTTTCTGTTGTTCATGGGGAACTGCAATTTACACCAAATTATGTATTAAATTGTGCCATACCAACCTTTCCTTTAACTAGATGACATTGGCTTGAGAGGAGCTTTTAATTCTGCTAAAGCCATGTGCTTGGAACAAAAATAATGTGACAGATCTACTGAAACTTATGAATGAATTATTGCTGGAACATACAGTATTTGATTTTTGCACTTTAATATCAATCTTTTGGCAGCATAGCTGCTGCAGATAAAAAAAGTGTGTCTCAGCTTTTATTCTTATTCATGTGTTGACCTTAAATTTCCCCTTTTCCCAGATGGCCAGTCATCTCTCAGTTCTGAAATGTTAACTGGCACCGTTATGGTTGTCATACTAACGCAGACCTGTTCTCCTTAAACTCTGTACCATATGAAGTGTTTTGTGACTATGTGCCAAAAAAAAAAATAAAAAAAATTTAAAGAATAGAGATATTCTCTGATTGGCAAAGAGGGGAAGAAGAACATAAAAATTATTATCCTAGAGCTTTTCAGTATATTGTTCTCTCACTATTTTTTTTATTTAGATTTACTCATATGAAATCAACTCTACTGTCATAGTAAAACAAGGCTATCACTTACATTCTTCTGAGTACAGTTCATCAATCATTATATCAAAATTGAGGTTGACAGAAAAAATACTTTCCTCCCAAACATATGCTTGGGCAATCTTGGCGTCATGGTTGAACATAAACTCTCTAAAATTCTTTAGAGAGGAAAAAGAGTCCTAGCACAATGCAGAAAATGGCATGGTGAACACATTATGCCGAAGGGCTTGACAACAGGAGAAAGTGTTTGCCTTCAGCAATATCACTACATTCTTCTCTGAAAAACACCCAAGCCCACAGTTTAGCTAAGGAGCCTTTTCCACTCATACAGAGACAGCAAAAGAGATTGAAGTAGAAAGGACTTCCTTTGCAGTACACAGAATATATTAAAACTTGGGGTTGAAATCCTTTTCTGAAAAGCATATGTTCACTTGATTATGGTCTAAGTAATACATAGAGGGTCAGCTTCTTTTTATGGTGAGCATTTATTTATTTATTTATTTTTCATCTTCTGCAATTGTGAAAGGTCCTGCACACACATATTTTTTCATTTCACCTGTCCAGTTGCTAAGCCACTTAGATTTTTTAAGAGGGGAGGATAAAAAAATTTACAAAAACTTTCTTTTTATACATACAGGTATTCATACAAACGCACACACATACAGATGCAGAGTTTTCTCTTTCTTTACATATTATTCTTAATTCTCTTTTCTTTAAAATTTTCCTTCACTTCGTTTTCTCCTCGGTTTCAAGATTCACCTCAGAAGTAGTGTAGCCAGCAGTACTAGGAAAGTGATCGTCCCCCCGTACTCCGTGCTGATGAGGCCACACCTCGAATGCTGTGTTCAGTTTTTGCCCCCTCACTACAAGAAAGAAAATTGAGGTGAAAGATATTGAGGTGAGGGAGCGCATCAAAGAAGGACAATGAAGCTCGTGAGGGGTCTAGAGCAGAAGTTTTCTGAGGAGCGGCTGAGAGAACTGGGGTTATTTAGCCTGGAGAAAAAGAGGCTGAGGGGAGACTTTTTATCTCTCTACAACTGACTGAAAGTACATTGTAGCAAGGTGGTGGTCTCTTTCTTCTCCTAAGTAACAAGTGACAGGATGAGAGGAAATGGCAGTAAGTGGCCATGGGAGGTTTAGATTGGATATTAGGAAAAAAATCTTCACTGAAAGGGTTATCAAGCATTGGAACAATCTGACCAGGGAAGTGGTTGAGTCACCATCCCTGGAGGTATTTAAGAGATGTTTAGATGTGGTTCTTAGGAACATGGTTAATGGTGGACTTGGCAGTGTTAGGTTAATGGTTGGACTTGATACTTTTAACCTAAACCTTTTGAACCTAAATAATTTTATGATTCTATGATTTATATCTAAATTATCTAAATTGCTCCTTTAAAATAAAAGTTTTGTTGCCTTAGCATTCTCCTCACCCAGTACACCTTTTCCCCCTATTTGCTATTGGTTTATCAGATTAATTCTGTTTGTTATCATTCAGTTCACCAGAGTTTCTTTCTCATGTGTTATTTTTCATCTCAGCATTCTCACCCTAATATTATACCATAGTGCTTCTCAGTCCACCAGTTCTACATTGAGTCTTCGCTGTGTTCTGTTTATTTTCCAATTCTCTTTCTTAATTTATTTTTTCCATTTCTTATTCTTTATCAGCAGACTTGTTTTATTCCAAATCTCCCAAACCAAATCAAAATAATTATTCTCATTTCTGATCTATGCAGGTAATTATCATATTTTTATGCAGATTATCATATTTTCTTGGTTCCCATTTGATTCAATGAAATATTAGACATTTTTTCCTCTCGCAACACCTATGATACAAAGATGTGCTGATAACTGTTCTTAACGGCATGTGTGTTATTTTTTACCTGAAGATTAATTTTAAACTTCTAAATATTTCCAACTTTTCATTAAAAGAAGGCAAGATTGCTGTTCATGCAAGTTGTCACCTTTCCAAGTAGACTGACCTCAGCCAGACTTCAGAGTTGAGATTTCTATTAACAAATTCTCATATCAGAATCTAGCGTATTGCAATTTTTTTCCTTACTCAAGCTGATCAGGAAATTTTCTTTGCATTTGCTACACTACATTATTTTCTGATAAGATTCCCAAAGGAAATTAAAGAAGGAACAATGGATAAAGTAAAACAGCCAAGAGCTAGAGCTTTCAGAGCTACCTACTAAACGATGCAACTGAATGTCTGCTTAAAATGCATTGAATATAAGCATCTCAATGGCCTAATTCATCAAAGAGGATAAAGATAAAACTTCCCACAAGCCTGGTATCTAATGTCCTATATTTCCTTCATACCTTTCAAACTGTTGTGCCTGTAAAGATTTAGCAGGAAGTTCCTAATAATTTATGTGATTTTAGAGTGAAATTTTCAAGAGTGTGATTAAGCTGTAAAGTTTAAACAGGTTCCTCAGGTTTAGTTTAGACCACGATCCCTATTTCATTGCCTAGATGTCCCAACATCTTCCACTTTTGTCCACAAACGGAAGTCTACAAAGGAATAACATATTTCTGATTGCTAGTCCAGATTAGAGACTATAGGGAAAATAATGATTAAAGAATTAGTACTGATTGATGCATAGAGAAATGGAATCTGTTTCCAAAGAGGGTATGAGAAGCAGTACGTATAAACTGAAAGAAGAAAGATTTAGATTACAGAAATTGCAAATGAACATTTATTTTTTTACAGAGAGAATAAAGGAGTTTTCAAATTACCAAAGGAGTTTTTTGGAATTTCTATCACCAGAGATCTTAAGGACAGGTTAGACAAATATCTGTTAGGAATGGTTTAAGAATATTAGATTGTTTAAAACGGTATCATGGTTGAGAGGAAATGTATTTTCCCTGGATCTAATTTTTAGTAGGCAGCTAAGGTCGATAAACTGCAAGAGAATGCTGAAGATTCATATAGAAATACTAAATATAGTTCTTTTATAAAATACTTCCATAGTAAGGATAAAACATTTTATTACTACCAAAGCAAGATAATAACCCATATGAAATCTGCTGTTTTCAGCTCTTCCTCTAGCTTGTTAACTTCAGATTATATGACTCCATATTAATGGAAACAGTTATTGATAAAGTAATTTCTTAACCTTTTTCCCAGAATGTGGTTTCAGTAAAAAATTCACAATTTATTTTTTCCAAATTCAGAACTTACCAAGGAGAGACAAGTGCAAATGCTAGAGTATTCTAGTATTCATTCTAATTCATAGTAAATCACACAGCTTCTACCATATTTTTTTCTTCTCTTCTTTTTTTCCCCATCATATAGAAGTGGGAAATGAGTGATAAAACAACCTTAATGTTATAAAATTGTTGCCCTCATTAAAATTCTCAGAGAAATTATCTTCATTTTACTATTTTCTCTGTTTTTAATATTCTGCTCTTTATCACTGCGTATGCAACCAGATATCGCACATGTAATCTGCTACATTAATGTTCACAGCGAGAATGAACTGAACTTGGCTGAATATTCTGCATTTACCCTTTGGAGACTTTTATTTTTCCTACCACTTCGATTCACTGGTTCTTGAAAGACTGAGCGTGAAGCAACACATAAAAGTAAAGAAACCCCAAATATAGGTTTCCTGGTACATGTAACTGATAAATGTGCACAATATGATTTTACTACCCAAGTCAAAAGCAGTTCTCTACAGAATTTTGTCTCATGTTAAGTTTGATTACAAATCATTAAGGCAAATGTGAAAAATCAGCTAAGTGGTATCTCAGGTATTAAAATTACAATTGTAACCAAAAATGAAAGTAAACTTAAACATGGCTTAGATGGTGTTTGATCTAAGGATGGCCCTGTTGTATTAATATGTTCTAGTGATAAGTCTAGAGTATGCTTACTTTCTATCCCAGTATGTCTAGTTTGCAAGAAAAACATCACTAATAATAAAGCACCATATGTAAATATATTAATTATTAATTATTAACAACAGCCTTGTAGTGTCTTATCCTGTTTCACTTGAAGTCATACCTACCTCGAAATGTGGATAATATTACAAACTACAGGCAAGAGTAAACACTCTACCCTTGCATTGTTTACACTGCTGATTGTACTACATAAAATCAATTGCAGCCCCCAAAGATGGGCCACCAGCCTAAAACACGTGCCTAGCTCATTATTATCCTAGCCAATAAACCATGCGAGAAGACAGATATGCCCAAAGCTTTACAAAATAGCTGTGGTTATAATGTCATACCAATACTTCTGAGGCAAATAAAGTAGAAAAACTCTTTGCTTCACAGAAGAAAAGCCTGTAGAACTGTTGCCATTGTCAGTGAAGATGAAGAAGTAAGGAGCATCATCTGACATATATTGATATGATTCATTCCACCTAATATACAAAAAAACCTAGATTACACCACTCAGGATAGTCACTTTAATACGAGAGTTTTCGAGGGTGGAAGCATTAAAATAAATCTGGATCCAAGAAGTGTAGCTCAGTCAGTCAGACTGGGACTCACAACGCGTATCTTGTGGGCATTTGCATCACAGCTAGTTGTCATTTATATATATATGTAAAAAGGAATTAGGCAACTCTATGTCAAGTTTTAGATTTCTGGTTTAGGAAGAGACATGTATTGCTTCATTGTTTTTATCACTGGCATCATAATTGAGAGAAATATTTTTAAAAATTGATTAATACCACTTCTGGTTAATATTGAAATAATTTGAAATACTCTAAAATTATGAAATTATTTTGAATTCCTATTTGAGTTACTCTGAAACCTTGCCTGCAAAAAAACCCCAAAGGAATAAATGCTGACAAGGTCTAACCAAGTAAAAAAGCTAATTTGAAACCCACACAAATACACTGTATAACTAATAAGAGGTAAAGTGCAAATTTGAAAACAAACAAAGCTATGTTCTAAATAAGGTCCATTGCCCTCTCGATCAGACACCCACTTTAATGGTCTGCTGCAACTTCCTAGGAAAAAAATAAAAATGTAAACAAACTCATTATTCTGCAAAAACTTTCTGTATTCACATACCTTTATGCCTTCTGAACAGTTCAGCTAAATTCACCGGGACTGCTTACAAACCAAAAAGTTAAGCTCTGGTGCAAGTCTTTACAGTATCAAGGCCAACATTTGCAGCCCAGGGCATCCACATTCTCTTAAGCTGATTCTCTTTCCTCTGCTTCTCCTCTGTCCTGCCAGTGGATGTTTAAAGTAACAATCATGCTGGTTTTTGCTGTAAACTGGAAAAGCTACTTGAGGCCAAAATGTTCTTCCTTGGGATTTCCCAGGAGTCAAGAATACTAAATTACACATACATTCGGTTTCTGTTTACACAATCAATGGAAACACCCATCACAAATCATGTGACTAACATTGTGCACAATTGACTTTAAAATTAATTCCTTTTCACAGTTTCACTGGAATCAGAAGGGAAATACACCATTTAAAATATATTAAGTGTATTTTTCTATCTTATGTAGTACTGATCCTGAAGATGTATATTTTTTCAGACACAGTCTGTTATTTGTGAACAAGAAATCAACTTTCCCTCCTTTTGCTATATTCATCCACTCTAAAAAAATCTGTGTGGTACATACAAGCTTTTGTTTCAGTATAATTACCAAACATATTGACCAACATGTGTAGTTAGATGAAAGATTACTATGGCAATAGACATTAAAAAAAAAAGGCCTCCAAGAAAACTTTTTATTCTGTAAGTTCAATAACAGTGTGATGTCTTCAATTACTTTACTTCTGCATGCTTTTTTCTTGAGATATGACCGACACCCACTACCATATTTCTCCAGGAATGTGGCAGAATAAAATTTTCATATAAGGGTTTTCCCCATTTTCCTTGTGTGAATTGGATCCTGTGTTGACAGCTGTGAAACTCTTTTCCATTGATTCATGGTGTCCAATATATTTAGAGGCTACATACTATCATTTTGAAGTTCGCACAGTTAATTAAACTCCCATTACGACTTAACACTCACCATCTACTCCAAATTCCATTTTTCTCTGCTTTTTCTCCTTGCGCAATGAATGATAGTCAAGATCAAGGATTAAAGGTGAAACGGTAAAGTGCTCTCACAGTTTCCTTTTTTTTTCTGTTTTCTTGGTTTTTTTTCTTTTTGATCTGCAAGCAGGGCAGGGTTTTGCTTCCACTCTTCTGTCACTGCTCTGCAATCCAGTCCGAATCACAGCAAACCTCTTTTTGAAGCAGAGCTCCCTTTCTCTCTCCAAACTCTTATCACTGATGCATCACAGGAGAACAATCTTCCTTCAAGAGCACACTTTAGCAATCCTCCCTGATTCCAGTTTTGAGCAACCTCTTTTTTTTTTTTTTATTTTTTTCTCTGACTGAGACTGTTCTTTGCTCTGTACTTGCAAAGTCCTGTGGATATCTATTTTTATTCACTCAGATCAGGACATACAATGCAAATTCACGTAATTGGACAGTAAAAGAACCTCTGCTTTCCTCTGTCCTCCTCTCTACATTCAAGAATATCGGGAATGACAGCCATCTTAATTGTTGCTCCTTGTAACAGGCCCCTTAGGAGGCAGGTAAAAGCTTGAGGAATTGGGAGCCAAAGAGTGTGTTTGTGCGATATGAAGACCTCATTTTTTAAACTTAGCTTTTTCTGGAAATGAGTGTTCGAAGTTACAATATATCAAAGTCTGTTTTGCTGGTCACTTTGATCATCTTCAATCAAATTACTTCTTCTATAAATGAATGAACCAGCACCACTGAACAAATAATTTTATTATACTGTCATTATTGAGAAAAATTGTCAGCAAAAAACATTGCAGAACAGTTTCACAACAGTTCTTGGGACAACACTTAGTAACAGGCTGAAAGGAAAGGTCTATTTATTCTAATATGGCTGTTTGCTTCCTGTGATTTAAATAGTCTGTGGACTAAGATAACGCTTCAATATCAAAGACTTAATTAGTCAATTTAAAATCAATCTATCATAGCTTTCTACAGTGCTAAGGAGCAGTATAGTGGTTGTTATTTTGTAGAATGTTTTTACAAATGTATTTGATGAATTGTTAGGCCTCAGCTCAGGAAATAGCTTGAACCTTATTTAATTTGTGGAGTTGATACACATCAATAAATTGTGTATAAATGTAGAGTATTGGCACCAAACTTTTTCACTGAGACCCTGGGAAACAAACCTTTGAAGCAGATCTGTCAGCACATTTCTATAATTTAAGTACCTTGAAATGTCAACAATTATTGAATCTCAAAAATTAGTTATTATTAAAACAGAACCAAAGATGAGTCTTTAGATAGGAAAGAAACTGAACAGTTAAACAAACCAAACCCTCAGCCTCTAAGAGAGATACAGCAGGATTAGAAACCAATGACCAGGGTTAGAGTACAAGAGCAGCACCTCCCTGCCTCACCTGTCCTTGCTGTGTAGATATGTTGCTTCCTCCCAGCTAACACTTTTCGGATTGTCTGGCTTGCAACAAACTCTATAAAGTCCTTCTTGGGCCTTAGGAAGAGTTGCTTTCTTTCTATAATTTCCAAGGCCTGCTGTGTCTGCTAGGAGCTCATTTCAGCAAGGTCCCCCCAACTCCACCCCAAGTCTTCACTTTTCTGACAGCTCATTTTCCTAGACTGAAAAAGTGCCTGCCCCACAGCACTCTGCAAAATATCCCCCAGCTGAGGATGTTCATTCCTCAAATGCAGTCTCTAATCTCTTAAATGGCTCTGCTTGACCTGGTATGCAACAACAGCAAAGCAAATACAGATTCCTCATTGCTGCTATTTAGCCTCACCATAGGAGAAGCATAACAGAATAACTTACAAAAACTATCTATCACGCTCACCAAACACAAAATTTTGTTACCAGTACATGATTGGGTAAAAGAAGCTTAGAGTAATGGTTTAAAACTGCAAAACTTCGCCCTGTTACTACACCGTGGTGATGCATATCAGTAAATTAGCTCAGGTGTGAGGACCAGCCTAGGTTAAGTAACATCCAATTTTATTAGGGCTTACTTAGAATTGTCTCTACAACACACTAATGTATGGAAAATTCATGTATTCCATATCATATTCAGTATTATTCACTGCTCCCTCATGCTTGCTACTACTACCAGAGCAGAAGGAAGTGTGTCTTAAATGAAATTAAAAGAAAAAAAAAGTAGACATAAAGCTTGCATGAAAATTAGATGAATTTGTTTCTCCTGCTCTACTTACTAGTTGTAATTATAATTTCACACTGTTTGTTTATGTGCAGAAGCAATGCCTGTTGGATCATATTAACTTGCATGTAGAAGTGTGAGCAATCAAATCCTATTAATTTCAAAGAGGATTCTCAAAGGGGAATCTTTAGTTGATGCAAATTAATGAAACCTTTTTTGACAACACTAGCAAAAATAAATGATACTAAGACCAAAATTTGTAAGCATAAGGAAACAGAAGGGAAAGAGCTGGTAGCATATCTCTGTTACAGTTTAAGGGCCTTTGCCTTCATCAACTGTTCTCAACTGCAAAGTCAATTAAAATAGTGTTACTCCTCTACTCCAAATTACAGGAGCAACACAATATTGTTCCGCTGCAGAGCAGAAGGAAACAATCTAGCAACCAGAACAAGAAGAACCAAGCCAGTTCTTCATCCTTGAACCAAGTCTTCCTTCAATACCTCTTTTGTCATGCATTTAATTTTTCTAGAGATTGAGTTCTGTAAACCATAAGCATAAAGAAATAAAAATCTAGCACTATATTGACAGAGTTGAAGCAAAGCATGTTCTGACGATCAGGTGCTTGGAGGACAGACTGGGAGAGTTGGGGTTGTTCATCCTGGAGAAGAGAAGGCTCTGGGGAGACCTTATAGCGGCCTTCCAGTATCTGAAGGGGTCCAACAAGAAAGCTGGAGAGGGACTATTTACAAAGGCATGTAGTGATAGAACAAGGGGTAATGGCTTCAAACTGGAAGAGGGTAGATTTAGATTAGATATTAAGAAGAAATTTTTCTCTATGAGGGTGGTGAGGCACTGGAACAGGTTGCCCAGAGAAGTTGTGGAGACCCCATCCCTGGAAGAGTTCAAGGTCAGGCTGGATGGGGCTTTGAGCAACCTGATCTAGTGGGAGGTGTCCCTGCCTGTGGTAGGGGATTGGAACTAGACGATCTTTAAAGTGCCTTCCAACCTAAACCATTCTATGATTCAATGATTCAATGATTCTGACTTGCTAAGTGTACTCATTTTGGCTGGGATAGAATTAATTTTATTCATAGTAGCTTGTATGGTGCTATGTTATGGTTTTGAGACCAAAATGGTGCTATTAACATATTGATGTTTTAGTTATTGCTGAACAGTGCTAGCAAATCTTCAAGGCCTTTTCTACTTCTCATGTTGCCCTGCCAGCAAGTAGACTGGAGGTGCACAAGAAATTGGGAGGGGACACAGCCAGTTCACCTGACTCAAACTGATCAAAGGGATATTCCATGGAATGTAATATCATACTTAGCAATAAAAGCTGGCGGGGAGAAGGAGGAAAGGGATCATTGTCATTGTGTCATCTGGCCTACTACACAAAAAACAGCTGTAGGATTTCTTGCAATTTGCTTCACTCCAATGGCTAAAGTTTTAGAAAAAGCTTAATTTTTAGAGAAACACAACTTCCTCAGTAAAATTTAGTGTAATCAAAAATATTCTGTAACTATTGAGAATTTTCTCAATGATTACTTAACACCCTTGCCAGCACGTATTTTTCAGTAACCCTATATGATTATCTTTGATTTCCAGCCTTTGAAAATTTTTATATTTTTTATTTTATGGACAAGCCAGACTTCTCTTTTCTTCACAAACAGGGATAAAATCATTCTCTAATCTTTGTACTACTTGCCTGGTTGAGCATTATTTTTCAAACACAAGGTGCTGTGATTGAATTTTCACACTTGCTTCCTAAGCTGTTGTGGTGACAGATTTGTGTCTAACAGCCATCTCTAGCTCCACTGGCACAGCATCTCGCCTGGAGCACTCCCTGGGAACAATCTCTGCGACCAGAAAATCATTGCTGATCTCCCTAATTGCATGGGCAACCACGGTCCCTTCTTTGTGACCTTCTGTTCAAAATTTGAATGTATCAGGCTAGAAAAGTTGTGTTGTAAAAGCAAAGCTGAAGGTCCAACTTGGATGAATTTCTAGAAATTAAAGGATATATCTATGCCTCAGCAACATGAACAGGACTTTTGGATAAATCTCTTCCTCATTTTTCATATTACATCTAACTCAATTTTTAAGAGATTTCAGGATTTCTTTCCTCCTGTGTTCAGGGTTTTCTTGTGTTTTTTGGTTTAGTTTATCTTCCCCAGTTGAAAAATTATGATCTCTAATTTTGAGATTCATTTTTTCAAGTGATAAATAACTTCTCTTGTCTCATGCTTTCAGCTTTTAAATGGCTGAAGAAATACCTCGGCTGCAAATCAAACTCTCGGGAAACTTTCTGGGAAAAATTCTTCACCATTGTCAAAGTTGTTCTCTTGTTCTCTTCAAAAACATCTACTCAGTAATTTATGATTTTTTTAAATAACTACTTCATCCAGACAAAGACAGTTTGATATTCTTCTTTTGTTTAGTACATGACATTTAAGACAAAGACATCGTAGAAACAACACAATTGTTTAAATTTATGGTTAAATACAGTTTACTCAGATTTCCATACTCATACAGGTGCTTAAGTAATGTGATCAAATCCTTCTGGTGATGACTTATTCAGAAAACAAACTGGTTTTTGACACAGTTTCTCTTAAGGCACAGTTCCCAATATTTTAATCACTTTCACTGCTCTTCTTTGAAACCTCCTTAACTCTCAATCCTTCATGTAGTGTCAGCGTCTGAATTACGTATAGAATTCCAATAAATCAGATATTAACACTAGTACTATAACTTTTTTTGCTCCTGATCAATATTCCCATTTATATGTAAAAGGAAGAAATATTTAGATGGAATAAATTATCTTTGCCTGCTATAGCATTGCACTGGACTCTCATGTTAAATGGATTATCTGTCACAACTTCTTCAAAATTTGCTTCTGAAGGTAGCATGCTCAGTTGTGTACATACAGCCTATATCCTCTGTTCATAACTTTGTGACTATTTTACGATGCAATGCATACTGTTTCCTCACACATTACCAGATCATGGGTCATTCAGTAGCTTTTAAGATGAGATAATCAACAAAAATATGACTGAGCAAATCAGGGGCAGTAGCACATATGGTGGTTGCAATTACAACTCTTCTCGTTTCTTAGCAAGACCTCTAGAACTGAGGTATATGATATTAACAAAAGAAGCCCCAAACAACTCCAAACAACCTTTTTTTTCTCACATCGCATGGTTCTTTGATTGATTCAGTTCTTGACAATTTTATGTGTAATAAATACTTACTTTTTCTGTCTTTCCTCCCACTCTTGATTAGTTTACTAGTCCAGCTCCTAGAAGATAAGTTCTTGTATCTACAGAAATTGAAGATATCTCAACTGACCAGCTTTTTTTCTCTAGAAAAAAAGTCTAATGGCTTAACATTCTGTAAAATAATAATAAAAGAAAAGCACCAAGTTCCTCCTCCTCAGCATATTAGCTTTCTGTAATGAAAACTATTCTCAGTTTGAAAACTGTATGTCAAATTCATATGACCAAATATGGATTTCTACATGTCTATCACGAACCAAGAAAACCCAAGCTACGTTTATGGCCACAGGAGAGGAAGTGCCAGTTTCAATCTGTGATTAATGTTATTCTAGAATAAATATTTAAAACCTTACAGAAGAATACCTTAGAAATGCCTTCTTTTCCTCCACTGGCATGGGAGACAACTTATTGTTAACATTTAAAGTGATACAAAGTGAAACCCTCTACAATTTCCTGGAAGATCTTTTTTATTTTTTTTATTTTTATTTCTATTTTTATTTTTATCATTTACAATTTCAGGAGTGTGTTAGACTTATTTTTGGAAGTGTCCTGATTTGAGGTAAAATGTGTGGATTCATATCTCATCCTAGTCACCAAATGGCTGCTGTCCAAGGAGGACTCTCTCTGTCAGTCTGTCTTTGATCCAGATCTGTTTTTTTCCTGAATCCAGATCCAGAATCTAGTTCCTGTCCACCACTGAGTCTAGCCTGGGACTTTCCCAGTGCCTGCTAGTGACTTGGTCATCATCCTGGGAGCCTGATACAAGTTTCTAGATATTTGTATATATTTCATTATTTTCTTATTAATATTATTATCTTTTCTTTTTATTATTTTATTATTAATATCTCATAAAAGTAGTTTAGTTCCTTTTTCCACCCATAAGTTCTTTCTTCTTCTTGTTTTCTCTCCTCTCCTTCGAAGGGAGATGCTCTTCCTTCTCTGAAGGAGCCAAGAACCAGACATAGTGATCCAGATGTGATCTTGGATGTAATATTTCAGACTAAATGAAATGCTTAGTTAAATCAGGAATTACTATTTATATATAAATTCTCAGTACTGTCACTGAGCCAACAAACGTTTATTGACATCATGGTTTTAAGGAAATACTGTAACCACTGAAGTCATTAGGAGAAGTTAATATCCTGTGACAAATAACTGGGACTCAAAAGCAACACTCAGTCATACCCCAGCACTCCTGCCTTGCACAGTCTTATTAAAGCAAGTAAACCCAACACACAAGCTTCACTTTTGTCCCTGCCTTCATATCAATATTCAAGGAACCCTATGATTTTGAGCTTGACAGCTGACAAAATGCATCCGGTCCTAAAGGACTCTCTTCAAATAGTGCAAAAATTGTTCTGCCTCCAAGAAACTCCATTAGCACATCACATGGCAGGCTTTCATGGTCTTGGGTAGCACACACTTCTGAGGTGTAAAGATGCCCTTTATTCCAAGAAGGCCAGTGACACTTTTCATATAGTCTGAAAAACTGCTAAATTTGAAGACTTATCTGGGAGTTTGCATTAGACAACAAATTAAAGGAAGGAAAAACTGTGGTTTACTAAACAAAACAGCATTAATGTTTAGTTGTTATGCATTCAGTCTGTAATTATTGAAAAAAAATGGAGGTTTATCATTGCAGCTCAAAGCTGCAGATCTTATACAAAGGACAATTTTTAAGGCTCTCCTTATCTATTAATTTTATATTAAACTATGCAGTTTTCTGTACTTTCAATTTAACACACCAGTATTCATTTATCACTCTGGGGCATCATGGACAGCTGCAAAATGAAGATTCAACTGGATGTTGGCAGACTTGCACAGAAATGTAATGTTGCCCTGGGTTACAGCTACAGTCTAATTTTGGCTGGTGAGTAAACACACTTGAGTTTGGCTGTTTGTTCTTTGATCATTATTGGTTGAGCTTTTAAATAATACTGATATGAATCCTTTCTCTGTCATATAGCTTCTTCTACATTTCTATTTTGCCTTTCATGCTGTATCAGTTATTTCCTATGAAACTATCATGTATACTTTGCCTTTTGTTTTTATTGAGGGCCGTCTTCCAAATTTTTTCCCAGAAAGAACAGGTCTCATAGTGTCTATCATGTTGCCCTGATCTTCTGTGCAAAACACAAGCCAGAGAATTTTAAAAGTCTTTCTGCTTTGCTACACTAGTAGTTTATGTACTGTGCCTCTAGTCTTTTACTTCTGTGAGAGATCTACAGGTCATGAGCAGCAACTGCACTAGAAAAGAAATCCAGTGCAGAACTAGCACAGCAGCAAAACCCCTAAAAAGATTAATAATTTTGCAACTTCAAGTTTTATATTTTATTGACCCAAGACAAAAATGATTTTTATATCATAAATGATGCAGGGGAAATGACTGTATGGGTCTATGAAAAATAGTAAATATAAGGATTCTAATACAGCTGAATTTTGTCATCTTGCTCACAGTGAGAACTTCATTACATGAACAAACCTTCTGATACACATCATGTACTCTACAATTTACAAAACCAATTCAAAAATCTGACAAGTGCTTGAGTAGATACAGTTTCTCAGCTAAGGCTGATGTTCTGTACAGTTCTGTAGCTGTTAAGAGGCTAAATATCTTCATAAAGGAAGTTGAAATAGGTCCATTTAATTTGTGAAAAAAATTTATAAAGAGGATACATCTTACAATCATAACAGATCCAATCAAAATAGGAGTTTGGGACTTCATAAATATTGTAGAATTTAATTTTATCTTAAATACAGTTATTTAAAGGATAGTACAATAGCCTTATTTGTGAAAAAAGACCAGAGTTTGTTTAGATAAACAAAAAGGCCCTAGTTTCCCTATGTATCTCTACACTCATAATGTCTGGAGATCATCTGATGAATTTTAAGATTATTTCATTGGCAGCTATCCTTTTCTTCACTATTAATCCACACTTTGTTAGTTGAAGCACATCATCTTATTGCCTCTGTTAAAACAATTATTTAATCCTTGCAAAAAATAGTATTTTCTTTCATCTTTTTTTCCATTCCATTCCAGATAAAAATAATGTTCTGAAGAAATGAAAATTATGTGTGTCATTTTTTAAAAGACAGAAGGCATATACCTACCTTCCTGAATACTGGAGAGTTTGAAGAATAACTAGAATATATACCAAATATATAGTATATATTTGGATGCATTTTTTTTTCTCTGAGTTCATGCAGTGATGTTCTGTTCAGTGATAAAATGTATGGTACTCTCTATTGTAAGCTGCAGCATAAACATTTTCCAGAGTAACTTCAATTTATCCATGGAAGCATATGACTTTTTTTTTATGTCTTAAAGCAAATTATAGCTCGTGAGATACAAGAACAGTGACACACATAAGGTCCATCCTACCTAATATAATATTTTAGGCAAATGGCCATCCTAGATTTCTCTGATTTTTATAGACAACAACAAAGTATATGGAGTTTTATGTTTCCCATCTAAATTAAATTTCTGTCTTCCCTTCCCTTCCATTCTCTCCGCTCCCCTTGCCTTGCTTCACCTTGCCTCACCTTTCATAAAATGATACAGAACAGAAAATATTCAGTAGCAATGGCTTGGCAAGAAACAAATACTCAGCATTTTCCAGTCTGTGAGTAAGGTGGCTTGAGATTCACATAAATAAAGGGAATAAGACCTCCCAACCTCCCAAATAAACTTTTAAAATATATCAAATCTTATCCTGTTCAAAGGCAATCTGCCAGACTAGGGAAGAAGGGAAAGAAATTACAGGCAAGAAAGAAGCAGAGTTTTGGGAAAAGGATAGGAGAAAAGCTGAAACAAAGTTAAAAATATTCAAAACCCTATAAGCCAATAACTTCAGTGGTAAACTGTTCATCAAAATATTTTGGAAAAACTATGTACAGCAACTGGCTGTCCAAAAGTATAACTGATTTTCTAATTCTTCCATCTCAATTTACACAGGAAAAGAAACCTAGAAAAAAGAAAGAACTCTGAGAGTTTTGCATGGATATATTACCAAAGAAAATATTTGCCCACTGCAATAACAAATTAAATACCCACTTTTATTAATAGGTGAGTCTCAATTAACAAAACACGTGGTATAATGGAGTAAAATGTTATGTCTTCACTTTCCTTTTATGTCATGCTGAGCTCGTTTTCAGCTGATTTCTCACTACAATTTGGTTTTGTGTCATCTGAGGAACAGCTTTTTTGCTAGAATCCACTGGTTGGCTTCTCCCTTGACAATATATGAGATTAAAAGGTCAAGACAAACTTATGGTATGTATGACTGATCCATGTTTCTAACCCTGTGTCCTTAGATTTATAAAAAAATTAAATGTGGCTAGGTGCCATGGAGTTATCCATATATTAAGCTCTCTACCATCTTAGACAGGATGTTGTCATTGAAACTGTTTATTGTCCCATGCTGAATCTTGCACTCTGCCTGTCACCACACTAAAAGTTTATCAATAAGCCAATTTCTCAACATAAACAACTAGATTCAGATGCCTGGGAATGTCCTGACCTTGTTTATTTTAGTGGGAGTAGCCTACCATGTAACTTACATACGTATTCTTACTATGTAAGGATGACTTAGAGAAATATTAAGCTTCACCAATTCATACAGGAAATAAACTAAACCTAAAAATCAGGAAAGATTATTTTTTAATTCAGTGATCTTCAAATCATGATACTTAGTCCTTCTTCAAATAGGCTCCCATTTCAACAGCGTCCTCCTAAATATAACCCAAAAAGTTGCAGTGATCTAGCATTGTTGGGATGTCACCAGTGCAGTCATGGTGGATCTAGTTCTCCTATAGAAAACCTTTGTCAGCAGAGCTCACTTTCTGGTGTCTTCTTTCACCGAGCTTTATAGTTTGTTTGTTTGCCATCCTCACAGAAATATGTAATATTCACATGGTGAGGATAGGCCACCTGCAGCAGCCCTCCCCCTTTTTTTTCCCCGATAAGTTTGAAAAAAAAAGGAGAGGAAAGAGTTCTTTCTATTTTCAGTGAATCAAACGTGTCTGATATGTGTCTCTAATTCAACACTGTGAAACACAGCCTTTTCCTCTGCTATGTGTTCCATTTACCACCACAGGAGCCAACTATCTAATTATGCTAAATATGCACCCCTTCTGGAGAAGTTTTATTAGCAGAATTTAAACAAACAGAAGCAATTTATACTCCGCTGAGATGTGCCTATGTACTTAACCCTAATGGGAGGGGAAAAACTATTTTAAAATTTGTCCTTTGAACGATTCTATGTAAAACCCAAGTTATGAAGTTGTTCATCCCTATGGACACCATATGAACAAATTCCCCACATGACATTTTACAACTAATTTTCAACTCCTTGAACTAAACACAAACAATCTGACAACTAGTTTATGCAAATATGTTCTGAACTTCTTTGAAGTAGCTATTTTTGAAGGCAGATATCATCTCCGCTTGGGGCTGAGCGCTGGAATGATTTATATTTGTTTCAATAATAAAAAAAATGCTAGAAGTTATTTTCTACATGGTTTACTCCATTAGACACATTTATTCTGACAGGAAGTGTTGAAATGTTAGCACTAAAGTGCTGGAATTACACATTTGAGCTTAGGATCAAAATTCAGCAGAAAATTCCAAGATAAGGCTTGGTTTTTTGAACAAAACTGGGAGACATGTAGTATTTAAACAACCATACACTCAAACACAAGTTTATTCAAGTCAAAAACTGTTCTCTGAAGGGTCATATGGAGAAGGAGATGGCATGGAAAGAGTAGCTGAGACCATACGAATAAAACCCATAATCTTGATTTAGGGGAGAAAATTAGCTGAAAATAGAAAAGGTTAAAATAAAATTTTAACAAGGAGGCATTAGAATGGTTTTAGCATAAAAGTAGTTTCCAATGCATCTGGAAAAACATTCAGGTTTAGTTAACATTAGTTTGTTTGCAGAATAGTTGAAAAAAACTGAAAAGCTTCTGAACATGCAAGGCCCTTTTCTGATTTCATATCTTCCCTTAATCTATGTACTTGATCTAATACTATCAGCCCAATGGAATGGCAGACACCACCTGAAGTTCAACTAAAGGAAGTGCAAAGTCCTACAACCCCATGCATCAGGGGTCTGAGGTCTCACTGGCTGGAAAACAGCTTTGCAGAAAAGAATCTGGAGGTCCTGGTGGACACCAAGTTGATCAACCAGCAATGTGCATTTGGAGTAATGGTATCCTGGGCTGTGTCAGTTGGAGTGTTGACAGTAGGTTGAGGGAGATGAATCTTTCCTTCTACTCAGCACTAGTGAGGACGCATCTGGAGTTCTGTGTACAGTTCTTGGTTTTCAAGTACGAGAGAGATATGGGCATAGTGCAGAGACTCCAGGAAAGAGCCATGAAGAGGATAAAGAGATGGGAGCACCTCTCCAGTGAGGAAAGGGAGAGAGAGCTGGGACTTTTCAACCTAGAGAGGAGAAGGCTCAGGGCAAATCTTATCAATGCATATAAATACCTGAAGGGAGGGTGCAAAGATGGATCCAGGCTCCTTCCAGAGGTGCTCAGTGACAGAAAAAGAGGTAATGGGCAAAACTGAAATACAAGAGGTTCTGTATGAACATCACGAGGCACTTTTTGACTGTGAGGGTGACTGAGCACTGGCACAAGTTGCCCAGAGATTTTCCGAAGTCCCTAACTTGGATATATGCAGAAGGTGTCTGAACATGCTTCTGGGCGACTGACTCTACATGACCCTGCTTGCTCAGGAGGTTTGGACAAGATGATGTCCAGACGTACCTTTCAAGCTCAATCATTCTGTGATTCTGTGCTTTAAAAATGTTTGGGTTTTTGTTTGTTTGTTTGTTTGCTTTTTTTTTAATGTACTTTCTTATCCTTAGATTCTGGTTAACAAACCAAGAAAAGTTATCTGATTACCTGTACCTTTTATATGTGCCGTCTTAAAAAAAACAAAAAAAAAAACCCCAGAATTTATTTATTTATTTTATTATTCCTCTGCAACAAAAAATTGCTTTGAAAAATATACAGTGTCTGACTTACAAACACAGCAAAGACATATTTTCTATGTCTTGGAGCAGATATAGTCAATTTCGAAGAGGTCAGCTACAACTCAGAAAGTGCAGAGACATGGGTTTAATCCATATCTTTATTAAAGTTTACCTGCAGGATTTTGTAAAATTTGGGTGAATTACTTGTGTCTTATTAATGCGGAGTTATATATATTTGGCTTCTTTTTCAGAAACTTATAATTTCAGTTATTGTTTTTTGGGGAGAAAGAATGTACTTTCACTATATATTTGATAATATTTAAATAATGATCTTTACTGTCATACTGGAAATGCTGATAGAATATAGGAAGAGTTGAAGGAATTTTGGTATTTTGCTAATTTTTAAGACTTGGACTAGTTAAAGCTCATTACTGTAGAAAATATGCCCAAATTGGGTGATTATGGGTTTTGTCAGATCAAATAATCATTGGCTACTATGTGATTTTGATTTCAGGATTACCACAGACTTTTTTTTTGATCTTGTGGCTTTTTGGTTACATGGCTTTTTGCCATTTAACTCTCAGTATCTCAACTGCTGAAAGTGTGGTCAACAGCATGATGAAATAAAAGTCATCATCACTGTCAGAGGATGAGATATTTGCTGTCTATTAGGGTTTGGTGATAATTGGTACAGTATTTGAACAACTGAGAAACTACACATCAAAATCAAAAGCTGGGCTGAGTAAAAAAGAACTACTTTATTTCTTTCTTGTTTTAAAGTGGAACAGCTACATAGCAAAAAATGTGTGCTTAAGCTTGTACATTGAATTTGGTGATGAAGGGTCTTTTCATTGGTTGTTTCTTCTGGAGTTGAGTTTGGGGTTTTTGTTTCAGTTAAGAACAACATCCTCAACTATTAAAAAACATACCAACCTGAAAAAATAAAACTTTAAAAATCTAAACAAATAAGATGGGGAAGAAAGGCAATCTTCTTTCCAGGATAACCAAGACATACAAAATTAACCATCAGTGGGTATTTCCTGAGAATGATGGCTAGGAAAATATCTCTGAGCAGAATTAGTGTGAATATTTTCCACAGTATAGACAATCACCACAACTTGCTTACTCTCCAAAATCTAAATAGCTTTCAAAATGCAAATGAACTTGATTAGTTTCCTGCCACATTGCCAACAAAGTTCTTCAGCAGCCAGACTGATCAGATTACTAAGAATATCTGGAATATGTATTCCCTTCCTTCCAT
>KZ505853.1:221466-281579 GCA_002844005.1 Limosa lapponica baueri
AGGAGGCTGAGGGGAGACCTTATCGCTCTACAACTACCTGAAAGGAGGTTGTAGCAAGGTGGTGGTCTGTTTCTTCCCCCAAGTAACAAGCGACAGGATGAGAGGAAATGGCCTCAAGTTGCCAGAGGAGATTTAGATTGTATATTACTATTATTGGAAAAAATCTTCACTGAAAGGGTTATCAAGCATTGGAACAATCTGCCTAGGGAAGTGGTTGAGATTTAAAGGATGTGTAGACATGGAATTTAGGGATATAGTTTAGTGGTGGACTTGGCAGTGTTAGGCTAATGGTTGGAATCAATGATCTTAAGGGTCTTACCCAACCTAAATGATCCTATGATTTGAAAAGATTTATTTCAAAAGTACCAAACATTTCTGTTTAAAATATTTTAATTTTTTTTTTTTTTTCCGGAAGACAGTGTTCTAATACAGCCATCTTTTTAATGTAACGATCTTTTAATGCAACCATTTAAATCATCATTTACTCAGTGTTGTTACATAACCATCAGAAGTACTTTCTATTCTGAGCCCATTGAGCAATATAAGGTTGAGGTAAATGAGTTTTTCATAGCTACAACAGTACATTCCCAGGGCCTAGAGTACTTCTAGATTATCTATCTGTATTAACTTTTGTAATGTAACGACTCAAGGAATTTTATAAATCTCTGACCTCTGCAACGCTGATCTTACTTTTTGTATGCGTTTGTAATATATGAAGTCTCAGCATGGCTGCTGGTGTTGCTGGGAAGAGAAGCTTTGTTAGTTAATCTACAAGTTTTCCATCTTGACAACATTTTCATTGCTTTCAGTTCCTGAAGGGCCATGTCATGAGATTATTGGGGACCTGTTGCAGAAAATTGCCTTAAAGCTCTTTAATAAAAGCTTGGGAACTGGAATTTGCTGTTATTATGGTGTATAGAGAAAGCGTTAACTGACAGTACAAAATGAAACTGTCATAGTTCTCACAATTAGAGCTCTAGTTCTTGAATGTAAGTTTAGGATAACAAGTTTGGTATTAAAGCTAATGGGTCAGTCATCTGTGGGAGTTAGCAATATTTCTGTTTAAATGCCCAAAGGCCTCTTTTGATAGAAATTAAGGTTATCCAGCTACAAAAACAGATTATTGTGCTTACCAGCTCTTTGCTATAAGGATCAGGGGAGCAAAAATGGAACTGAAACAATGTTTTGCAATAACCAAAAAAAATTCTTGGTGCACTATCTTCATGATGTAGAGTAAGCTTAAGGCAAAGAATAAGTAATCTTATTTTTCAGCACCAAATTTACTTTCAGTAATACTAGAACATGTCAGGTACTAAAATATTCCCTGGATTTGTAACTTGTATTATATATTAGCTTTCTAACATTATAACTGAAGACAGACAGAATCAGTAAATTGGCTATGCAGTAACTCAAATGCCTAATCCATGAAGGCTCTGAAGAATCTATGCTAGAAATATATTTGGCATTGGAAATCCAAACCTATGACTATGATTACTCATTCTTGTGTGAAATGCTCCCATCAAAATAATGAGTAAGATTTCTTTTTTTTTCTTTTTTTAAAATTTTGTTGTATTTCCCATTATATGGCAAGGATAATTTTAAGAAGAAAAACATTGTTATAAATTAAGTGTAATTTCTTTTTAAATGTTACTTCAAAATATGTGCTCAAACTCTTGAATCCTGAAGACTCTTGTACTGTGTAAGAACAATTCTATCTGTTCTCCAGTCGGCCCCCAGCAGGAAAAAATACTTTCCACACTGAGTATGCATGTAAAAGCACCAGTGACATTAAAGTGGACTCTACCAGGGATTCATGACATCGGAAGCAAAAGCTAGTGTGTCTACAGATACCATTATTTCATATTCAAAGTTTAAGCATGTTTTAAAAAATTGAAGAAAGCCAATAGAATCCATTGTACATTTATACTGTCTTTCACTGCCTCTGTTTTCATTTCATGCAGTTATGTAATTTTAATATTGTAAATTTTTTTGAATGGCACAACATTTACGTTTACCTGTAAAGGTGAAAGTACCCCATGAGACCTGAGACATTATTACAGAATAATTTTCCTTACTGCATAGTTACACTCCAGCCTTCGTGGATGCCTTATTGTAATGTCAGAGCTTAAACTGAGGTTTTTATGTTTTTTTTAAAGGCTGGACCAGATAATCTTTTGAAGTCCCTTCCAGCCTGTGTTCCTCTATAATTCTATGATTCTATGATTTTTTACAAAGTTGTAAGCTTCATTATAGCAGAAAACAAACAATAAAACTAGCATACAGATATAACCCAAATACCATTCATCACAAAACAAAAATACTAATGCCTGGGGGGAGGGGGAAGCTGTATTTTGGGAGCACTCAAATGATGAAGCATGTGAGCCAGCAGAAAGTCTGAGGGTTATGGAAAAGATGCACTCAACTGAAAAGGTGACTGAGCCAGCCATCTTGGATAAAAGCCTCTCTAGCCTAGAAGAAGCAATAACATCAGCTGCAGAGACAGCTGTTTTCCCACCTTCCCAACTGGAAAATAAAATTTCTTATAAGTGGTCTAATAAATTATTAGCATGCCTGTTAGATGCTCAAGGATTGAAGTGCAAACTCAGCAACAAGTTACTTCTACAATCTAGCTTTTGCTCAGTTTCACCTGAATCAAAATCAAAATATATTCACAGCTTTCATGAAAATGGGAAGAAAGAAAAAAGGACAAGGCAGTCCTTTTTCAGTGGGCTTTAGAGGCTCTGTTTCCTCTACTTGACATATTCCAATACTTCCAAAGTTGTTCTTTGGTCTATATATATAAGGAACATTTCCCACAAAAGTGAAAAACGTAAAAACCAAGAGTGAAAAAGAATAAGTTTATCTTTTCTACCACTCCAGTTTTAAAACAATCGCATCTCTTTCATTATACCTTTAGACTGCTTTAGAAAAGTAATTGAAATCCGTTAAAAACAGTGTCTGTACATTCAATATAACACAATTATTTTCTGACTCCAGTCTGAGGCATTCCCATTTTAAATAACAACGGTATGAGTTGCAAGTAAGTCCAGCTAGAAATACTTGGCTGTTTTGAGAAATTAAATTTCACGGGTTTTGCTGACAGACTGCACTGTGCTCATAGCAGCTGTCACAAAAAAAAAAAAAAAGTAATTTTATTTTGCCTTATCGCAGACTCTTCCCAAAGAAAATATTCTCAAAGATAGTACAATTAATATAAAAGTTTCAGAGAGGCCAAGTCATAAAAATGGACTAAACAATCTGCTAAAGTTCTATCAAGTTTTAAAATCCACAATTGGTAATAAAAACCTAATTGTTATAACTAATTTGTTAATGAACATAGTAATTCTCCAGATATTGCAAATGGATACATGGTATTTCACATACTATTGTGTCATACCTTCGGGTTGATGATACAGATGTTTGGCTTTTTCTGTGTAAAATATGTTAGCTGGGAACAAAGAGGATGATTCATGCTAAAATATCCACTCCTAATTGCTATCATCTAAAAGGACTGAGAGAAACAATTCCCTCAGAGATAAAGCCAGCAGAAGTCTAGTTCAAATATCCATCAGAAAACCTCTTCTTACTCAGGTCCCAAAAATGCATCTTCACTGTTAGTCACCCACATCAACCTGTGTATATACAAGAAACTGTCATTAAGAGATTCCTTACAAATGCAATGAGTCATGGAAAGGGATTTATAAAAGCATTTCCTGTAAAGGAAACTGACTTAGCAGCAGCAGGGAAACTATGGTGAAAATTGATTAAGCTTTCCTAGTTGGAAAGATATCAGTTCAGTAGGGACTCAAGCTACTTCTGAAATACAAATAAAGAATAAAGATGACCCAGAGGTAAATGTTTGATACAGTCTGTCATTATTTGCATAAGGAATTGAAAACCTCCTTTGAGAGAACTTGGACAGCAGCTAAAAATATATTTTCATTTAAAAGCATTTAATAAATTTCTAAAATTAATCAATCCATAATCAATAAATCACTGGGAGTTTTAATTAAATAAATAATCTATGATCATGTAGCTTTTCAAATTAGCAGTTAAATTACAAGGAGACAAATATTTTAGATATACACATTTCATATATTTATATGAGTTTCAAACTTATCCAAAAAAATTGTCATATATATCAGAACCTTGGAAGGTGTGAAGTACCACAGGGCACTCTGAAAGCATGCTCTAAAAAAAAAGGATAATACATATAATTTGAGAAACAGAGTTTAAGGGTATATTTTGGTAAAGAGCTATTCTTCCAGCTCGCATCTTGCTCTTCTTGTTTGTTGTTATTAGAGCTTTAGCTTCTATTTTATCATTTATCAGTGAGTATTTAACAGTCTGGATACCTGTTAGGTAGTATTTTATTCTTGGATGATGCAGTTGAGAATCTACCTGAAAAGTTTTCATGACAGTTATAGAATTTCATCTTTATAATTGAGTGTGATTCACTAGTACTGAAACTACTTTGTTCTTTTTTAACAAGTCAGTAACTTTTGTGCTGATTTAGTGGAAGTTTTACCCAGGTTTGGTCAGACAGCTTTCAGAACTCAAAACTACTCATAAGGGAAAGATGGTATCCAAATATGCTGATTAACACTTCTACTACAGCTGACTTGTTTTTTCAAAAGTAACAAGAAGTGGTTGTTGTGACAATCTAGAATTCCCTAGTACTTATGATGTAGGGCCAATTCTAAGGTGGCTAAATGTTTATCAAGGAGGAACTATTTTGGAAACGTTTGGGTTATACCTTGAGTCATGGTTATCCGGATAAATGCTAGGGACAGAAAACAAGATTTCCTATGTAAAAGTCTCACTGCTTGCTTCTGATTTACCACGGTTGCATATTTTACAGGATTATTAATATCAGTCAGAATGACATTGCATAATTTCAGTCACTTTTTCCGGTCATTCATTTATATGGGTAGCTGGAGCAAAACTAAAGTATTCACTTTAAAGTCACTGCACTGGTCTTCTCCATTAGTCGTCTGTTGTTATAGGTATACAGTATGTGTATTACAGTGCAGTTTCAGTGATCCAGCACCTGATAATTTATTATTTTCAAAATATTTAATTCAATATGACTTCAGAATCTACACATACATTTATTAAAGAAAAAAAAAAAGGTATTATTGAACTTTCCATATTGAGGGCAATTTGATTCAACAGTTTTTTGGCCTTTAACAATATAATGCCAGCTTGTCACTTCCTTTATAAATCTTTTTCCTTTAAGTTTTTTTAGTCTTTTCAGTAAATTTAATGAAATAGTAAGAACACTAGTGTTTAAGTACTTAACTCATTCCCAAAAATATGGAGAAAATTTCACATTTTATTTTGTCAGGGTACATGTAATTCTGGAATCACTGTATAATGATTGGACTAGATACACTGACCCAACTAAGGCAACTATTTCATCCAGTTCTCTCTCAAACTAACGAGTACTCTCATTAAGCTTAGTGAGATGTGCAGCGAATCCTGTCTAGCAGAATCTGACCATTCTTTTTATCCCAACAATTTATGTCTTTGATTTTAAATGTTATGTCCTAACTCAAACGAGTGACACTGTCCTCTACTATTTGAGTTTTCCACACAAATAATTTTAGAATTATTATTTTTTTAATGGGACATATTGCTAAAAATTAACTATTAATAAAACAAATGTATCTTCTGTTGAATAATACAGTTCCTTACACATAAGAGCAATATTGGGAGCAAATTTTGTGTGTCTGTGTTTTTATCTAAGGTGAATAGAAATAAGTCAGCTAGCACTAAATAGTTTGCCACCTATAGCCTTTCACCACCAAATACTTATGGAACTCGATATATAAAGTGTGAACAGTCCTAAATTGTACACATATGCTGAGCTATTTCTACTTTTTCATCAGGTATTTTGAGTAATATTCCAAGTTCTTAAGGCTACAATAACAACAGCAAGAGAAAGAGCTTTTGTAATTTAGGCAGTATATCATTCAGTTGTTTATATAGAGACGTGTATATGTGTGCATGTGTGGGTGGTTTAACCTGAAAAAAACTCACAAAACCCAAAAGATTCTTTGGGGCTAAAAGATAGTTGAAAGCCCATGTGCTTCTGAGGATCTCTCTTAAAAGCAATATCTGCTAATTTTGAAATACAAACTCCTCTTATCATTTCAGTGACAACCAGTTCCACAAATACATGTAGGAACGTGACAACACTTTTACATGCTTTATAACATGAGAGCTGCTGTGGATATGACATAAATATTAAATACTTTATTATTACTGTAAATTCATTCTTTCGTGCAGTGTCAGGGATGTACAAAATTCTGTCTCAAAGTGTGCTTCTTGCTGCCCTCGATACCACTTAGATTAAGCTGAGAAAGTGATAAACGAATAGCTATTTCTGAAGCTATTTGTTGTGTTTGTTACTATTATTTTGATGCTATTGATTTACTTCGCCTGATACAATTTCATCTATTAATGCTTACAAAGCCATATCTAGACAGTAAAAATCTAATTTTCTATCTTCAAATCTTTATTGACATATTTAACATTAAATATAGACCTATTTGTGGGTATAGAATTAAACTTATACGTATGTGTTTATAGAATCATCTTTCAAGTTCTTTATCACCAAGGCTGAAATCTTCCTCGTTGACATTTCTGTGATGAGGCTCATTTTCACATGTATCTGTTGCGATTCTGCATTTAGAAACCAAAATGTATTTAGGGCCAAAGAGAAAGCTTTCATTTACTTCAGAGGGTCTCTGTTTAGCACTCCCAAACACTTTCAACATGTTTGCGTGACATATCCTTTATTTGGATTTGTTACAGTTGCATTCTGAGTTTCCACCCTTAGTACACTGTTTTGTGTTACTTTTTTGTTTCCTTTTCTCTTTCAATGCAAATTAAAAAAAATTTAGATTAAAAATAGGAAAGTTGAATCTTCTCTAATGTCTTATACATTTTGTTTCTCTTCAGAATATTTAGTGCTGGTAAAAATTATTTGCAGAATATTTTGCCTTAAAAGAAGAAGAAACTTTTACTGAGAGTTCTACTTCTGTGGCTTTTTATATTCTGCAAGATTTGAGCTTGACATTCTTTACGCTTGTCACAGTTCTTTAGTTTATACTTACATAAACCTTACAGAAATAGTGGCTAAATATTCTTGGTGGTTTTACTGTTCTTTTAGAACTTTTTTTGTTTCTGCAATGTTGAGGTAACAGTCAGAAATGAACTTAAATTACTTTGTTGTAGGTGGAACTAAAAGGCATTAAGTGCCAGAAAGATCAGAGTTGCAAAAAATAAGTGAATACTAGGTTTGATTGGCATTAAGTGGGAGCTTTTCATGCAAATAGTGTATACAAACCAGGGAGGGTGCTTTTTTTTGACCTCAAAAAGGTTTAGGCATTCTGACTATTCTCCAGGCTGAACAACATATTATTAAGCACAATGAGAATTCCTAGAAAGGAATCCTTCAAAGTAAAATGATACTAGTAATATCAGCATCAACATCAAAACCAATGCTAACACTAAAATACTAGTACTGATGCTAATACTGCTAATTTGAAATTGAATTGTCTAAGTTAATGGCTGTATTACACAAATCAAAATAATTTTATTTCTAATAAGAATGGAAATGTTAAACAACTAAAGTATCCTTTCTATTCTAGCAATATGTTTTCCTTGAAATTATAATAACAATAGAAAAATAAAGCCAGAGTACTCACAATCTGAATTATTATTGCTTTTGTTTTAGCCTTAAGACCTGTATTATGGCATATAACTATAATAAATAATAATAAAAGGTTACCACATCATCTCTTGAGAGTATTTTTTGTTAGAACATGCCATAATAATATATATCTCCAAAATAGCTTCAAAATGGCATAAACATTTCAAATAACAACTTGAACTTGAACTACTATATTTCTTTTTGTTCTGATGTCTGAATTTCTGTGTTATAATTTTTGTGACCCTAAATCCATTAAAAAGATTTACCTGGCCTAACTGACTTTTAGTGAATCTTCAGCTACTAAAAGCTACATTAATAAATGTACATAGACACCTGGACAGACAAATTGAAAAGCTACACTGTCTTACTGTTCATCTTTTCCTTAACTCTTTGTAAACATACACTACCACATATATTCACATTCTCACTGTCTCATGTTCTTAACCTAAGCAGCACTATAAAACTTGGAATTAATACTGTTTTTTTTATAGCGTTAGATATTTGACAGATATTTTCAAAAATATTTGTCCAAACTTGTCCCATCTTTTTCTGAGCCACACTGTCCAATTGAAAGTATCGCTTCATTAGAGTCTTAACATGGGATGGGGAGGAATTGTTTGTGAAGCACTTCCCTGCAGGACTGAAGCAGAGATTTTGCCTTTATCTCTCCCATTTCTGTCATTCATCCTTCCTCATCAGACCACTAGCATTCCGCAGTGGGTCTCAGTAAGCAGGACATTCAATGTGGTTCTAGTTATTATTCTTATGGTGGCTTGAACTGAAAAATTTCAACACATTAGTCTAAAAGAACCCCATGCTCAAGCCTCATGATCATACTTTTCTGTTCTAGGACAACTCAAATCCTCAGTGAGAAGAGGCATATGAATTTAAGCCTTCCACACCCTGCATTTCTTCTTTGAATAAGGGAAAAGCATGGAAGGGAGCTGACTAGACAGCCTGTGGGTTTGGGGGTTTTTGTCTGTATAAGAATATCCATGTTAAGACCATGACAAAAAGAACAGGCTGCAATGGATGTGAGTTAGGAGTATCCACAATTTTGCAGATTTTACTGTAAGCCTGTTAGTGTTTCAAGATTCAAACTTGCATATCCAGAACCACGGTGAGAAGTATTGTATAATCAAAACTGCACATCATTTTAATCTAATTAGTCTGCAAGGCTCTTTGTATACTGGTAAATTAAACATGTGATGAGACGGGTCTCTGGCACCAAGGCCAACCATCACAGAAAGCTCCTTCTTGTTAAAGCAAGATAGCCCATCCAAACTGTCTTGTGCCAGAACCTCACCTCAGCCCTGAACCAAGACCAGGATTTCTAGGGGAGAGTGTTAACACTACTAGGAGGCAGGGAACTTTATATTCTAGTGTGCGCAGAAATCACCTTGTTAATTTCCTAGTATGAACATAAGCAAAGGGTATAATAATACTGCTTTACAAACAGTCTTTTAAGCACTGAAATCAGCTCCTTACCAGCTGAGTGAAATCCTTCTGATTTGAATGCCTATAAATCCTCAGAATGGTAATACAGGCAATGATTTTTGCAACATAATAGCAATTATTCTCCAGGGTGTGCATATTCAGGTAAAATCATGGGAATTTTTTGTATCTAAAGCAAATCAAATATTCAAAAGTCTAGAGTTTGTTTCAATGTCTGCCCTATCTACTATCCTTTTCTGAAGCAATTTACCAGTGTTTGAACAGCTTCCTGTACTTTCTTTAACATACTGTATGAACCTTTCTTACTGTTTGTAATTTTTTTCATTTCCCTGTTCATCCACATCAGCTATTAAAAAAAAAAAAAAAAAAAGTTAGAACAGAATAATAGCCACCACTCACTATATTTATTGCTAGGTGGCATGCATAATCTCTGTGCCTAAGAAATTTATCTCTAAACACTTTAAATTGTTCTCCATTACTCAAAATAATTCAATTTCACCCATCATTTCCCGCATACTTCTAAAACTTGTTCTGCTGAAATTCACTGTCCTTAGGCTCACTTCAGTCCTAACTGTAAACTAAAAGAGATTGCATTACAGTCTTCATAGTTACCTTTTCTCCTTATACTGTGTAGCAGTAGTCTACTCATATTTACAGAATTCCTAATTAATTTATTTCTTCAACTCAGTATAGTTCAGCTTATATTTAGGAATATTTCAGTATTGTGTCTCATTATACTTTATTTGTAGCCTTCTTTTGTTTGATTCTCTCTTTTCTCATGGGTAATAAAAAACTACTTATACGTATTTAATGTAAAATTAGAAAGATTGTATTCAGTCATCTATTTCTGATGTCTATAGACCTTCAATCCTGTTACATATGCAGGGAAAAACTCTCATATAGGTGAAAGAAAATTCTGATTGTGTCAAAATTATATATTAGGTTTCTAAACATGACCAGCTCTTTGTTCCAGCATTAACACAATTTAGTATGTTATAGTACCTGAAGTGTGAGTTTTTCTTGCTGGAAAAATGTGTAGAACCTCCTAAAATGTATCACAGGTTAAATTCCAATATTAAGATTAAGACTTTTTTCAGTTTGTGCTTCAGAGATTTTTCAGAACATCTGAAAATATGGTGCAAATACATAAAATAGAAATGGTAACTTCTTTCTCTTCATCTGAAAGACGGTACTTAGTTATTTTAACAAGGTCTGTAAAACTATAAAAAAAAAGAATGTAGCTCTGACTGTAGGTAAAGGGAAGCTTTTGCAAGTAGACCTTCCTTTTCCTCATCTCCTGCTAGACCTCACTGCTACTTCTGTAACTGGGAAGCAGTCACAGATGAGAATCATGGTCACAGACTGACCACAGATGGGGATTCTCCAACCTCTGTGACCGGAAAGTTCACAGACTTCATATAGCCCCAGGCAGTATTGCTACATAACAGGATTACCTTGGTTATTCTTGTGCCAGAAAACAGAGCTGGAGTTATTGTGGAAACAGAGCCCTTCTCTGGCTAGCTGACACCTCAAGAACCCAGTGGCCTTGGGAGAGACATGCTCCATGAAGGGGGAAGGCTGTGTGACCACCAGCTGGAACAAAGTGGGAGGGTCTATACCATTTGCCAGTGATTTTTAGGATAGCACAGCATGATTAGCCACACAAACACAGTTATTATGAAGAAAGTTAGTAAGAGTCCACCTTTCATTCTGGTTTATGCTTCAGAAGAAAACTTTTTCTCTAGAAAAAAAAATCTATAAAAATATTTTTTTTTATTTAGTGTGCTCTTAACTGAAAGCAGCTGTATTATGATTCTTAGAGGAAACTGCCGTTCTACAACAGCTAGCTAATCAGTAGACAAAACTATTTCTGTGCCTTGTTCCTGCTACAGCAAGAGTTAAAATATATCCTTTATGTTTACCTTTCTCTGGTGCCTCATTAAGAGTTACAGACACTGAAGCAAAATGTAACGCTCCCAATTTGGTGGTAGGACCCAATAGTTGATCCTGAGAGAGAAAACCTGCAGGTCCTAAGAAGCAAATCATTTAATTAACTTTTGCTACAGATAAGTTTTTACTGTTTCTTACCGCACATCAAATGCTCAAATATTAACATTTCTTAATTACCTTGTTGCACTTCTTATATTATGAAAAAGTACATTGAAAGACAGAGTGGTTGCTAAGTTAGCTCAGCGGGCCTGTATAGAGAAGCTGCAGAAGCACAAGCAGAAAACGGTAGAGTTTATGATGTAGTCACTGTTGCCAGTCTGTAAATATCAGCACTTATTATTCATTCTCACAGAGGATGTATCTTAGAACAACCTAGACTACCACAACTGCTGTGCTGTATGCTATTCAGGCAGCCTGTCTGCTTTTATTTCCACACCTTTTCTTTATTTCAAAGTGAAGGGAACTTGGAAGACAATTATTGTTTAACACATTGCAGCTTTAAACCCATAATTAATCAGGCTGAAGTTTTTCAGTTTCTTGGGTTCAGCGGGGTGTGTACATCATGTAAACTCACTGACTGGCTCATGGAATCAAGAAAACAAAATTTCACAAGGCTTCAGCCTGCCTCATGTCACTGTCCATCTTATTTTGTGTGTATGTCTGTCTGATTTTTCAGAATATCTAAGTTCAACCATTAGCTGTGTCATTTATTCCCTTACTTTCCTGTTCTGGAACTTTGTCAGCACGTAACCTTCACAGAAGGGAGCCTTTAAACAGTATTTCCACAAACAAAGTCACAAGAGCTGGTTGCTGTTATTTTTGTTGCAGTTTTCTCAGCTTGCCTCTGTTAACAGTGAATGATAATAACATGCTTTCTGTGCAACTACCTAAAAGGCTGTACTCTGGCTTACGGTAATTGTTTCAGTGAAGTCCACAAACGGCATAATTGAATGTAAATGGAATAATTAGAAAATGGCTCCTGCAAATACCTAGGGTCTAAACACACTTGAGTTTATATACTGCACACAAAGGTAAATAAAACCTTTTAGCAAACTGGTGTCTTGCTCTGACTGTTTAATTATTCCTCCAATGATACTTTTACATACACTGGAATACACACTGGAATACTGAACTAGACATAAAGAATTCGGCAAGTTCTTACACGTCTTCCTTGTCTAAGGCTCCAGTGACAATGATAGGCAAGGAAAATAGAAGGGAGGATGCAGTAAGGAAAAACATCATGTGTGTTAGCTAAAAAGACCTAGCAGGGGGTTGAGTTCTATAAACAACATAAATAATTAATCCCAAAGCTCTTTAAATCTTTGTTGTCAATTTAATTTTCAATTTACATCTTCACTAGCATAATTTATATTTAGGTTATCTGGAGCCTTGACAGGATTTCCATAGTCTACAGGATATTTCTTAAACTGTATTTCATAAGATCCTTATATCTGTTCCTGCCTTGCTGAGCCGGATGAAAATATATGGCTACATATTTTAATGTTTAGGTGAGAGTCAGATTCGTCTAAAAATACCAGATGCAGTTCAGTGCTTCAATTGCCCTGCCACTAAAATGGCAGAGTGTTAGAATGTAGGTATGAAAATAGCACCAAGCCAGTTCTATTCACTAATGGGCCTTTGATCATGTAATAACCCTTCCTGCAGGAAATCCCTTGATGGCATGTTTTCTCACTTATTACCTTCCCCAGACAATACTTACACAGAATTGAGTTGACAAAATGAAGACAAAGACAGATTATTAGACACTGATTCTTCTTTTCACTCTCATTTCCTAACTCCCTCCCTGCACAGCAACTACGCAAATCTGTCTTCACAGTACCAAATAAATGTTCCATGAATGTAATGTTCTTCACAGTAGAGGAAGCACAAGCAGTCCAGGCTAAAGAGGAAAAGCTGCAAATTACACAATACAGCTTGCAAGCAGGTATCAAGATAGACGGAACAGTACATACATCAGACAGACTTATACCAGGACCACTGATTCTCCTGTGTTAAAAAGAAAAAAAAAAAAAAAAGAAAAAAAAAAAATGGGGGGGGGGGGGGGGGGGGGGGTTGTGGGAGAGAAAAAAAAAAAAAGGAAAACAAAAAGAAAACAAACAAAAAGAAAAAAGAGGAAAGAAATAAAGACAGGTGAGGAGGGACTCAAGGCTGATCAGTCTTCTCTGCATATTATTTCTGTAGGTTATGTGCATAATCTCATTAATGTCTTTTTTTTTTACCTTTGTTTCCACTCTAAGGTGAAGCTCCTGTATGGTTCCTAAGTAGAGAAGTAATAAGAAACAGCATAAAGATCCAAATGCACCTTAAGGTCCTTCCCTTACAAGCTCATAGCTGTGCAGAGGCTCTGACTGCCTCTGTAGCAGAGATGTCCCATGCTCTGGTAGCCACAACAGACACCTTTGTCTCATTTCCCAGTTGCAGAGTTTATGCAGAAGTCTATCTGCAGAATGTCCCTACTCCATGGTCTATCTAAAGCTCTATGAAAAGGGGCAACAGGGCTCTCTTTTCCACTCCAAAATACCTACAGCAGGGCTGAAAAAGAACTAATATCCTATTGGGAGGTGGGGATACTAAGCAACTGTTTAAATAAAAAAGGATCATGTTCTTGAATCTTGATTACTGTGTTTAGCACAGATCTTGATTTAGGAAACAGGAACCTTGACACTCTAAGGGATTAAATCAGAGTTTGTCGTATGCTGAATCAACATCAGGATTTCTGTAGTGGAATACTATATGGTTGATCATACCATCAGGCAGATTTGAGTGGAGTGAACACAACTTTGGTCAGGGTCTGATGCATCTACAGTGCAAGTGGAATTGGTTTAGCTGATTATGAGTTCCTTGGAGATTTCTCCATGTCAGAGCCACTTACTTAAATCTGATTATCATTGATTTCATTTTTTTTCTGTGCACAGTAACCAAGCTATGGCCATAAGCATGACTGCAAAATTATTTCCACTTTATAGTTCTGGATCAGGTGTCACTATTTTGTCTCTTTTTTAGAGAAATGAGACATGGGTTTTTCTTGTCCAGAAAAAGTAGCATTGTTATGCATTAACTGAGGTATAGCTTCTGAAAAACTAAGGCTATCCATATTAACATACAGAAGTGTTCTTAAAGCTGGGAGAATGATAGCTCAAAAAGCCAGTATGAACTTGAAAGAGGCATCTGGTTTGTATTGAAGAAAAATAAATATTGCTACATTTCTGTCCCAGAGTCTGGATAGGGGAATCTGAAGATACCAAGGAAGAATGGATATGGAATAAAAGTTATCTTTGTAGAGTTTATAGTTCTCTCTTACCGTGATAAAGTAGGGACAAAGAATAAATACCAGGGAAAAGGAGAAATAAAATGACAGCAATAAAAAATAAAAGATGATCTGAAAACCTGTCCCTCCAAGCAATTTAAGAACACACATTTTCAGGCACTGTAGAGACTTTATTTTTTCTTTTCCCCAGGAATGTTTATTATTTATAGTTGTAGATATCCGTGTTCCACAACACAAAATAGGAATTAAATTACTAATAGTTGATGATTGCTTTGGAAAACAGCATTATGTTTAAGGTGGTCCAGAGAAGAAAAATTCTGATTCAAAGCCATTCTGAAGTGGTGATGCTTTCAGTGTCTTTTTCTGTTCCAAAACCAAGCATATGTGGTGGGTTTCCTGTGCTCTGCTGAAGTCTTCTCCCTCCATTTGCAGCATTCCAGCTGCAAACAAGTCAGAGGGAGAATTGTGTCCTTACACTGAACAGAGGTGAAAACTAGGACTTGGCTGGGTTAAGCATGTGACACCCACTCATGCAGAGCAACTCTGGGTGCTCATTAGCAGAGGTGCTGGGTAGTCACCTGCTGCAAGACCCCCCTCCCCCTCCCAAAATAGCTGTGAATAGGAGGGCTGGCCTGCATCCAGGCTGAACAGGTACCCCAGGCTGTGATGCCAGGGCCAGGCCTCTTGTTACTAAAGTTGTGCTAGAACTGACACAGCCCAGCATAATTTTCCAATTTCCTTCCATCACAGAAACGTGCTCTTGCAGTATTTCTTTCTCAGCTGGGAGGGAAAAAAACATTTTTACAGAAAGGGAGACTAGATTGCTATCATTGCCTACAGCAGTTGGTTGTGATAATACATAGCTCACTTAAGGCTTCTCATGACCTGGAAAATCGTCTTCTCTCCCTCCTTTTCATTTTCAGTTAGTTCTCCACAGGAGCAGAGATCTTTCTCATCATATGTCCACAAAAAAACCAACAACAAAAAAAAAAAGATGTATGATGGCCTAAAGGAGGGAATGTGGTTAAAAGACTAGAAAATGGAGAAAGAAAAGAATCTCTCCTTTTGGCAGCAATCTGGAATTATGCTGCATTCAACTGGCCATGTAACCAGAATCCAGCCACATTAAGTAAGGATTTAGGAGCCTGCAGGCACACACCTTCTATCTAAATTTAGACAACTCCATATCCATTGTGTCACATTTCATTCTGTAAATGGAAAAGTGATATTCTTTGAAGTCATTATAAGGGTGCAAATATTAATGCCTGTTAGGAAATCAAACACTGTAATGAAGATCTCTACTGGAAATAAACACTAAGTAAAACTATTACCAGGAAAGTTAGACCAAAAATTTTGTTTACAGGCATTGAGGAACACACAAAACATATCTGCACCTCCAACAGATGGAATTATAAAAATATGAGTAAATTTAATCCACAAGCTGTTTTAACAGTCTCTAGTATGAAAAAAGGACATTGATTGCATCTTTAAAAACTTTAAAAAAAAATCCATAATTTTGAGCAATTATTTCAGAATTATAACAAAAATTATCCATAATTTAGTTATCTGAAAGTCTTTAAAGAAACTGACACACTGAAAGGATTTTGTAATTAGGCTAGCAGACAAATATGGAGTCAATTGTAATTATGAATCATCTAGATTATTGAAAAGAAAATTTAAGAGAATTAAATGATGAAATCTCTTATCAGCCCCTTGCTGGTTATCTGAAGGGTTTAAAGAGAGATTCATACAAGTTTAGAAATAGGATTAGAGATTGCTAATGAGAAGCTGAAAAAAAGTTTCACTCAAGAATAGGCAATCTTATCTTCCTTTTTATACACTGAATTTTAATGAATGCCCTAATGTCAACTCCTCAATGGATTAATCAATATTTACATTTTCATACCATATTTATACATTTTAGATGCATCTCCTAACATGTTTTGAAATAAATAACTGAAGCTAGAGCTGCTTATCCTGCTTATCTTCACAAAGCCATTTGTCACCTTAAAAAGAGACAGCAAAATCATAAAATGGATCTGTCTCGGAAGCGAAGAAAGTAGGATTCATGTAGCAATCAGTGCATCTATACATATAGTCCATGGAAAAAAACCCACCATATCATGTATAAGTAAGCCTTGAGGAACACAGGTAAGTGTGGACTAATACATAACAATTCCCATAATTTACCAGTCCAAATATTATGTAAAAATTCCCATTAATTTCATTTACACTGGGCAAGGTATTAAATAAGTGGTATGATTACAACATACTCGCTCACCTTCATAACGAGTTGCTATGAAAAATGGCTTACTAGGGACAGCATCCATTTTAAAAGTTAGTCTAAGCCACCAATGGGGTGCTGAACTCACTGGGCTCAGAATCAATTATCTAGTTCTCATATCCTTTTCCTAACAAGTGAGATACATAAACCTGGTTAAAATCAAAGTCTATAGAATTTAGGACATTCAAGCAAAGCTCACACTGTTCAATTTTTAGTGCCAAATATTGATGTCAATATTAATTATAATGCACTAGGAGCCCAGCATCCTAATAAACAGATGGAAAATTGCGTCATTCAATTATATCCTAGATCCAGACTCCTTGTAGTTCATCTAGTACATATTCATCCATGGAGAGCTTGTTACAAAGACCCTACTTCATTGTATCTTCCATTTAAAATATAACAGCACCTTGCAGTGTTTTTTCAGAGCACCAGTTTAAGAATAGATAATTAATTTGTGATACTGTTTGTGTTTCTTTACCAGTTTCCAATCATAGTAGGCCTGTAGGCTAGGTGTGTAGGTAAACTGAAGTCCCAGCATTTCTGTAGTCATATGACATTAATTTTGTTGTGTAAATAGCAAAAGACATAACAGATGTACTGCTGACGTGCAGCATGATTTAACTTGGTCTTGTCAAAACAATGCTATTAGTACAGATTCTTGATATTACAGAGGGCCCAAACACATTAAGAAGAGTTGAACAACTGGTATCCCGAAAGTGGGTCCTTAACTCAAGTTAATGTGATGTGATCATGTACACTTCTTGGACCAGAATATCTTGGAAGCAAGAAAAATACCATCCTGAGAAACCACTTATCCTTTTTTTTCTTATTGTTATTATACAGTGTTTGCATTTCGTTAGCATTCCATCTTTGCAGGCACTCCACATGAACACAAAGGTTAAACCAAAAGCAAAGAAAGAAATCCAGTTACCAGAATAAAACCAAAAAGGTAGAGAAAAGGCAATGAAATTACAAGAAAAATGAAGGAGTTGTTATCATGAAACTGAGCTTGCTAATAGCAGGTATCACAGGTTCACAAGTAGATTCACAAGTAGATTATGAGTTGGTTCATTGTCTTATAGTAACTAAAATGATCCCCATTCTTCATAGGCAATTTCTGGAATGCCATGATAGACTAGGGTTTCCTATAATATGAACCTGTGTATAGCAAGAATAAAGAAGAGGAAAAAGTCTAGCAATCTGAATATAATACCCATCATCAGAAATGAAAGCTTTGAGCTGAAACATGGATGACTGATAATTTCAATAGCCTGGTTTTAATTCAGTTACTTTGATTCTAAGGGCCACGTGTTGTCTCCCTCAGGCTGGATTCTGGCCAAAGATCATCTGTCTGGTAGAACACTGTACTGATCTTAAAATATATTGAGACAAGCAAGAGTCCAGAGCAAGCACGAGTAGATTTGAGTTACTTTGGGAACCATTAATTGAAAGAAACATAAAGATAAAATGCCTGATAAGATTTACAAAAGAGAACTACAACTATAGATGTACTTCAACCATATAAGTTGATGAGACTTGATGAGATGCACTGGCAAAAGCTGAGGCAGCTGACTGATGTCATTGTGAGGTCACTCAATAATCTTTGAAAGCTCATGGTGGTTGAAAGAGATGCCTGAAGACTGGAAGAAAGCAAATGTCACTCTTACCCTCATGAAGGGCAATGAGGAGGATGAGGAGAGCTACAGGCTCATCAACCTTATCTCCACTCCTGGGAAGGTGATGGCACTAATCCTACTGGAAACCAAATATATTAAGGACAAGAAGGTGATGGGGAGTAGTCAGCATGGATTTACGAAGCAGAAATCACGTCTAACCAACCTGATAGCCTCCTATAATGAGAAGACTAGCTTCACAGGCTCTCAGCGGTGTCCAGTGAGATGATAAGAGGTTTTTAGCACAAACTGAAACACAAGAAATTATTTTTAAATGCAAGTGTAACTGAACACTGGAAACAGAGCCGTTGTGGAATCTCCATACTTGAAAATATTCAAACCTGACTGGGTAATGTCCTGGGAAATCTCTAGTTGACTCTGCTTTGAACAGGGGTATTGGATTCAACAGTCTCCAGAAGGCTCTTCCATCTGGAGACATTACTGGACTCAGAAATTGAAAACCTCAATGATTCTGTAACTTTGTGAGACTTTGATTCTATAAGACATTCATCTATAATAAGCCCACAAGTAATTTTTAACATAGACTTTAATGCAAAGAATGGTTTAGCAGATGTACGTGTCAGAAGTTGTATTCATCTACCTGAGTTTAAACGGCCCAGACAGTTAGATTATAGAGAACGATATGGTTACCATCACTGTGTTAGGTTGCTTTCTGTTTCCGGGGCTTAACAGCCAGCAGTCTCTTTGTGGGAGGCTGGCAAGAGACAATCTTTGGCATAAATCCATCATAAAGTTTGAATTTTTACCTTCAAAACAAATTGCTATGAATTTGTCTGTGGTGGGTGACGTAGCCTAAGGAACAGCAACAGCTCAAACCTTTACAATCATCAATGTTTTCATATAATTTTCTGGGTAAGCTTAATGTAGGACGAAGTATCTTATTTCCTCCAAGCAAAACTCCTACAATCATGGCAAAGAATAAAGTTCATCATTACAGAGCGGCATTCCTTGAAGAAGAAAAAGATAAAAGACAAAGCTGATATGTTTGTCCTCAAGATAAAATGCATTGTTTCCTTTCATTTATCTACAGTTAGCATTTTTCTCAAGTTCCCACAATTGTGACATTCCAGCAGTCATAGAAAGTTAGAGTTGTTCGATAGGAACAAGAAAAAGTATTTCTTTAATTTTAATTAGAATTATGTTTCATAGAAAATTTCTAATAATGTCCATAAAATTATTAATAAAATAGGATTTTGATGAGAGACTTCTTGATCAAAGTGGGCAGATACAATGAAGGAAGGCAAGGTGCCTGTTGTTGAACTTAACAAATTGCCTAATGATAGCTTTTCCAATCTTAAACCAATTAAAAATTTTCTTTTGCAAAGCTCATCCTGCATACAACCCTTGTTTTAATGTGTTAACCTACTTTTTCCATTTTAATATAGCTGATTTCACATTAAAACCTTTATAGAAGCTATGGGAACATGATGTTCTATATTACTATACCCCGAACATATGTGGAAATTTCCAGTAAGATGAGTCGGTGTGATAGCTCCTTTGGGTTGATTTTATTATTTTTATTTTTTGATAATTCTATTGCTGTAGTGATTAAGATTTCAGGCAATGAGCTAAAAGAATATATTACTAGACTGGCAGTCAATCAGATCACTATCACTTCAAACATCATTTAAGAAGGTCTGATTTTTTTATTATTTATATAGCTCCATATTTCATGGTGCTACATAGAAAAAATCAAAGACAGATTCCCTGCCCCCTAAGAGCTTACAGTCTAGGCAAGTACAAGAACAACAGGAGGAGGTAACACAGGCAGGGGACAGAGAGGAGTAGTAAATGAAAAGAAGGACAGTTAGATTACAGTCACATGAAAAGCTAGTGTGTTTATCTTGGTGGATACAAACTGGGGAGATGAGGTGCTTGAGTAACTTTATTTTTAATTAGAACTACATTTTATAAAAATGCCAGAAAAAAAGGGTTTTGAAAATAAATTTGAAAGTGTCAGAGCTGCTTGTAGGAAGGCAGAGAGGCAAGACTGGAAGGGAACAGGACACTAACAGATTGGAGGTTGGAAAGCAATGGTCTTGGATGTCAGATGAGTCAACCTCAGTGACCCTTTCTTTTCCTACACATCTTTGAAAATATGACAAAAAGCACAACTGCTCCTGTACACCTAAACGCAGGCTGGTATCTTATTTTGCCTTTAATATTGTATCAGTACACATTTGTCTGAGGCCTTTAATATTGTATCAGTACACATTTGGGGATGTATTGGACAAAATCTTGATTCCCCTGAAGTGGGAGTTTTGACACTGCTTTCAAAGCAGTCAGCATTTCAATCATCATATTTTAGGATTCTTGATGTATTTGGACACTCTGATGTATTTGGACACTCTAATGTATTTGGAGACTAAGTGAAGCTGTCTAAAGTACTTTAAATACTTTTCTAATATCCTTAATATAATAATAATACAAAAACTATTTTATAGCATTAGCTTTTATCTCTTTGTATGCCATTAGCTCTGCTCATGACCCCTTTCCCCTGAAAACATTTTGATTTTGTGGAATCTCAATGCATTTCTCCTACTTCTATTTGAGGCTTTGGATTTTGGTGGGGGTTTATTCTTAATAAATTGTGTCTTTTCCATTCCTAAATATTAACTAGTTAGTGTAATAGGGCTAAACAGCATTATTTTGGTTTTTAGGAAGACTCTGTGGATGAAACCAGGAAGGATTATTGCACAGAGAGTCAAGTAATATAAACACAAAATAAAAGATTCTTTCAAACCTACACTGAATTCTTAACTGAAAATTGAGATAGAAACTTCAGAGAATAATATCTCATACAAAACCTGCCATATATTCCCTGGATATGTTCGTATTTGTGTTTATGTAATAGGAGAACGCTATGAAATGCCTGCTGATGTCTATAATTGGCCAAATCCTCATTTACTATAAAGCACCACATATGTCATCCAACTCATCAAAGAGTTGATTTCATCCAACTCTTTGGTTCAGAGTTTTCACTACCTATCCTTCACAAATGACGTATATCAAAAAGCTAAGGGGTTTCTTGCCATTTATACTGTAATATCCATGTAGTTATCTATTGCTATATAACCATGCTGAGGCAGCCTGAAGATCTAAATTGTGTGTCTTGAGAATCCTTAAAGATTATCGACATTGAAACAGACACAGTTAAAAAAAAAAAAAAAAAGTTCTGTTCAATTTTTACCTCCAGTTGTTATCCACCAGGTAGCACCATAACTGGGTTATAACTACTTTAGAAGTCTTCTCTGGAGTGACATTCAAGGTCAGTCAGAGAAGCACCCATCATCCTCTCCTAGGAAATCAACAGGCTAATTGAGCTATTATCTGAAACCATATAAAACAGTTATGTACAGATTCTGAATCTTCATGGGCCAGATAGATACTTGCTTGTTTTTCACTGATGTAGTTCCATTGATTTAAGTGACACTAGAGAAATTTTTACTACATGAGAATTTGTGACTAGCCATTTAGAGATCTTTCAAAATGAGGAAGTTTTCTTCAACGTTGAGGATTTCCTTCTGAAGAGTGAAGGGAAAATGAACCATTGAGACTTTTGGAGTGCAAAACTACCAGTAGTATTCTCTGCTGCTTTGGGGGTCAACTCTTTGTTAGTCATTTTTCCTTAAATACCTTAATTTTCTGTGAAAAAATACAGAAATAATTACTTATGCACAACCAAGTAACAGTATGAATTAGTGTATGATTTTTTTAAAAAAAAGCCATTATCCTACTATGAATCTGTGGAGCCATGCATTTCCAGTCTTGACTTTAAACACTAATCTCCAGTTACTTTGCTATTTCCCTTAATAATAGAAGGCTGACATTCTCACTAAAAGCTTAATTGAACCACACTACTTCTGTGTTATGACTTTTGTTCCTTGGGGGACTTTGAGCCAATAAAACATTTTGGACATATTCTGCATTCATGCTTAAATTTGGCTCACATAAAGCTTAATGATAATTAGTCATGTGCATCAAGATGACAATGGAATCCTGCTTACTTCAACACCCTTAATTGAGAAAAGAAAGGTTTGTTTAAATATAATACAGCATTTTATTACATGATTTTACAAATTTTATTGTAAATCATCAATCAAATGCAATAGCCAATTTTTTTTCCATTCCAAACCATCATAATTAGTTTTCATTGTGTTGTATGACAGTTACTTTCTTCCCCTTTGTATTTTAAAGAATTAACTTAAACTTAAATATACATTATGTAAGTATCCTCATTTTCAGAATCTTTGCTGAAGTTTTTTTGTCTTGTTTATGCTTCAGACAAAGATAACCTGTTCTTTGTTATCACATAAATGGGGATGAAACTCTCACACATACAAGCGCATTTTCTTTCTCAGTCCCTGTTCACAATGGAAATGGCCAGCTCAGTCTCTATGAAGATTTATGAGAACTGGGTAGTAGACACAAACCTCCCCCTTCCCCCGAAATGTCATGATGTAATTTCTACAATTTGAATGATATATCTTATACGCTTGTGTTAGAAAGGTAATGATAAGATTAAATTAAGCCCCAGTAAACAAAGGATCTCATTACTCACCAATGACTGATTATCTATGATAATTTTGAAGTTTTTTTTAAACATCAAATGAATTATTTTTCATATAAAGACTATCTTCATAATCTTTTTTGGTTGACATAACATTCTTATATAGCCCATCCTATACATTTTTTGTTGAGATACAAAAAAATTTACAGTAAACAGAGGCGCAAGATTCAGCATCTGTAGGGTAGTATTTAAAAATGTTATGTCCAGGAACTCACCACAGGCAGGACATATACATTAGCTTTGAAGCAGCTAAGAGCCAGATCCTGCAAAAACTTATCACAATGTTCTGTACTGGCTTCTCTCAGAAATCCCAGCAAACTCTCTGGCCACATGTTTAGTGGCAAGAATCAACACGATAGGGCACTAAGCTGAAGCTAAGTGCCAGTACTGACACAAGTAGTGTACATACGTTGCTCAAATCACACAGCAAAAAACAAAACAACTAAAACTGACATAATTTTAATGCTTTTTTTTCTTTTTAATTTTGTGCATTGGATTCAAACAGCAAACTGAGTGCACTTTAACTGTTATCACAATGTGGTCAAGAGGTCTGTGTCTTTTACCATTTATACACAATTGTTCATGACAGCATGTTATCAGCCTAGTGGAAACCAGGGGTGTAGCATGGTAAGCAGTGGTGGTAGTGCACCTATTTTTTATATTATCTAACTTGAAAATATGTCTCTTCTAAGATTCCTTTTTCTTGATAAAAATAGTTTTCACCAAACGTTGGTGGTGCACACGCACTACCATTCATGCTTGGCATCACACCCCTGACAGAAACACATGTTCTTATTTTGTTGATAAAAAGTATTACAAAAATTTCCATACAAAAACTATTTTCATAGAAATCTTGCATTTCCACAAATAAACCTGAACATTTTTTTTTTTGGAAAAAAAAAAAACTGCTCAAGAATTTTGTTCATTTAGTACTGTGACTGTATTGAAAAATGCAGTCCTCCTTAAAGTTCTCCACATTCACTTCTTTTAGGTGACCCATCCCACTTCCAATATTAGTGAGAATTGCACAGGCTCCATTGAGTTCAATAAGTAGCAGGAACTAGGGTTTCAAAACCCATTCAGGCTAAAATGCAAGCCCTCTATGTGTGAAATACTCTGCTTCCCACCCCCCTCCCTTTTTTCACAATTAAAGAAAAAAAGTAATTGCTTATATCTAAAGGTTGTAAGATACATTCCTTTGTACTAAGGATACTTTCATTCATCTAAAAATTGGGTCGAAATGATGGAATTTTGTTTGTTTGGTTTTTTTAGATCAAAGTTCCAGCCCAGGAAAATTTAAGTTACTGATTTTTTTTAATTATTATTATTATTTATTTACTTAGTTCAGTGACACAGACAGTCCAAAAAGCAGGTGAGCATCCTCATATATATCCTTCTATTCATGGGATTCATATTTCTTCTCTTTAACATTTCTCCCATCCGGGAAGCTCATATCGCCTGTCCAGATGGCAGTTTCAGTTTACCAGCAGTTACCAACTCTTCTATGCTTGGAAGTTCAGAAGAACATATGGTTTCTTGTTCCACTACAGTTCTGAGATATTACTTTTACTAGACTCCTTCCGTGGTTAGTATCATCTTGGACATTTATTCTCCATCTCCTGGCAACCGTTGAACTTCAAAAGGAACCTGTAATTTCTCACTGAGACTGCATTTGAAACCAGCCACAAAACTCACATGGAACATTCATTCATTCATTCAGAATGGTGGAAACCCATGACAAACAGTGTAACCCCGCATAACTTGGTTGATCCATGATGCTTGTGATTCGAGTCTGGCCATTGCAACTGCTGAGATCACAGAGTTTCTAGTTCATAGACACAGCGGCATGAGGTAACTCATTTTATTTTGCACAGGTTGCATATTTCCACAGGAAACATTCTCGCAAGGTTGTTTGGAAAAAAGACGACAGTTTGTGCTTGGGGCATTTGGCTTCCCAGCTCTATGCCATGGTTTCTTTACCCGGCAACCTTCTGTCGTTAAACGTGTGCATGTTGATAACTTCTTCTGTTTTCACAATAACAGGGGCCTGTGGTTTGTGTTTTAATCGACGTTGACACTTAAGAGACATCCTTAGCTCCTCTATCATGGCACTACAGAAGGACCTCTACAGAAGGGAAGAGAAGAAGAAGAAGAAAAAAAAATCCATAAGAAATATCTAGCTGCAATGTCTAGAAGCAGATTCACTCTATGGGCACAGCCTTGTCAGTCCTGTAAGTTTGCTTTGTCTCAGTCTGGAGCTCATAAAAAACTTCTCTCTTTTAAATATGCATCACATAATAATTAAAATGAATTATCAAGCTGTGATGACTCAGTGAAAAAACCACCTTGTCTCTACAATTCTTTATCTGGCAGCTACTGACCACGGATGCATATGATATATAGAAATATTTCAAACAGATGTTCTGTTAACATAGGTTAGCATTACTGAATAGCATCTGAATGTAACACATATATTAGATATTGAGTAAAATCTCCTTGCCCATATTTCAAAATAAAATTTTTTAATTTGTATAAAATAATATAAAATAATAATTAAAAATAATTAAAATAATTAAATAATAGAAACATTTCATTTGTATATGTTTCTCAAAAAAACAAGCCTTAGTGTAGGAAGTTTACCTACATTAATGTTTAAATGCCATTAAAATGCAGACCCATTACTTAAAACAAATATCTACTCCATTATTTTTAATTTCTTCTGTATCTAAACACTTTTTTCACTACAGACTATCATTTGTGTAGTATATATTTGCAAAAAATATTCAGTTAATCAATCTTTATTCATATTATCAGAACATATGATGAGAAAAATAGTTTATTAATGTGTTTTCAACAAAAGCTAGATCCCCTTTTACCATTTTTCAGTGCAAGAAATCTGAAAAGTAAAATAAAATCTCCCTTATTCCCTCAGTTTGACTGAATTCTCAACTGCTAATAGTGTGGTAAATTAGCCTCTCCTCACTGTGAGAATTGGAGTATTGATGAAATACGAAAGTAAGGCAAAGGAGTCTCAGTTTTGTGGTCTGTCAATTTACCACTCTTATCATATACTTTCACTTACATGTATTCCAACTAATGGAGAAATATATTAACTAGATAACACATCCCAGAGCCTGAGATGTTATGACAAGCCTCTGAAAATTGCTCTCACCCAAAGCAAACTTGAGGTATAATCTATCTTTTTGCATTCTGCTTTCCTAATAACTAATCTCCAATCCAGGGAGATGATCTGGGAAAAGAGAAAAAAAAAATACAGAACACCTAGAATTACTGTAAATACTTCTTGATCATCATTTGATTTTGTGTGATTAGTGATACACCATCAGCCAATATTTAATTGTCTAATTTATCTCCTAAATCAAGAACTCAGCTTTATTTATAAACTGTTTGTATTCATACAAACCTGGAACTTGGACAATAGATCCAGAAAATATCTAAGCACCTCACCCTACTTAGTTCTTTGTGAGCCTAAATTGAAACTGTGTCTATCAAAACCTGCAATCAGCTTCCAACCTCCAGGGCTGAAGGCACTCTGAACAATAAGGCACTCAATTTTCCACATTAAACTTTATAGGTTTGTCATTTGGCAATAGTCAGTAGAAATTCTGTTAAACACATTGGTACTTGGCTTAGTCCTGGATCCATCAGAATTCACATTCAAATTCTCCATGCATAAGGCCATCAATTCAGCAGGTGTGCTCTGAAAAGGCGTAATAAATATAGCTCTTCAAAAAAAGTGGTAACTTCTAAAGAAGGAATGTGGCAAACATTACAACTTTCTTCTGTGTAGCCATTCATCAGCTGGAGCATTATAGCTGAATGTGAGACACATTTGAGAGTGTCAATCCAATAGTGTCATCTGCTAGAAGGGATTTAAATTTCAGTGTTTCAGCAAAGGGCTGTATCTTACAGGCACTAGACCAGTTCAAGGTAAAAACACTTGCAGTTTCCACCTACTTATCCTGTTCCAATTTTCATGGAAGCAGTTAACAGAGGCAGAGTGGTAGAGAGAGGGAGAGCACGAGCTGTTACGTAGATTAGGGATTAGAGCACACAGTGGCAGAGGAAAGGCTTCAGTGGTAGCTCCTGTTTCAGTGATGACTTCAATATTTTTATGTAAAATTCTGTTTAGTGCAAAAGAATGCAAACATGAGTTGTCTTAGTCATGGGTTAGAACTGAACCTGAACCCCCCAAATCTTGAACAAATGCCCTCTTCTCTAAAGCTTTGCATGAGTAAGGGAATAGGCAGGTGGGAAGGAAAGGGTAATCTTACTCTGGCTGTGATACTCTTCCTTTCAAACATTCTTTCTCCTGCTGCGGTTTGAAATAAAGGAATGACACCTACTCAACTTATGATAGAAAGGCTTTAGCCACCTATATGTAGAGAAAAGTTTAAGTTGTGAATCCGAAGGAGAGAGAGGTATATCTCTCTGGTACAGAGTCAAGCACAAGTCCTTCAGATGCCAAAGTTCAAGACAAAATTTGTCATTTCTGTCTGGCTACATGGATTGACTTCTGAAAAGGACACATTAACAATTTCTTTTTAATGGAATGGTCTGAGCTGTAATATGTCAGATCTTCATGCATAAGGTATCTTTGCTTAGCATTGAGTAGAAAGCAGGAAACTGCACCTCCTTCTTATCTAGCTGTATTTTGAAAAAAAATATTCACTTAGACGTTCTCTTTTTTTAAGAGTGCTGTTGCTTAACATCAGAACTGCAGTTATGATTATTAGTCTGAAATTAGCCCTGAAATCTTTCAAAAGGGCAAAATTTGATTTATTATTCCCAAATGCTTTACAGGCTAAATTGCTAAAGCTTGCAGATCTTGGCATTTTCACTGGGTGGGGAATCTAACACATAACTTAGGAATTTCACAGGGAATCCATTAAGGAGTAAGTGCTGCAACTCTCAGTGTTACACCACCTCCAGCCATTATATGGCTCTCATCTCTGAAATCAAAGACCTAACTGAAACATTCTGAGGAACATAATCCTTCTAAATTTAAAAATGGTGCATTAGCACTTAACGCTTTCAAGACTCTGTCCCTTGTTATTTTTGCCAAGACATCTAACAAGACTTCCAAAACAGAGTGAATCCTTTTCAAGAAGTATCAATCCACCAAAACCTTTTGCAAAGATCTGCAAACACTTACCAAAGGGTGTAAATTTTTAGGTAATAATAGTACGAATAGGATTACAATCAATAGCCAAGAGGTAAAAAGACACATTCACTTAATGCCAATATTCTGAATTATCCTGAAAATGAGACAATGACATCTCAAGGAATTTGCCAAGACATTTTATCTGAGAGTTTTACCTGGATCTGAAAACTCATTAAATGAGGAATATTGTCAAGACTGACAGTCTTAAAAAGGCAGTTAACATAATTTTGAGGTAGTTATTTTATCTAGAAAATTTTTCCATTCTGTGTTTTCAAATGATTTTGTGTAAATTAAGTTCATGGAAACTTATCTCCACATACTTAATTAAAATATTTAATTAATTTACAAAGTTTTTTAGTTTTTTATGCATGCTATGTATTTTTAAATATAAAGTGTCATAAAACAGTGAACAGCATTATCTTCCAGGCAATACCATTATTTTGGTAACTGAACACTGAATAAGACAAATATTTTTTTTTTCTTGCAAATGTCATTCACTGAAATAGTCATGTATTCTAAGAAAGATGAATTCAAGGATATGTAAACGTTCATAACCAGGATCCTATTCTTCTTTGGATTCTCATGACCAGAATCCTGTTCTTCTTTGGGTTCTATTTGGGAAACATGAGGAAGAGTTTTCCCACATATTGCAAAATCATGTTCAACAAAGGTTTACAAAGGATTAACTTGTGTTTGACTTTTTTTTTAAATAGAAAATCTTGTCTCGTTTCAGTTCCAGTCTGTGTAAAGTCTCCATTTTCTGTACAGTTAAACTTTGTGTTCTTTCACTGTTAGGATGCAATTTTTGGAATAATAAGACATGAAAAAAAGAAGCAGCTCTGGAATATTTTTTTTTATGGCAGATAAATGACATTTTCAGATAATGATTTTAGAAAATGTAATCTAATATCTCAATTCTGAGTTCAATTGACCATTCAGATTGTTAGGGAAAATCAGTGAAATATTTACAGAACTTATAGGCTATATTTCAATACTGTTGTCCAAGCTGAAATTGAGCGCTTTTAGTACATATTACAAGATTCTCCATTTAATTCAAGGAAAATAACCTTTTGCCCCCAACTTACCTTCCACACTGCAGGCATGTTACGAGAACATCAGTTATTATTGATTTTTCACCAACCCTTACAAAATTGTAAGTTATCTTCTTAAAAGTTACCAGAAAGTAAATGCTGCCTCCAAGTCATCTTAGATATAATCAAATAATAGAAGAGCTGAAGGCAGGCATACACCTCTCTAAACAATAGTGCAGTCAAGTGCAACTGTTTTGTTGTAGCAAAACAATAACTATAAGACATTAGAAAAAGAGCTGCACTTCTAAGTGGGGAGTTCAAGTGTAAAAATAAATAAATAAATAAATTAATCAAAACCGTAGTTCTTAGCTTTTTAACACAAAGCAATTTTTAAAAATCTCATCTCCTTAAGAAGAGTAAAGAAGTAACTGATAACTCCTTCATTCTTTACCACCGTTGACAGCTCACAAGTCATGTAGAATCAAGATAATAATTTTGCAAAACATTACCACTGTTTACAATCTATTTAGACAGTTTGTGCCTGGTTTTACTGTCTGAGGAAAAAAGGTATCTTTGCATGTATGTATTAATATGAAAGCTAAAAAATATTTAAACTTTTCATTATGTTGCTTTATAGGAATTTAGAAAGTTACTTAGAAATCATTTTTTAGCATTTGTTAGACACAGAATTATGAGACTATCACCATAGATTTTGCTTTTAACAGCCTAAAAAGACTAACAGGAAGACAGGCATGGCGTGCCTCCACCACTCATAACATTCTGATTTAAGTGAATAATATTCAATGTGTTTTAAACATTAAAATCTCCAATCACTTGCTTTTTCATATTTTTTTTACCTCTTTGATGCAGTTAATATAAAGTTGACTCTCAACATTCAATAAAAAACTATAAGATTTACTCAGAAGTTCATTACTTCCAGTCTTGTGTGTCAGATAAGATTTGAAACATTGTTTAATTTTCTTAAAACAGTAACAGCAGCAATCCTGAATTGTCTTACTATGTTATGGGTCAATGTTCTAGCAGCTAGTAGGATATATCAGTCAAACTGTTTTTCACCTTCTTGAAGTTAACTGAGAATGAATGCACAGCCCTACCCTGACCCTCCCTCCAAATAGGTTTCTGCTTCCATATGCCAGTCCTGTATATGAAAACCTGTCAGTCTTAAACCTGCTAGATAGAAACATGAATTCTAGCAAAAGGTTGACTTAGGATCACAAAGAGAAAAACAACTAATACAATGAAAATAACCTCAGATGAAGAGAAATCATATTTCATTTAGTTGAAGTATTACCACTTGAAAAGGTTATTAAAGTGTACTTGTAAAGACCAGAGTTTTAGGTTGCTTAGTTATATACCTAGTCTTAGGCATGATTGTTAATTGAAGGTTGTACATATATATGTACACACATACATATATACATAATATGTTTACATTAAAAATATTTCACCACAGATTTTTCAGATGTAGTACATTTTCAATCCGTAGCAAGCATAATGTGCAAGTACTGCAGACCAAGTTCGCATCAATTAGCTGAACATATTGTCAACGTATTCTCAATATCAGATTTAGCAATTACTGCTTTTTTGGTAGAAGTAGAATGAGCAGCCATTTTAGGAAGTTATTTTCAGGCCGAAATGTATGGGAGATTTCATCATCTACTAAAATAAAGACAATAATATCAAGCAAAATAAAAATTTTAGTTCCAGAAATTAAGCTTTGCTTCCACTATAGTATCTACAAAGTCAAGACCAGTAGAGTTGTTCCAGACAGCTTGGTGAAGCATGAGGAGCTTCATGCTGTAACAGAATTGAATGCTGATTGTTTCAAGGACTTTTCTAGTTATTATATGGAGAGGATCAATAAGAATCTGGTGGAACTGACCCTGCCTGTAATAAAACAAACTGAAATAATCTTTCACAGGCTAAAGAGCTCACTGAGTTTGAGAGTTAAACGATGAACTTAGATGACATACAGGATCTCATTGTAGGCCACTTCTAGATAGAATATTGGTGTCTGTCAAGAGGACAATAAGATTCCAGCTTGCCTTGAATAAAATATCAACCGGTGTCCAAAAACAACAATTCAGACACTCTCAAATTCTAAAATTTGTTTCCTGACAGAACAAAATGCACTCTGGCGGATGACAGACTTCTGGTAAAGCAACTCTGAGTCCATCTAAAGTCTTTTGAAACTATTTAACCTGGTTTCCAGTCTGAGTGCAGCCTGACAGCTACACTAGTTCCTGTGGCTGATGGGGAACTCCTATCAGTGCAGAAAGCTTTTTCAAAGATGGTTTTGTTTAGCTCTGCCAGCAGCCTTTCTGACCATCGGACTGACCATGATGTTTTTTCTGACTCACCTGTGGACCTAGGCTGGGGCAGATGGGATTGCACTTGTGTGGTTCCACTCTTTCCTCTCAGAGAAATCCCAGAGGATGGCATAGGGCAATTGCTCATCAGCCCCGAGGGCTCTCTCTCATGCGGGATTCCAAAAGGTTTCATCCTGTCATCTCTCCTTTCAACATGTATATGAGGCCACTGAGGAGATAATGAAATAATTTGGGCTGTGGTGTCATCGGCACGCAGATGATACACAGTCCTACTCTTGTCAGACCAGGATGGTGCAGTCATTTTTTGCTTCCAGTACCTGGCTGAAATAGGGGTATGATGGCAGCTTAATCCCAGAGAGATAGGTGTTATGTTGGACAAGTAAAGGGAAGAATTCAGAAGATATTAGCTACCCTTATTATTCAGTTCCACCTCCTGTGAGAGACTTACAGTCTCAGATTCCTCCAGGTTCCTAAGTCTAGTTCTGGGTTTTCAAATTGGATCAGTGGTGATAACAACTATTTGTCACTTGTATTTCAGTCAGTGGCAATAATTTCTACTGTTGTGAAGCTTGCCACACCAGTTCAGGTCTTCTTCCAGAAGATATTACCACAGTCCAGTGGCCCTGGACAATGGCTACAAATGAGTGTCAGGTGTTTAATAAGTGCTGATAGCAATTCATAGTACTTCAGCCATGTAGTTGTCACTGAGCAAATAAATAACAGAATATATGGTACTGCCTATCCGATTTAGAATGATATCCAATGTAACATTTTAATGGTTCTGTATGTTAGGATCATAGCTGTGCAGGGTATTTCTCTGCCTTTCAGCAGAGATGATCCTGATTGCACTGAAATCAGTCATCTGAGGTGTTGTGCTCTCAGCCGCTGGCTGTGAAAGTTCATTCACCTTTTAAATAATTTTTTATCCTAGATCTAACTTCATTCTCTGTTCATCCAAGGAAGGTCAGGTTTGTTATCTTCAGGCATGGTGAAAGGAAGCGGTGATGATACGTTTGGATTCTTTGGAGTATGAATCTATCTGGATTAAAATACTGTATATAACACCATATAGTTTAATTTGAAAATAAATAGTCCATCTTAGAGTCATTTTAGAAAATAAATACAGCCTTATCTGAATTTAGCTGTGTCTAAATAACTTTTTTAAAGTTTGCTGAGCTAAAGTTCACTGTACAGTATTCACTGTAAAAATTTTGTAGTTCAGTGCAATAGTATAAAGTTAATATAAAATTTGGTATGGCCTCAAATCATATTGAACAGAGAGAGACTATTAGTATTAATTTAATGCCAACAGTTCTCTGTTTTGGAAACACTATTATAATCATACCACACATAATATCAAAATGGTTAGCATCCATTTCTCTATAATTACATGGTTTCATCTGGCAGTCTAGGATATTTTCTCAAACTAAAAGGCAGCTGGAAGTGCTTGTTGTTACTTTGCTTATTTATACAAAAGTCAAAGTAATCTAAATCAGATGAACTAAACTGTATTTAGTACTACACTTAGCTATAGATGATTATAGTTGATTAACTCAAAATGCAAAGATAAATATTATATACTAAAATAATTGTATACATGACACAGTAAAGTAATATTTAGGGGAAGACTATGAAAAAATTTTAGAAAGGCATCATTTTCTATAATCTGGCAGGTTTTTTCCTTGAGAATAAAGAAAATACTTTTTTCAGAGGAGCTAAAAATTATATAATGGGAATGTTTCTTCTTTCTAGTGATGAGTGAAAGTGAACTATACTTGCTATAAAATAAATGACATGTAGGGGGTTCCAAAAATTTTCTATACAACCCTAAATTCTTGTCAAACATAAAATATTCCATAACTCAGATCTGTAATTTAAGCACTGATGTTTGAGTGAATACCTATGGAGCAACAGTGAGCCTCCTGAAATCATATCCTTACATTTGTATATGTGCAATGGTCAGCTTTACATACATTTTTATTTTTTCTGTTCTTTCTTTCTTGAATTATACAAACTAAGAAATCAAAAATACCTCAGAACAAGGTCCATTACCAAAATAGATATTGGTTAAATTGCAATCAAAAATCAAAATAGAGATCTTGTTTTTAATGTTTTATTGTTTGCAAATGATTTTTAAAATGCAACAGTCAGTCAAATTGCTTTTTTCCACTTTTTCCATTTTTGTCATTTCATATAATTTTTTCTGTGAAAGGTGGGAGGTTTTGTGGGATTAATTTTGGTTTTGGGGGTCTTTGTTTTGGTTTGGTTTTTTTTGTTGTTGTTTTTTGTAACAGTTATTCTCTTAGAAAATATCCTCTCATATATACTTAGGTGGTTTCTAAGAGGACATTTAATTATAATTAACACCTCAACTTGAAGTAATTTGTACACTTACACACACACCAATTAGCCATACAAGTCTACACATCCACATACAGTGTTCAAGGGAGTACAGGATAATAGAAATTCCCAATTTTCCAACTGCATATCTGCAGAATGCAATGTGCTAAAGTTGGAAAAGCATTTCCTTTCATGAGCTGTTACAGCTGCTGCCGCTTTTCCCAACCAAGATTAAAAATTCTGAGGTTACTTCATTACAAAATGTGAAATGACTACACAGATTATATCACTGACTGCATTTTGTATAAAAGTTACTTGGGATATAAATCCCAAAGCTTTTACGTTGATTTATCAAGAATGTCCACATTCTTTTGTTTATTGTAGCTTGAGGAATAGGCTTTTCAACTTTAAAAACTTTTGAACTTGCCTCCCCCTGGAAAGGAAAAAAAAAAATCACTAGGCTGGGATTTACTTTGAGGTTGTTCCAAAACTATTATAAATTACTGTCCCAAATACCAAAGGCTTTTGGTATTTAACTATTAGGAATATTGCCTGAACTCGAATAACACTGATATAACTGCACTTTTTGAGAAAGTAATGAAAAAGACTTTAATGAAAACTAATTCAGTAAAATTTGGGGAAAAAAACCCCAAACCATAAATATTCTGGTAAAGTAAGAAGAGATCTTCAAAATCTTTTCATTTTTCATATAAAATAATTGTGGTCATTTTGTTTCGCACTGTTGTTAGAGTTAAAACAAAGATGGAAACACTGAGTTTCTACATATCCTCTGACAAATAAGCATCCACAATATTTCAGTACTGATTAACTTCTTTCTGTAAGACCATTCCTTTTAGGGGAAGCTACATGTATGCACTTTGCTCACCTCAATTCTAAAAAGAGGCATTCTAAGACATAATGAATTAAACTTATCCTGGTGCAAACAGATTGTAGATGGACCTTGGCAAAAAACTCATTCTAGTGTTTACACTAATTTAATGTAAACGAATCAAGAACAGTTAAACTGTATTTGAGAGAAGCACAAGCAGGACGTGGTGTCAACTGTATATAGTTACAGCGCAACAGCTTTTCAGCTTAGCAGTCCTTGGCCCTTCCTTGCCTCTTGGGAAGGGTGTGGGTCCACTACATTAATAAAACCAGGCTTCAAGATAACGCCTCAAGCCAACACTACCTTCTCCAAAGAAACCATAATCAGGACAGGTCCAAGGACAACCATTTGTAAGGGTGACAACAAACAATGTTCTATATATTCTTGACACTGCCTACAGCAATACTGTGAATCTCATCCTAAAGTTTTCAGCAGTGTGCAACGTAGTTTCTACCACACAGCTGATATTTATGGTAATTTCTAACTACTGTGTGAAAGTGGTATCAAAATGGAAATAATCTCAGAGAAGTCTAAAAAAAACAACAACCAAAACCAAAAGAAAGGTCAATAAATTCTCAAACTGAGAATCATCAATATATTATGCTAAACATTAATGGTCTTCAAGGTCAATGTTTTCCCTGGCCCTTACGATAATAATATGAGCTATACAAAACTAAATGTATGAAATGGACATAAACCCATAATACATTGAAGCACATCAATAAAGAAGAAAAAGAACATAGTAATTGTTTTAAATGGCTTCTGCTTCTAACATTGCTTATTCACTGCCCTCTGAGTGCCTGTTAAAATCAGGGAGCAGGTCATTCACCAGCAAAAGCAATTATAAAATGCAAATGACTGAGCATTTATTGTCAAGATTGGCTAGATAAAAAAGGTCTGCTTCATAACATGTTTCCAAGCAGACGGCATAATTAGATGTTTGTATTATAAACAATAGGAAATAATACAAGCTCTTAGCATTTTTTAGAAAGGCTGCAATTAAAAAATAGGTGAGCATTGTGACATAAATTCTATTAAAAAGTAACAATGAAATTTCCCTCTGAGAAATTAGAAGGCACCATCTTGTGGTTACTCTGCAGGAATGCAGTCAGGACAGCTGCTGGCCTGCCATCTCCTCCTACCCTTTTCCCAGTGTGTCAACTGGAATGTCAAAATTCTGCCATAGACAAGGTCAATTTCTGTCATTCCTAATACTCTCTCTGAAAAAAATGAGTGAGACTATGTACTAGGTAGGACCAGAGGAGTTATTTAGCTCAAAATACACTCCAGGTTACTACATTACTCAAATGTGTGTTTGAGGTAGACAGCAAATTCAGAATTATTGGCTATTGTAGCAAAATCACACTTAAATTTTGATAAGTTCAAGACCAAATACTACCATAACTAAAGTCTCTGCAGCCCAGTAAACCTGCATGAATTCTTGAGACAGCTAAGATCAGAAATTTCTATTCCCGTTATCCTTACATTACCAAACTCAAAATATGGTTTGTACATTTTGCAGAAGGTGTTTGAAATTTTTGCAAACAATTTATTTTGGGCAGGAGTCAACCAGTTAAGTGTGTGCCATCTTCAAAGACATAGTGTCATACACAGGTCAGCACTCAGAATTTCTTGTTCAATAGAATCTGCAGTTGTAAATAAAACACTGCTTCTGATGTCTGCTTTGGGTCCAGTCCTGCTAACTGCTCATTCATTGTACCTTGTGAGATAAACTATCTATACTGATCTTTCTCAACTCAATTGTGTAGCTGAGTGGTGAATTATTTACCATAGAAACTTCAATTGTTCTTGTCTTCCTTGGAAAATATATGCAAAATATAAACCACTATCAATTTAGTTACTGTTTTATTGGTCTTATAATCAATTATAAATAAATAACTATTTTAGAGAGACTAGTTTAACGGATGTTTAGGTTATGATTTGATCATGTAACTCCAGAAATACTTTGTTGGTGTTATTGTTTCAATACACTCTAAGATTTAAGCTTTTTTATTATAGGAAGTCTATGACCAGATCTCCCCTGGTAAAATAAACAGCTAAGGTACACTGACATGTGTCTCATTTCACATTTTTTGAAGTACTTAACAGTTCAAAATTAATAAAATGTACATCTGCTATTTTTACACAAGCAGACCCAGTTCTGACCTGCTTATGGCTCAATGAGTTTTGAGTGGCTATAAATGACAGCAGAATTGAATCCACATATTCTTCTTTTCACATCCATCAGATCTGGATCTTCTAGAAAATATTTAGTAAATTAGGACACTCATTTTTCTAATAAGCTATCCATAGTGTCAGTGACTGACAGTCTAACTGTGATAACATTCAGGCTTATCTCTGCTTTCACTCCTCCAACTGGGTTCACACCACCCAATGTCTCTGTTTACGTATGCACTCCAGGGGCGGGGTGACATCAAAAATGCTAAAACAACATATCTAGATTATATGCTTTAAATCTGCATTGCCCACCCACTATAAGTGCAACTATGTATTTTGTATACATTAAAAAGAAGACTCATATATTAATATACCAATTTATATCACAGGATACTCTATATATTCAGCAGCTGAAGTTACCTGATTTCTTTTGTTTCCTTGTTTGTTAATGTGGCCTTTGATCTTCCCTGTATCCAAATGCTGACAAGCATTATACAAATGCCAGAATGATACTCTGATTCTAAAGAGATGAAACTATAAATGTTACCAAAAATAGGTGCCTCCTCTCTTCCTGTGGGATAGCCAAGGCAGCGTTATGTGCATAGTTTACTCATCCCAGCAGAGGCGATGTAGAGACTGGGGACAGATGACAGTACTGCTTATCTCCCCTTTGGTTGCTGCTACTCCCTCCCCCAGGCAAAGGGGATCTGCTTCATTTGGAGAGGATGGAAGAAAACCTTTACTGAAGGTCTATGGGTGCTGGCATCATTTTCCTGTTAATTTAATTCCATAAGTAAAGTTCTATGGAAATTTTACTGATCTCCTGACATCAGGATATGTGGGTATAGTGGGGAGGGGAGGGAAAGGAAGAGATTGGCAGCAAGGAGGAAAGGAATAGAGAGACCTGACTCTTTCAACTGCTTCGGGTTCATTCCTAACTTTTTAAAGTATCTCAATACTTGATGATATCATGAGACCTTTCTGGTACAAGTTACTGTTGAAAGGTGAGATACTTCCAGTCATTGCTATCTCTCTACATCATTAACAAACAAAAATAAAAAAGAAGCAAATAAAAAAGAAACTAACCTAAAAATTCCCCAAACCCCAAAACCATAGAGCTCAGAGAAACAAGTCCTTAATTAAGAAGTTTCTCTTTGCTTCCTCACACAAATTCCAACATGCTGTTATTGTCACATAAGATATGCATTCACACCCTGCAAACACTTAACTCATTACAAGTTTATTATCAAAACAGTCCTATTTCTCTAAGCAAGTGCTTGTTAAAAATCCAGAAATCTAAACCAAATTATACTGATGTCCATATGAAAACCATATCCACCTTAGGAGTGGATAAAAATGATTGAGACTTACAAGGGTTACTTAAGTAACTGGTATCCTTTTCCTCACAAATTAATTTCAGAAACATAACATTCCAATAGTATGTTAACAGAAAGGAATCAGTCTGTAGTATCATAAAGAAGAGGATCCAAATGGTCCTTTAACAATTTAATAAAATGTACCCATGTTCAAACTGCGTTTAGGACCTTGTGACCTCACACTGCCTTTGTGTATATTAGAAAAAAAACACACATTTAACAATATATTTATAACAGGACACTTACATACCAAAATTGTAAATTTTTTGGAGTAATAATTAAAGTTACAAAAATTCACCAGTAGCATCTGGAAAAAGAGCAATATAAATATAGCTGTTGGATTTACTATTGATTTCATTAAGTTAAATTACTAAATAGAAATATAGAAATGGCCATAGGTCATAAGCTTCTCAAAAGGAGAAGAAACAAAGAAAAAGACCTAGTAAAATCCAATAATTTCTCAATTTTAAAAATTCAGAATATGTCATAGCAATAAAATATATAGTTTGAGTTTAGGTTTAAACATGGGCACATATATACAGATTTATTTATATATTATGAAAAAAAAAACATAATTCCAACTAAGAATTTCACAAACTATTACTAGTGTTGGCACAATTACAGTATTGTGGTTGTATAAATTGCAAGCACAGAACAAATTAACACTAGAATTTTCAAAACTGAGTCAGTTTAAATTAGAGGACATCATATCAGTAGTAAACCCACCAAAAAAAAGATCATGCTGATATAATCTTTCCCAGATGCTACCAGGACAACTTTGCAAGTATAAACTTCTGTAAAGAACATTTTCTATAGAGACATTTTAAGATTTTGAGTTTGAGCTACAGACAGATTGTCTTTTGAAAATCAGAATTATCTGTAGAAGATTAATTTGTTTCCCATTAAAGTTTCGGATTTCTTCTTCATCCATAAAATTAACTGCAGTGAACTTCCAGGAGTAAAAAGCTGTCTTTTTTCAGGCTTGAATAAGAGGAGAAATAGTCACTTGTCCTGAAATCTGGCTACAATTAAACACATTGAAGACAAATTAAAAGATGTAAAACTTTGGATTCTTTGCTGTGATCCTTTGTTATACAAGTACTGTAATATACAATAAACAATCAGTATGTATCACTTACATTTGTTACCAAATGCTTAAAGTATTATTTAAATAGACCATAAATATAAAATAATATAGGAAAAGACAATATTTACCTTCTCCAACTGGGCATTTTTTTTTGATTTGTACAAAAACTCCCCCACTGCAACAAAGACAGAAAGCACCAATCCTGCTGCCAGCACAATGAAGATTCCTCCAATATTTTGAACTCCTAAAGCACTGGCCTCTTTACTTTCCTCCTCTGGGCAGCCATTGCCTCTCCACCATTTCTCTTTCATCATGTGGAGTTTGCCCTCCTCTTGCAGCTGAAGAATTGCTATAGTGATCTTGTCTCTATATGGAGAACCTAAAGAGACCACAGGGAACATATTGCATGGAGTATATTTTAAGGGAAGTTAGTTACTTCTGATGAGAATAAAACATAATATAATGTCACAGGAAAAACTATATCCTCTACAACTATAACATTTATCAGAAAGCCATTTACTTCTCACCATGGTTACACTGGTCACATAAATACAAACCCACATGCACACACACATACAGATATATCTATGCGCAAAACTTGATCCAGCTGGTGCTGCCTGTAAGCCAGGCAACCTGATGCAACAAGTGCTATCACACTTGATCCCACAGTCTAAAGCGTCTTCATGCCCAACTACTATACCCAGTCAAATAGTATTCATCTTTCAATTTCCATCAGGCTTTTAATTCTATTGCAGTAGATTTAGTCTAATATACATAAATATAGGCTGTTGCTTCACAGCTTGTTACACTAAAGCTAATCCAAGGCCTGGTATGCCACACTTTATATTATAAAAGAACAAATAACAATTTATGTTTCAGGACCAAGCCACAAAAGTCTCTATTTGATAGATTATCAGGCACTTAAGATACCTTCCAGGCATGTATTTACTTATTAACAGTACCAGGTAGTAATGCATCCAGAAAGATAAGGTTAATCGTGTTTGGATAACAAGGATGTAAATTTTCATAGATTAATGTATTTCTTTCTCATAAGTCAATATTTTAAAATGACGTGATAATTTTGCAGCTTTCGAACATTTCAATATTTCAAGATGCAGTTCAAAAGGTAGTGTCATATCTTTGTATGTCATCTGCTGTCTTTTTCTTTATATAGTGCATAAGGACTTTTCTATGGCTATTTTAAAATCTATGTTAATTAATGAATAATGCCAATGGAGAAAGCTATTCTTTTCTAAATGTTAGAGAGTAAATCACATCAGTTAGAAGTGCTTTCTGTGTTAAGATTTGTGTGATGTTTAAGGAGAGAACAAAAGCATCATTTTTCTTCTCCTCCTTCAAAAACAGGAACAAAGGACTCTTCATTAAAGTGGCTAAAAAATCCCAGGGAAAAAAAAAAACAGTATATGAAAAGGCATGGCATCCCCTCTTCCATGTGATATGAATACAATTCTACAAAGAATCCCTCCTCTTTTTCTTTCTGTCATAATAATGCTACTTACTAGCTATAATTTTTACAGTGTTTCCTTTGGCTGAGTACTAAGATGCATTTTCATTAACTTGATACCTTTTAAAAAAAATCCTCAGCATCCTTTAGAGAGATGCTGCCCATTTGACTATTTCATAGAATCATGGAATGGTTTAGGTTGGAAGGGCCCTTAAAGATCATTTGGTTTCAAGCCCCCTGACATGTAATGTGATTAATTGTGAAGGAGCTGAAGGAATGTATGGTTAGGACATTTTATACTCTTTACACTCTTGGAAAACATATATTTTCTTTTGGAATTTCTTTCAATTTATTCTTTATTTTTTCAATTTCTTCTTACATATCTAGAGCTTATCATGAGAATAAAGCCAATAACAAAGTGATGCCCTGCCAACATGGAAGTAAAACATAGAAAGGATCATTAATTACAAAACATGCCGGACTTTTCCTTTATTCCAGAATAAAAGGTGGGAAAAGCTGGCCTCCAAGTATTTAAGTTGCAAGAACTTGTGCTCTTATCATCTATTCTTAGAAAAGAATGATGTTCTGTACTAGGAACTAAACAGTGTTCACACAGGATTATATGAGAATCAGAAAGAAAGGAAAACAAACTCTTTTCTACTCTCTTGTGCATGCAGGGGCCTAAGTCACACCATTTCAGACCATCCTGATTATGCTGAAACTCTGCAAAACCCTGTACTTGACACATTTCTTCAGCCAGATGGAAGAAGGAAAGTGATTAGCCCACAAGAGCCTGGGGAAGTGTAAGTGCATACTATAATATTTTGGGGATATTTTCAGCATTACACTGCTTATAAATATTTAAGAACAACAACTTAAATAACACTAGATTCTGAGAAATAATTTTGGACCCAATTTAAGCCATATTCTGATCTGACAGGCTGCTTTCTAATTAAACTGATTTGCATTTCATTTCCACACTTTCTGTTGGTCTAAATATAGGCAGTACCAACTATTCTTCATGCATTATTTATATATTCTAGGGACCAGATTTGTACACATACAGTTCTAGTCCATTTGAAGTGCTTAAAAATGAATTAACAGAGGAATTCATAGATAAAGCCATAAAGCACAGGCTAATCGTATCTACAATTAGTTAAGTTTTCGAGGATAGCATTAGAAACATGCAGTTGATAGTGATTCAGTTCAACAGTATCACTTACTCATGGTGATTTGCAAAATTTTGCACAAATAGTTGTGGCGTGGACAGATTACAGGCCTTTGGTGTTTCTACTGCAATATTTATATTTGTATACCTTATTATCATATCTTAAAAACAGCAATCTTACAAGTAAGGATCAATGCTTTTTTACTGCAATATCTGTATTTACTATATCTTATTAGCGTGTTTTAAAAATGGTAATCTCACAACTAAGGATCAATGTAGAATGACCAGCATTGCATACTGCTACTATTAAATTAAACATTTAAAATTATATACCCATGAAAAAGCTAGCATTCAATGCTGTAGTCCTATTTCTGAATGACTTACAATGATCTAAATTCATATTTTGCAACAAACAATGAGTACACCTAATAATCTGATATTTGAAAAATGTTGTTTATTCTGACTCAAGTAGTTATTAAGAGAAAAAAGAAGCATAGCAACAATATTGTTTTCTAAGGTTTTATTTGCTCTTAGATTATTTTTTTTTTCTGATATATGATGGATCACAAGTCCCAGCAATGGAAAATCCACCCAGAAGCACCTAAGTGGCTAAAAGTACCATGGTCTGATCTGTGGATGATAAAGCTGGCATACAAAAACAAGAGAAAATAGAGAATATGGACAAGGCATCCAGATTACATTCTGGATATTAAAACAGTTTTTCTTGCAGAAATGAAAAATTTCAGCCAGTAAATGTAAAAGATTTTTGACATTTACTGGTAATTTTCACTATCACTCCTATGACTTAATTACTGAAATTTTTATGTAAGATATAAAAAAAAAAATATCGATAGACCTTTGGAGCTGTCAGAATTCCTACAAAATCTCACATTGCATTTATAGGTGATGATAAGAAGCTTCAGCTGCTACTGTTCTATTAATTGGTGTTCCATATATTTCTGATCTCTCTGATAGATAAGAGAAGCTCACCATTGGAGGTTTTCCATGCAGATTTCTGTTCCCCAATTTGATTTGCAAAGCTAAAGCGATTACAGAGGCAAGGCAGACAGTTCTTGGTTGATCTTTGGGAAAAGGAGGCATCAGCTAACTGTGCATCATATATACAGTGAGAATAAAAAGTCTCAACTATTCAAAGAGTGCTTAAAAGCATTGGCTGTCAGTGTTTCACTCACTGTGCTGTTTGGCTATAAAACACCATGGTGCTTTATAAAGATTCAAAGCCATGGTGCTAGTCTTTTCATTTATCCTTGCCAACTTACAGAATTCTGTCCTCAATGGTGGGGTTGGATGAAAGAGTGTAAATTCAGATTTATGAAGAGCTTTCAGAATTTTAAATTTCTTTTCCATTACAAGGGAACTATTTGGGTGCAGAAAATGAAATCAGGTAGGCTCAAACCAAAGACAGCTGATAGCTTCTATTTACCCCTTTTGGATGCAAATTCAAGTCACTGTTCAAGAAGAAGGGTCTTGATTCTGTAGTTAAAAAGTCTGAAGCTGTTTCATCACAAAACTGTTGCATTTCAGTACTATGAAAGGCAGAACTTTGGAAGTGTCCTCCAGAGATGGTCTAGTCCAACCTACCTGCTCAAGCTACAGCATTTTACCCAGGGCACATTGTTCAGCTGGGTTCTGAGTATCTCCAAGGATGGAGACTCTACATCTCTGGGCAACCTGCCATAGTGTTTGATCACCCTTACTATGAAGAAGAGGGTTTTTGCATGTGTGTTTTTCCCTCTCACATTTAAAAGGAATTTATTTCATTTCAGTTTGTGCCCTACACCTCTTTTTCAGTAGTTGGATGCCAGTGAAAAAAGTTTGACTCTCCATTAATTTTCCCTCAGGTACTTAAACATATTGATCAGATCCCCCCTGAGCTGACTTCTCTTCTTCAGGCTGAACAGTCCTAGCTCTGTCAGCCTCTCCTGTAACCTTCAGAAAGGCTGTGGTCAGTATGCTTTCAGTTATTATACATGTCTCAGAAGAACCTTAAATATTATAGTTAAATTATAGGACACTGGGTGGAGGGTGATATTTATTCCATGAGCCTGCAAAATGAGATCCCACTTCTAACAGGCATTGAAAAGGGAATAATTAGCCAGAAATGCAAGACAAAAAATAAATAGCTGATGCTGCAGCTTTTCCAGATATGAATGCCAAAACCTATGCAAATACCATGTGCTGGGATGCAACACACTAGTTTGGTTCTGATTATGGGCGAAATATCAGGACAGAGACAATTTACATTTGTAGATGAGTCTTTGACAATGCAATATATACATATGGTCCTAGGCACTATAAGATCAACATTGAAATTTTAATAATGTCTTTGCTTCAGTTAGATCTGTTCAGTAAATTCCTACTAGAAACTGCTTCTCTAAGGTGAAATCTGTTTACTACAGCTGCTGGACATTAAGTCCTTTGGCAATTCTTTATTGATATGAAGCTCAGTCTCTTAGCATGCCTCTGAGTGCTTCAATATGCTCATCCTTCTGAGGTAGCTATAAAATACTGTTTTCTCATCAAATATGTTAGCTACACATTCTAACATTTCAGCAACAATAAATTAACTGCTCAAGCAGTTGAAATTCTCAAATTAGTTTCAATACATGGTTTGACCTGCATAAAAATAAATAATTTGCACCTATTTTTTGCACATTATATTCAACTAATGAAGACAAATGTATTAATTTGTTTTACTTACAGAAAAACTGAAGCTCAGCACTTTTATGCATGCATAAGTGATGAATATTACAGTCCAAATTATATGAAGGTTTACAGATTAAGCAGAGGCATGCAGAAAAAATATCCTCCTGTGTTGGTACATGGTTTCCTATTTATTCTTATAGAGACAAATCTGTTTATATGTCTCATCTCCAATGACTGGTAAAAAAAGCTTCTATTATGTAATTTGTATGGTCTGAAGGCAATAAGGAGCTTCAAGAGAACTAGGGTGTCAACAATAAAACCAAATGATTGCTTAGAAATTATTTTATTATTGTTATTATTATTTGTAGTGTTTTAGATTTCTGAAAACTGTAGGCAGGGGACAATGTTTATACTTTTAGCATTGAACTTCAGAGTGCAAATCACCTAAGAATGTATAATATATGTCTACATAAAAACATATACACTTTTGTTACATAGACAGAGTGCTGAATTGTAAGATGGAAATTTTTCTCCAGGAGCAGTACTTTACAAAGGTAATAGACACAGATCGTTCAAATATTCTCAGTGTCCCACACAATATAAACAGGAAATAGCTGCAGAGTCTGAAATCTCAACAATGATTAAATTGAAAGCCAGTGTTGACTGTTGGGTTTAGTACTTTACAGAGGAAATCCAGGAAATATATTTTCATCAATGTAAATTTTAAACTTCAAAACTCTTCAGTATTTTCAGATATGTAGAGTTTGGTTTCAGTTATGTTAACCAAGTGTATTGTTAGCAATATTTGGTGACTAAATTAATACATCATTTACCTGTTATTCCCTTCAGTTTCAGAACTGCCTGCTTTTTGAAAGGTTCCTGCATTATTCATGTCTGTGGCTTTGTTGGTTTTACATAAATATATTTAAACATAGATAGGTAAAAAGTATAGACCTTCTGTTTACCAATCAGTGTCAGACACAACTGAGTTACTGCAAGAGTAGAAGCAAAGCAAGATCTCACAAACTGTATCTGTGGAGCCTAAGGAGTTCTTTGTCTTGTATTTCTTCAAATAAGGCAACATATGATTCTGATTTTATAAAATTCTGCAATATTTAAGAGAAGTAATGGAAACATTAAAGAAAAAAAGAAACTGCCTTTTTTTCTCCTGGAAAAAGATGTCTAAAATTATGTTCTGAATTGATCACTGACTGCCAAAAGTACAAATTAATTGAAAGGAATGTTCCAGTTTGGCTCAGTGCCAGTCATTGTACTCAATGTCATTGTTTTCTAGTCTTGCCTGAGATTTAAGAAAAGTTTTTCTAACACGTATCTTCAAAACACCTATTCAGTTCAGTAGAAGTGTGAAAAGAGAATGATGTTAGGACAAAGAAAGCAGCCCTAGTTACACTAAGCGCTTAACTTCAGAGAGTAAGGAAGGCTGATAAACTCTAAACAGTTAATTCTGAAAGAATCTTATGGATTTTTTTTTTTTCTGAAAGGTATTTAATACAAGCCAGTGTTTTAATGTCTTGTGGCTCTCTTGCTATCATAATATTTTTTGATTCTTATCCTAGACATCCAGGAGAAAAGACAAAAAGAAGAAAAAATTGAAGAAGCACCAATGTGAAGGGAGATGAAAACTATCCTGCTCAAGTTCTCCAAAGTTTGAGAATGAATGAAGGTGAGGCATGGAAAAAAAATAATAAAGTTTTTTAAAATATGGAAAACTCACTTTGACAGCTCTCCTCTGTCACACAACTACTGTTAAATTACAACAAAAGAGAACTTCCTCTTCTAACCAAGAAGATGAAAACTCTACCAGAACTGAACATTAGCAAGAACTGAAATAATGCGATTAGCCTGATGGCATTCCAAACACTGAAATATATTGGAAATACTGAAGTAAGGTGTAGGCACTCAGTGATTAAAATAAAACTTTACAAACCAAATCTTTCAGTGAGTCTTGTAATCTTTAAGAATAAAAACAAAAAGGGACAAAGAGAAAAAAGAGAAAGAGAAAGATAGATGAAGAGGAAGAGTGAAAAAAGAAAAGAGGAAAAGGAACTGCATAAACAATAGCATCCAGGGAAGGGAAAGGAAGGGAAGGGAAGGAAAGGAAAGAGTTCAGTTGGAAGGGACCTACAATGATGATCTAGTCCAACTGCCTGAGCACTTCAAGGCTGACCAAAAGTGAAAGCATGTTATTTAGGGCATTGTCCAAATGCTTTTTAAACACTGACAGACTTGAGGCATTGACCACCTCCCTAAGAAGCCTGTTCCAGTGTTTGACCACCCTCTCAGTAAAGAAATGTTTCCTAATGTCAAGTCTGAACCTCCCCTGACACACTTTGAGTCATTCCCACACAAACTGTCACTGAATACCAGGGAGAAGGGATCAGTGCCTCCCTCTCCACTTCCCTTCCTCAGGAAGCTGTAGAGTACAACGAAGTTGTCCCTAGGCCTCCTTGTCTCCAAACTAGCCAAACCCAGTGTCCTCAGCCACTCCTTACAGGACATGCCTTCCAGCTCTGTTTCCAGCTTTATTGCCAACCTCTGGATGCATTCAAGTATCTTAACATCCTTCTTAAATTGTGGGGCCCAGAATGCATTATCATTGTGATACTCATCTGTATCATAATCTTACTCCCTTCGGAAGAATCTACAACTGCAGGATAACCATATTACACATTCTTATTTAATCTGAGTTTGAAGAATAGACTGTCCCCTACGATGGTGGTATCTATAATGACTATGGACAACTATACCTTCAATTTTGAGATTCACTTTTAGCTAATTTCTGGAAAATGCAAGGCTTTCTATTCATACTTTAATGTCTCTTAAGCTGGACTTGATCTTACCACAGTTATAGGTAGCACCTAAAGCAGGAAAAATTGATAACACCACTATGTTCTAAATATGTAATAACATATTATATTTCTTTACTAGAAAACGTTCAGGGCATTTGTTTAAAATATTAATTTGGATGTAGTTCATGTTCTAAGTGTAAAAATTGCTTAACAAAAAAAGTTAATTCAGACGTAGCTGTAGAATTCAAGGCTTTGGTCTTTTAAAAGCTAGACAAAACATAGGAGGCAACATCCTACACATCTGTAGGATGATGAAGTGTTATTCTTGCACTTACAAGGCATTTACTCCAATTTTATCAGCTTTTTATTTTACAGGCAAGCTCCAAAAGTAAACTAATTTTTAGATGATTACAAAAACAGACTGTAAATCTCTGTCGAAAATGCTAAATGCAGAGAGGAGACTGAAGGAATTCTAAGAGGAGAATTAGGACTATTTGGAGATCATGTTCAAAATATTTTTTTCATTTTCTATTATATATTTAGGAAATTAGAGTCATTCATTCATATTTTTACTACATTAAGTTTTAATCTTTGAAATTACAAACATCTATTAAAAGCTTTTGTTCTTAAGCAATTTATATTCCCCACTATGCCTTCATTTAAAATTTTCTTTATTTGGAAATATGCACTTAAATAAAAATGGCAGCTAATGAAATCTTTTGAAAAATACCTATATTAAGAAAGCAGTCGTGTCAGTTAAAAAATTTCAGTACTATAAAATAGAAACTTTTACTGTGAATATTTTTTCTAGGTCACTCTGTAGAGACAGAATAGGTGATATAAATCAGCTGGAGCTATACAGTGTTATTGGATATAACATGATAATTAAGTGTTATACATTTGCTGATTAAACAATTTGTTTAAATTTTATTTGAATCCAACAGCCTATCTCTGGGGTAGGAGGAACACTGTTGTATTGCATTTATTAATGGCTTAGAAAATATAAATAATTCATGAAGTCGTATTCTTAGAGAAGATATGAAATAGCAGATCATAAATTATTGCCTGAAACGCTTTTTTTCTGCAGTGAGATCTTTAATTTGAGTGGAGTGTGAAATACTCTTTCTAGATTCTATGTCTGATGAAATTATATGAATACTACTGTCTTCAAAATGTGCTTACTCCAAACATTTTAATTACATGCTCCACAACTGACTGAAATTAAAAAAGAAAAGGAAAAAAAAAAAAAGAAATCTAACTCCACTCTTGGATCTGATTTGCCAAAAATAAAAGATTTGAATACTTAAATAAATGTTTAGATTAACTACATTGTGCAAAAGTTTATAAATAAATTTCTATGTGCAAGTGATCTGCACATTACATTATCAGTCAAATAGACTTTTTGGAAGTCATAGGTGAATGGGCAATTTTTTTAGAATGTTTAAGAACAATGTACTGTGAAAAATAAAAATGTTTGTAAAAAAAAAAGATATTATTTGATATTTCATTAGAATTTACAGAAAAGAGAACTTCACTAAAAATGGCACTTCTGAATCACTAGAACACGACAGCCTTGAAGTTTTGTTTCATCCTTTGAACTTAAGTGAGTATACTGATATGTCTGGCCTGCAGCCAATGCACCTCTGCTGGAAGGCTGTTTGTTTTGTTCATATATTTTTCTTTTTGACATAGGAGGTAGAACTTGCTTGTATCACAGTAGCTACCGGCTTTCTATTGTAACTATATAAATATACACTGTGCAGATTTATTTTATGTACTTACATTACTAAATTTTGATACATGGATCTGCTTTACTATTGCAAGTTATGGCATCTTTGTATAATGGGTAGTTCTGTAAGACTTAGTTTGGCAATGAAATGTTGGTAGCTTTATCCACTTGGTATATTAACCCCAAAATACATTGTTTAATTTCATTCATATCCTGAGAGTTCTATTTTATGCCCATGTACAGTGAAGAGTCTCTATATAGTTGAAGGAGTACACATTTCTTTTAAAAAAAAAGCTAGTCAATTTGTATGGAAAGATCAGAGACACAAACTTATATGCTGTAGTAGGAAAAGTCATAGTTTGATCACAGTAAGTGAAAAGTAAGTCAAAAAACTAGTAAAAGTGAAGATGCTCATGTAACAGATTTAACTCACTATGTTTTGCAACTGAGATATTATTAATATTAATAGCACAATTTATTTTCTTGTAATAGCTGCACAGGAAGAAAGGATAAGAAAATGTGTATTTCATCTTTTTCTCAAGCTGTTTTTTACTTCCTCATTATCAGATATTATGCGAACATCACTGCTATACAGCTAAAGCCCCCTCTTAATCTAATTCTGTAACTTTCCACAGCTCAACAATCACAGAGTGACAGTAGAGAAATTACTAGCTCTAATTTCTTATATGTGTGATATCTCTCAAACACCACTTTCTATTTTGTATTTCTTAAGAGTTAGAAGAAATATATGCAAATTTTTACGATTACTTACGCCTACCCTTTTTCATTTTCAAAATGTCAAAGGCATTACTTTGCATGTATCTCCACATATACGGAGTTTGGCATATACAGGCTAGTCCTGAGTTGCCATATAAGTGCAGGTCATCTGAAAGGTGTATGCTCAATAGATCTGCTCGGATGAAATAGGTTTGACATATAAACATGTCAGCCATTTATATACTCTAGGTTCAACATAGAAGCAACTGGGAAACCACCCCAGAGAGATGAAGATTTGCTTTTTTCCAATACATGAATTCAAATATATTCATTCCAATTGGAGAGTAAAAAGTGGAAAAAAACGAACCAACCAAACAAACAAACAAAAAAACCCCCAAACATTAAGAATCTAATATAGAGTGCGTAGAAGGAAATTTCTAACCTTTCATGTTGTTCACTTCACATTAACGTTGATGTTAATAAATACTCATTACGGAAAATAGAAATTGTCAAATAATATTACTGTAGTTTACAGCATGCTGACCACAGAAAACTCATATTAACTGTGTTTCAGCAGGGCCTGAAATTTATATTGCTGGATAGAGTAGGTTTTCTTGAAAAAAAGGTATAATTTCTGTTTGATAAGAAGACCATAAGCACGTGGAAGTATCATAAACATTTAGGAATCCTTTGCAATGGCAAATTTATCCCAACTGGGGTTTATTCAAGAAAAAAAAAAAATACTCAATTATTAACACCTTTATCATGCATGATGAAGAAATCGGAAATTTAAAACTACTGGAGGTGATAAGTAACACTTTAGAGGATCTGTCATCAAAAGCAGAAATTATTCTGCATACCCAAAGGATTTGTTCTGTCTCCACTGCTCCCTCATTCTATTGCTTTCTGTGTTTTTTCTCCCTTTCTCTCTCTTTCTCTTTCTTCTTCCCTTCCTCCCCTTCTTCATCCCTCAAATATCAGCCTTGGATGATGAGGTGTATGACCACACAAGCCAAATTCGAACCTCTAAATGAAATATATATCTATTTCTAAGAGATAATTGTACATGATATGTACTCATATATTTATTATTAAAACCAAGCTATACTGAATACTTCAAGCTTTATGCGTGTTAACATAAGTTTTCCTATCTACCAGATTCATTGTTGAAGAACACAGGATGGACAAAATAGCGCATCCTAATAGGATACATCAAAATAAAGCCAATACAAAACTCTGACATGAGGAGCTTCAAACTGGAAGGAAAAAAAAAAAAAAAAGTCAAAAGCTCTAGCAAAGCAAGTGCTACATTCTTGGTTGCAAACCTATAAACAAAGTTGCAAAGATGGAAAATAAAACAAAATATACACAACTCCAGTAACAAATAGTTTCTCCTTATCTGCTCCAAAGTATCAGTTGTTGTCAAACATCTTATCCCAGGTTTGTTCTTCCGTTCTCTCTTCATTATAAATTAAGTTTTTCTAGCTTAGCATCAGAGGTGGCTGACAAGACTGTTACCTTAATTCATAAATATATATCATGAGAATCATTCATTGTATGTATAAGTTACCAAATTCACTATCTCTAGTTTATTTTTCAGTGCTGCAGGTGTCATATGTGACATATTAAATAAAGCCAACAGCAAAGATATCATACAGAATGCTGCCTTGCACCGATTCCAAACATCAGTGTATTTTGTGGATTTTAAAGGTGCACACTGATCCTAGTTTGTGCCAAAAGTACATAATTTCCAATTTCCTTCATCAAAGCTACATCTAAGCAATCTAAACATTGCTTACTTCACTAATAATCAAGTAAACTCAGATTTTGCTTCTTCAGTGTTTTCAGGAGTTGATACCCATACACCACCTGATCTGCTGGGTTTTTTTCTCCTCTTGTGTAACTTTCTTTCCCTGAATTTAAAACTTTCACACTGTGAGCAGAAAGCTTTTACCGTTCAACACTAAGATGGTGCTATATTTGGGTGCTTGCATTTTCCAAGTGATTATCCTATCATAAACTACTCTGACAGCATATTTTTTTGTTAGGAAAGCTTTTAGCTCTTCTGTTTGTATCTACTTAGACTCAAGCAAATAATGGAATAATGGTCTCACTAACTATTACTCTGTTAGCCTTCAAAAGGAACAAGATACGTTGCACCTGCATTCTTTGATGCTGTTCTCTAAAAAGTTAGCGTATCCATTCTACTGTATCCAACATAAGGCCTGTAACAACTATATTCTACAAATTTAATCTTACATGCAAACATTTCTGCAATTTAAAAACACTATTCTGGGAGATAAACCGGATATTTTTGTAAATTTGGAGAGATGACATCTATGCCTCTAATACAACTAGTTCTGTATTGTTGTTCTGTATTGCTCAGAGATGTGTTGCTTCCCAAATAGGCACAAGCAGTAATATGTACTTTGTTTGTGAAACCATTACACTGTAGTTTTCTGAGCACTTGGCAAGTTACTCTTAGGATTATTAACTCTAAAAAGGTATTACTCAAATGCACATCTATAAACTTCTTCCATAAAGATTAAATGAAATCTATATGTAGATTCTGTAGATTTAACCATGTCATAAGTTCTTTTAAAGACTCTGGAATTATTTTTTCCTGTAGAACTGAGATTAGCTATAATGCATGAGTTTATTTTGTACTATCCACTGCTAGGTAAGATTCTCTAGCTTCAATAAAGCAATATAGTCTGCCTCACTCTATGGATATGCTTCTTTGTAAGGTCTCCTTTCAAATGTATGTGTGAACATTATTTTAGCAGAGTCTAAACAATCTCTTTCCTCTGAGACTGTGCAGTTAATAAACAGAATACAAAACTCTTATAAATGTTAGTTCTCTGGATAGCATTTTATAGATTCTGCCCTAACACAGGATTAATCTCTTATTCTTAGCTGTTCTGGGAAACCTCCAGATGCTGTTTTATTGTGACTTTTCTTTTGTGAAAACCTTACTTTATATCTTATTTTAGGTTCTGTTATATTTCCTTTTACGAAGGCCTCATGTTTTTTCAGATCTTACTTCAACTTCTTTAGCTAAGTTTAACTCTCTTTCTACTCTTGTTTTACTTCCTTTGCTGATCTCTGATTCCTGCAGGTATGTCCTTTATTTGTTTCACCTTGATTCAAGACAATTGTCAACTCACAGACACCCTTGTAGAACACCATTATTTCTCTTGACACAGACAATTTGTTATTATCTGGAATCTTGCAGATGAATAAGAGCTGAATAATGCCTTTGATATGATTCAAAGTTAATGAACAAATAGTGCATGCATACTGCCTCTTCTCCCCAAATAAGGTAGGGGACAAAGACCAAAAGACAATTTACTTACTTTCTTCCTTACCTCTTCACACCCAATACCTCTTCCTTGTAACTTTAACTCTAGAAGTCCATTTCTGGCTTTATCATCGCTTTTCATCTGGTTTGCTTTTTTTTTTTTTTGCTGGTGTTTATGCTACTTCTGTGATTACACATAGTCAAAATCACTGGTAAAATAGCCTGGGCTCTCTGATTTCTATTACTTTGGCACTTCCATGGGCACTTAGATTTTTGAGGCATGCTTCAGATGCTTCACAAGTTTGCATGAAGTTTATGAAGGATGTCAAGCTATCACTAAGATTTAATTTTCAGCAACTCAACCTAAATAGAAGATGGTTTTTACCCTCAAAATAACAAAAGTTTTATATATCAGAAAATATGAGATGCCAAAAAGAGCAGCAGAACTGTAGTCTGGTCCCTTCTGACACTTAGATGTCTACAGAAAATATTCAGCAATATAAGAAGCCACAATAGAGCAGGGTGGAAAAATTGCTATATAGATTAAAAATAGATTCCTAACAAATAACTGTTTAAAGACAGAATGAACTGAATCATAATTTCTGCAGGTGTCCAGGTGTCCATTTCCTAGAAAATTACTGAAATTATGAAAATTATAAATATGTTATTAAAGTTGCAGTAAATACCTAAAACATATAGGGAAACTTATATTTGACACTACTAGTAGATATCTCTTTATCCATGATATTCCAGTAAAGTTTAGTTCTTAACCTTCCTTACCATGTGACTGATTTACGGTACTGGACACAACTTTCCCCTTACAATGATTTAGTGTATAGTATTAACACAGATAAAATCAGTACCAAACGTAAGACATATTTGGGAAAAACATAAAATATATTCACATCAATCACAAGGTGATAAATTCTTCTTAAAAATAAAGTTAAAGTAAATATTGGCCTTACAAAGAAGTCAGCAGAATGATCTTCCAATATTAAGTAGGATCATTGTGCAGTACTGACAGCGTTTTTGTGCTACATCATTTTTTTAATCCCATCTATTCTGAAATCTAAAGCCACATCCTCAGCTTACGTCCTTTAAAAATCACTGTAGTCAATGGGAACTCAGTATGTTGGTGCTTGTTGAACCCCGTCCTCTGAATTCTAGCCACCAAACTAATGTCTGTAATTAGCTCCTAATCTTGCAACTAAAGTTTTGTACCTAGTCAAGAACACATGTAATATTTCCCCCAGGTGGGAAAAAGAGAACAAGAAAAAATGTTAGCAATATAGAGAAAGCAATAGTGTATTGGAGCTTTTGTATGCTACTGCAGCAACTGAGATTAATGAACAAAGAACAAATGGTTGACATATCACCTACCCATGGGAGTTCCAACGCCATAACCTTTTGAGTCTATCAGGCCTCCAATCTGTGTTAGGTTACAGTTCCGCTGTGTGACAAACTCAATGGTTGTCGACTCCATTAAAAATGCATAATCAGAGGTAAGCACACGCTGGATACCTTCTTCATTACTTTTGACAAGTACTGACTGCCTCCTGCTACTCATGAAGGCCCACATCTTGTCATAAGTGGAGATTTTGGATTTCTGAAAGACAAATATTAGATGCAACTTGAATAAGAATAATATGCTTATAAGAGTGAAAGCAAATTCTCTGCACATTGCTCTCTTATCGTATTTTACTATGTCAGGTTTTACCAAGGCATTCTTCTAAGTCTGTCTGTACCTTTCATCTCATCTGTACCTCTCATCTCATCTGTGTGAAAAAAAAGAGCTGGAGAGAATCTCAATAAAATATGCAATATCTGTTTTTTATCTGAGTTTTATTCTACATATGTTTTTACGTAGGATGAAGGCCTACAGATATTTGAAGTCAGTGGAAACTATTAAGTATTTCACTGTAACCAAGTTCATCAACAATGTTTGTGACTGTTATAGGAGAATCTGTGGATTCTGACACATTTGAAATTTTCACTCTTATTTCAATCACTCAGCTACTCCTGAGCAATTCTGAAAACCTAATGAACAGTGTGGCAACCTGAAGTAATCAAAGCACTTACAGAAACATTATATGGAGAAAAGAGTTGTGAGGTAGAGGGCAGCAAACATTTTACCCATGGTACACTGCGAAAATACTTGGAGAAAGATTTCAGGTAAGAAATAGTATCACACTGTGGTCATACAAATACTAGCTTTCCATTCAGAAATTGACTACTAAAAGACCTAAAAATGAATATGCTTTTTCTACTTTAATATTCTCAGAATGCAAAGAACTGTTGCGATAGGAAGACAGAGACAGTAGTTTGGGACAAAGTGATGCCATGCAACTATAGAGAATCATAAAGGAGTCGCTCCCTTTATTTCACCTCAGCTTCTTTAAAAAAATATATTACCTTCCCTCATATTTGTAAAGCACAGTGCTTAAGAGATCATAACCACTGGATAAATTGAAGGTATTAGAAGTACTGAACATTTTATATTACATTTGCCCCATCTGTTTGATAATATTTCAAACTCAAGATGCATCAGAAAATGTTCGGTAATGTTAAATCTTGCCTAGTAAATAAAATGTAGAAATACAGCATGAAAATTAGTTTAATCAGACTTTTTAAGGAGTCTTTCATCTTTTAATGTCAGCCTTAAAAATAACTGTGCTGTCAGCTCTGGTGAAGATACTAAACAAAGATTGACACTACAAACTTTCTGAAGTTCAGCTGATTGGCAGCCATAAATTCTGCCCCAGAGGAGAATTAGCAGTGTATGTGGAATAAAAAGAACATTTATTTAGAAAAAAGATGACTTTGTCCCCCTGCTGAGATACAATCCAAGAGTTATTTCACTCTGCCTGGGGACTTAGCAAATCAGACATTTGAACTAACTCTAGTGTCAATGCTAACAAAACTGAAGATTTTTAGGACTCTGCATGAACACATTGTTACTGTACTGAAGATAGTCTGTGGCTGATTGCAAAAGATTTTAGTAACAATGAAAGGGGAGACCATTTATCTTCAAAATAAACTGTGAATGCATAGAATAGAGAGCACCAAACAGATATGGTCTCTCCTCATAGGGTTTGGTTTGAAAATCAAGTACTTCTTGCAAGCATTTAATATTGCACTGTAGCACAACGTACTTCAAGCAAAGCACATCAGCTCTGTAGGAATTAAATTACTATGTAATACAGAAAGGATGGAAAATAAATGTTTTTCAATATTTGTAAAATTTTACCAAGAACCTGCATTTAATTCTTTTAACATACAATCTTCACCCCAGTATACAAAACAAATATTTTTGTCACTATAAATAATTTAGGCAATATAAAAAATCGGCAGAGAAAACAATTTTAGTAAACCGTTAGATACACATTGCTGATGCATGTTAAGAAAAAAAAATGAAAAATTTAAATGAGCAGTAAGAAAATAAAAAAAGAATGAACTGTAATACATATGCATTTCTAGATTTCTGTTGAAAAAAATAAATTCCAGGATGAAAACATCTTAGCAAGGGGAATGGTTGTTCTCTACTGAAGAATTAAGGCATGGGAAAAAATACAATACCTTCTAAAGGACAAAGTACTCATATTACAATGACTGATTTAATCAGCTAGGATGAAGCCACAACTGCTATTGAAAAGGAAGCAACAAAAGTCACCAACAACACTACCCAATAACTTTATAACCAGTTTAGAAAACGGTATTGAAAGCACCCTCACCAAGTTTTTGGATGACACCAAACAGGGAAGAGGTAGATACACTGTAAGAAAGAGCTACCATGCAGAGAGACCTCAAGAGGCTGGAAAATTAGTATAACAGGAATTGCATGAGGTTTAACAAAAATAAGTGCAAAGTCTATCAAGGAAGAAAGTATCCCAAGAATCCATACTGGCTGGGAATTGACTGGCAGGAATGCATCTTGGCTGAAAAGGACTTACGGATCCAAGAGAATACCAAGCTGAACACAAGTGATCAGCCCATGCTTGCAGCAGGAAAGCAAACTGGAGGCTGTATCAGCAAGACTATAGCCAACAGAACAAGGGGTGTGATTAATCCACAATATTTGGCATTTGTCAAGCCACACCAGGAATGTTGTGTCCAGTTTTGGTCCTCCAAATTCCAGAGAGATGTTAAAATTGGAGTGTGTCCAACAAGGTGATCAGACAGTTGGAGATCTTAACAAAGAAGGATTGATGGAAATGGTGTTGTTAAACCTAGAGAATGGAAGCTTTACACAGAATCTAATCACATTCTTCCATTAACTAAAGAGAAGGTCAGAGGGAAGCTGAAGGTTCTCTCTTCATTAGGATGCATGGTGACAGCATAAAAAGCAATGGTCCAAGCTGCTGAAGGGTGGATATAAGAAAAAAATTCTTCACCATGAGAACAGCTATGTATTGGAACAGGTAGCCCAGACAAATAGTGGAATCATCCCACTGGAAATATTAGAAACAGCTTAACGTGGGCCTGAATAAGCTAATCTGAGGCCAAGCTTTCAATTAGGAAAGCAGATCTCCTCCAATAAGAGGAAGGAAAATCTAGAAATCCCTTCCAACTTCCAGTTTTAATTCATTTCTATGATTCTTTATTAATATGAAGTTACATACAATAATAAGTGTTTCTGGAGACTCTTCAAAATTTGCTGTTGAGAAATTTCGGGAGAAAAACCCAGAACATATAATTTTATATTGAGGGAAAAAAAAAACCACAACCAAACCCAAACAAAAAAGCCCACAACGCCAAACAAAACAAACCCATTACCATTGTAAGCTTATGTAGTTTATGCATCAAGCCAAAGGCAAGCCCATTATTATCCAGGGAAATGTGTGGGGTTTTGTCTTATTTACCCTTCAGTCCGTTGAAACTCATGTAGGCTCATACCAATTGTTTCATTGATGACCCCTTGGAAATCCTGAACACCAGTATGGAAATCCAAGTTGAACTGTTCATACAATACTTTTATTTTATTCACTCCTTATTCATTTTCATAAGTTTGACATTTTGTTTTAACATGATCTAAATCTACATAGCTCTAGCATAAGCTAGAAAATGCATTTCTGATGTTCTTAAAATGTCAAAAGCACTAATGTATCTCAAGATTTTTTTCTAAACGTAAGAAGGCTAGATGTCAAATTTACGTGAAGCAAACGTTATAGCCGATCCTCTTACAGCTCATAGCTATTCTAGTACATTTGGGGTATGTCTCCAGTATTTCAGGCCACAGAGGATTAGTACCATTCATGGAGAGATAAACAAAATTAATTGTATAGATTTCAAATCATAGTATGACAAGCTTGAAGCTGAGAAAACAAACCAATGGCCTAAGGTAAAGAATATTTTAGGAATTCTTCAATTGTCCTCAAGCATTATAAGTACAGAGAAATTCAAAGGTACGGCTGTCAGAAAGAATTTGAACACTTGCAGAAGTGAAAATAAATTGTAAATAAACATAAATATCCTGCTCATTTTCTTGAACCGTCAGCAAATGGAAATATGTAAAGGCTGATTGCTACTATTCAAATATCTATCAATGATCAATGTGTTTGTTCCATTGTGCATTTTTTATACTTCTTGTTTCTGTAATTTATATGTGTATATGCTGATTCACCTCTCTCAGTTCGTCATATGAATCTGAATTCTTCAGAATAGGTACTGTTTGCTCCAAACTTCTCAATGTTTCTGAAGTGGACAATGATGGGATCCTGATCCATTACTGAGACTTTTGAGCTAAACAGCTGTATATGCAAATAATGACAACTCTCAGAATCAGCTACAGGAATCAGAATGGAAGATACCAGATCTTACTAATTTTTAAGCTTTACACAGTATCACTACATGTCCTGTTTCCAGATGTTTTGCTTTAAATAATCCATTTAAATTTGTTTTAATGACTGAAAAAATACCTAGTTTCTTGTAAGCCTTAGATGATTGTACACTCCAAAAGTAAGTGCTGCTTTTTGAGGCAGAAGACGCAGTACATTTACCAATTTGTGAGCACATTATGTGTAAAACGCAATTTGGTCTTAATTGCATACCTGCGTCTGATGCCTCCATAATATAATATGGTGCCATAGACATTCCAAACTCTGCATTCACATATGTGCAGTGCACAGTTTTGAATCATTGCTATGGGATAAGGCATAGCTTTTACAGAGCACCATGATAATCAATAGCAACTTAAGTATACTGAAAATATTATACATTCCTCCACCTGTGGTGGACTGTGGACCAGATTTAAATCAGCTTAACTGTCACCCAACAGACAGACTGTGTTGAGTCAAATGAACTTCTGAGTATCATCTGATTTTCTGACCAGATTAGCAACTAGTTATAAAAATTACCTTTTAGTACCGTATTTTCTTTATTGTCTCCCAGAACTGTGAGACTGGCTTTTTCGCTGTCATCAAAGAAAAATGAAAAAGACACTCTCCATTTTATCAGACTGATCTCATTGACTCTGACCTCAGGGCATTTCTTTTCTTCTATTTTTTTTCCTTGTTTTTTTTTTTTTTCTTTTTCCCCCTATTTTTTCAGAACTGCTGAGGCCTGAAAACCCCTAAGTGAACCAGCCAATTTAGATTTTGTTGCGTCAGCATAAAAACAATAAAACCAATGCATACAGCATTCTCTTCTCCATAACGGCAGTTTTCATGGTCCATAGAGCACAAATGAAAAAAGGTAGGAAAGGTGTTTCTGCCAAGAGTAGAGTTACAAGGAATGAAAAATGCAGTGCTCAGAGAAAGACATTTTTACTCTTACCCCAATTGTGCTGACATTTTGTTTTAAAAACCAAAGATTTTGAACAGATGTTAAATATTTAAAGTAATTTATGGTTAAAAAAA